>JBCNJP010000012.1:73931473-74043564 GCA_039602395.1 Deinandra increscens subsp. villosa | reverse complement strand
GGGGGTAAACTCTATGCAGAAAGTTTGTGTTATAGATTGCCTTTCTTGTTGCAATATTATTCTTGGCAGGCCTTGGATACATGAGGTGAAGGTGGTTCCTTCAACTTATCACCAATGCATCAAGCTTCCCACACCATGGGGAGTTGTAAGGATAGAAGAGAGACCAACTGGAAGCTACGAACTGTTACTCATCATCAATGAAGAACATAACAAAGTTGAGTAAAGCATAGAAATTACAGAAACAGGCACATGACGGTCAGGAAGAAAGGGAACTCGATATTAAAGAATTGAAGTGTTGTTGGATCCTAGGAATCCTGAAGTCAAGGTGCTGATAGGGACCAACATCCCAGAAGATACCGAGCAGAAGCTCATCCAGCTTCTGAAAGCCAGAACCTCAACTTTTTCCTGGAAACATGAGCACATGACAGGTATCCTTAAACACATTATAACTCATAAACTTGGTATTGATAACTACTTTCAGGCACGTCCATAAAAAAGAAGGAAGTTCGCACCCGAGACAAATGTGATCATTCAATAAGAAGTTGACAATCTTCTTAAGACTAAGATGATCAGGGAGGTTAAATATCCCAAGTGGCTAGCCAATGTAGTCGTGGTATAGAAGGAAAATGGAAAGTGGAGAGTATGTGTAGACTACACAGACTTAAATAAGGCTTAGGGTTATATTTGCAAGTAAAGGGCTTTGTTTTAGTTTAACTCTAACTATTAACGATCCTACAAGATCCTTTTTCACTTCCACACATTGACGCCATGGTTGACGCGATGGCTGGCCATGAGATGCTCACCTTCATGGATGCCTCAGTAGGATTCCAAGAAATCCAAATAGAACCCTCTGACCAGGAATATACGGCATTCATGACTCCTACATGTATATATTGTTATACTGCTTTTCCTTTTGGTTTGAGAAATGCAGGTGCCACATACCAAAGATTGGTCAAGATGATGTTTAAAGAGCAACTGGGGGATACTATGGAGGTCTATATTGATGACATGGTTGTAAAGTCCAAGAAAGCTAAGGATCACGTTCGGGATCTCCAAACTACCTTCGATATTCTGAACCAATACAACATGAAGTTGAATCCTTCCAAGTGCCATTTTGGAGTCTGAGCTGGAAATTCCCGGGATACATGGTAACTGAAAGAGGAATAAAAGCAAGTTCTGAGCAAATAAAAGCAATCTTAAATCTGAAATCTCCATCAACAATCAAAGAGGTGCAAAGGTTGACCCGGATTTGAACTTGGGAAAAAGGATTTGCAGCCCCCCGCCTTACCACTCGGCCATGCTGACAAAACGATACACAATAGGATAAACATTTCCCTTTTTGGCTTGGATTACTAAATTTTAGTTTATTGTACTTGCATCCTTTTTTAATCCTTTTTCTAAATTTCTAAAAATGATAAAAGAAACCCTTTTTCCCCTTTTGATTGTATTTGATCTACCCCTTCGATTGATTGTATAGTATCTCAAAACACACAATGCCAAAAAGCTTCCCCTCGCTTTTATATTGAAAAAGAAAATGTATATTTTCACTAAAAAACCAAAATTTATGACAAATGGGAATAGGCAGAATAGCGGCACTCAATAGATTCATCTCGAGATCCTCAGAAAAAAAAAGCAAAGTCTTCTATGATATTCTGAGAAAAAACAAGAGTTCAAGTAGAATGAGAAACATGAAGAAACGCTCAGCTCCTTGAAGACTTACCTCTCTTCGGCCCCTCTGCTAATAAAACCACTAGATGGGGAGCCACTATCCTTATACCTAGTAGTATCTGGAAGCTCAGTAAGTGCAGTACTTGTCAAGGATCATGAACGTCAGCAGCATTCAGTGTATTATGTAAGTAAAACTTTGCTAGATGCAGAATCCTGGTATTCCTTGATTTTTGTGCTTCGGTGTTGTTCACTGTTAGCACCTCCAAACTCTTCTCCTCTCGTCTCAGCGCACCCTCGAAAAGTTTTATCTCAATTATTGTTATGTTG
The DNA here is from genome assembly GCA_039602395.1 of Deinandra increscens subsp. villosa. Taxonomy (NCBI): domain Eukaryota; kingdom Viridiplantae; phylum Streptophyta; class Magnoliopsida; order Asterales; family Asteraceae; genus Deinandra; species Deinandra increscens. The sequence continues at coordinate 74,041,569 of JBCNJP010000012.1, read as the reverse complement.
CTTTGCCTAAGGAAAATCAATCGAATCTCGCCCGGACAATCAAGTCTTGGCAATCTTAGACGATAAACCAATCTATGGGTTCGGACTCATGCCTTACATCAAGCCCACAAATATTTGCATATGGAATGTGTGCACCTAGGACCCAGATCGTGTAAGTTCATGATAACGAAGCGGGCATCGGAGACATTTGAAGAAATATCGGGTCTTCCTCCCATTCACCAAATAGACTTTCACATCAACCTAATGCATCGTGCGATTCCACTTGCAAGTCACCTTATTGTCTTCAACCCTCGAGGACCACTCGCCTTGCGAAATCATCCTTTTTTCTTGAGTTTTGCCCGATCATGGCGGCAATCCTCCTTAAATTTGTGCACTTCATGCGTTTAGACTCTCAATTGTATGGTTCTATCTGTGGATGTGATCAGTAATTTCAGTTATTCGAATTTTTCACCCTCCCATGTCATTCGATCCATCGGGACGTGTATCTCAAAATTATGTTGTTGTGCTGTTCATGTAAGTCCAGAATCCTTAAACGTTACACGATATCGTCACACTAAACCATGCGGAATCCAATTTAGTATGTGTCAAGCAGAAGAAAACGATATAAATAACAAAAATCAAACAAACACCAATGAAAATACTTACTATTGATTCAAGTGAATGAATGATTACAAGTGATAGACCCCAAAATCGTAATCCTCTAGCCTAGCCCCCTCCAATACATTTTCCAAAAGTCTAACCGAATCACATCATGTGATTCGGTTTATATACTTATCAAAACATTACAAAATTGGTTTACCTAGGCCCAAATCATAAACCTTACTAAACCCACTAACAAACCCAAAGCTAATAACTAAACAAAATAAGCTAATGTACCATTAAGACTTCAAGGTAGACTCAAATGAAACGAAATTTTCCCTGGCTTCTTGTAAAGTTCATCTTCAACAATTTTCTCTGCAGCAGCTCTAAAAGCATCCACTCGAAGATCATATTCTTTGTACAAGGTGACTCTCTGAATACTCTTCAGTGCAAGAGTTTTTATATCCTTTTCTTCGAACCTCAAAAGGTCTTGAGTGTCATACAGATGAAACTCTTTGTCTGAGAAAATAATAACTGCCTCAGCAGTAGATGGATCATATTGCCATCCTCTGAATGACGAAAGAGATCCGTCTGGATATCGGTCCCCCAATGGAACTACTTTCACTTTCTGCGTAGGAGGCCAAACAACTACCTTTTGAATTTCACCAGTCAACGGATTCTTCCTTTTTACAAGTTTTGATTTAGCAGTAGCATAATTCTCAAACCCATTCCTGGATTCTCTCAACAATCTGTTACGAACATAGGCAGCATCTCCAGTCTATCTACGATTGATGAAAGGTGCATTAAGCAAGGCATTTAGATCCACCTTTGTCCAAGAATGAAAGTCATTAATGTTATTATAATACTCCACCGGTGCATGACCTTTTCTAATCACAGCATGCAATTCCTTGTATGTATCATAAATCCAAGCACACACACCATCTCGATTTTCCATATTTATCAAACTCACTTACTCCAATTCTTAGGGCATATCTTTGAGGTGGAGCTGTCAGTTCCCTAAACCAATTCACAGAATCACCTGGACCATGAGAGATCACAGTCTTTGGTACACTGCTACCATCAGTAGGTATGGAGTCCAGATCATCACACACATCATCAAATATAACATCCAAGTCAGTGCCTTCCAGATTTCCAGATCCATTTGCAGCAAGCTCCTTTGCTAAATCTTCCATACTATCATCATTTCCTGGATCATACAATCCTTCAAAATCTCTTGAGCCACTTGCGTGAGCATCTTGAGTATCACTATTCTTCTCCGTATCTTTATTCCTTTCCTCTTTGAACTTCAAAAACAAAGTGTTCAGATAACCTAGATTAGCATTGCATGTATTTAACCTTTCCGTCAACAAGGCATTCTGAGCTTTCACTGCATCAACTTCACTTGTCAGTTTAAAAATTTTCAGAGACTGACTGACTTCATAGGCCATTAAATCGGTAATCTTTTTGCCCTTGATCTCGTTCTCTTTTATTAAAAACTTTATTTTCTCATCGTTGGACACATCATCTGGAAACAAAGATCTCTTTCCTTTGTTAAGAATATCACTAACTTCAGACTCATTACACACATTTTGAGAATCTTCTGATTGAGAACTCTCATGAGCTTCAGATATGCTAACAATTTCTGAAGGTGATGTACCTGATCCACAAAGTACAACACTTGAACGGGATGCTTTGAATCAAATCTTCAGCTGCTTTTTAGGTGGGCTTTGGCCTGAGCTCTCAATGTTTTAAGAACTTGAGACTAACTGAGGATCTTCTGAGGGAGGATTCAGATTTCCTCTTCGTCTCTTGGTCACAAGAGGAACATAATCATCTATTTCATCAGCTTCAACATCAGACAGAAAAATTTCCGGCACAATATTAACATCTTCATACATATCATACTCTGACTCAGACGATTGTGAACCCACAGTTTCATGCACATCAGACGGTCCCTCCTGATCATCTGCAACACTTGCATTTATTGTTGGTTCAACACCTTCTGTTTCTGGAAAGGCACCCAGTTTCACAAATTCCTTTCTTCCTTCAAATACCAGTTTCCCAGATCTAGATGTCTTCAAGAGATTGAATACATTACATGTCATAGGCTTCAGCTAGAACCTATCAACTCTTCTTTCAATACTTGGGTACTATGCATTTACAATCATTCGCACAAATCCTGGAGTCATGATGAACCGTTTCGTATGGTCTCCTGTCACATTCCTGACCCAATCCATCAATAACATCTTTGAGAAGTTAAATTCCCAGTCCAGAGCTAAGGAAACAAACCCAGTACCATGCAGTTCATTTAACTGATCTGTTGAACTTCGTTTTCCGATAAAGCACATTTGAAAATATTATGCCAAGGCTCTCCAATAGCCAGGCAACAACTTCTTCATTATTGGTGGAAACTTAACACCTTCATAGGCTATCACATCCAATCCATCCTTAATAACTTCTTCCGAGTATTTAATTGGGTCTTCTGGTTTATCAGCAATATGTAGAACTTCTCGAATCACTGACTCATTTATTAGATTGTTGGTATTCTGAACACAAGCTCGAATCTCAGTTTGATTGTTGTTAGCATTCGCGGTATTCCAGAATTCTTTGAGCATTTGTTCATCAAGTTCTATCTCCTCTCTCAACGCATAAGAAATTTTGCAAACGTATAGTCCAATGATCAGTGACTTGAAAACATCTTTAACAGTCTCCGGAGGGTCACCCAAGTAAGCAGTCTGGTTATCAGAAGCAAACAGAAGTTCCATCGCTGCAAAGCCAATTATCAATTAAAGATACAAGTGACATCAACACTCAACAAATCTCAAAATATCATTCACACAATCGAAAAATCATCCCTTTTGTAATTTGATCAAAAACCAGACTCACAAACATGTTTTGTTAATGAAAAGATTCACATCAAAGCACTTTGAACCAAGTTCCAAATTGACTAAGAGATTTCGATAGCACTTAAGGATTTCGATCCAAGCAAAGAGGATTTCGATTAGGTTTTCGATCCATTTTGGTTTTCGATCCATGCTTTGGATCTCAATCGAAATCCTGGATTTCGATCGGGTCCAATGTAACTCGGTTTAAACAGTCTTTCGATCCAATTTCCGGTTTACTATCCGGTTCAGCTCAAGAGGAACTCGATCCAGCAGTCGATTTTTGATCTGGTATACGGTTTTCGATCCGGTTCATAGCAGACATGGTTTAGGATTTGGTTCAATCGAGAATCGATCATTAAAAACCTGGTGTTTGATTTGGTAGACGGTTTTCGATCCGGTTCGATCGAGAACTGGTCATCTTCTTCGATTCACACCTACAACTACACACAAATCTAAAAAATTCAGCCATTAAACACTTTAAACACAACGAACCTTAAAAACCAGCAAAAAGCTCAAATAAAACTCGATTCAAGGATGAAAAACTTTGAGCTCTTTGGAATCTGTTGAGATTTCCAGCAATTTCACGGCGTTGGGAGGAGGAGCGGTGGCGTTGATTTGTTAGGTGAGATGAACACCGAGAACTTCACAGAGGATGGTGATAATGGCGAGAACGTGAGGAAGAGGGACTAGGTTGCGGTGGTGAGGGGTGGTTTCCGATGGTGGTGAACGGCGGTGGTTGGTGGAGTTTGGACGGAGGGAGGAAACGGAGAGAGTTGAGGGAGGCGGTGGAGATGTTAGGGTTGAGAAACCGACACCCTCCCCTTTCTTTTCTTATTAAATATTTTATCTAATTACCATTTAGCCCCTCAACAATTTTCATGTTCAAAAAACAACCTCAAACCCTTCAAAACTTATGCAAAATGCATTTTCAGCCCCTTGACTTCAAAAAGATTATAAAACCACTTTTAAGTTTTATCATTACTTCCTCTAAGACCGAGCATGGGAAATTTTGACTGAGCAGAACCAAACAATCCGAAAATAAACTAAAATTTATATACAATTAACTAAAGCAAAATATTAATAAAACATATTTAGAGACACACAAAACACCAAACCTGTTCTGAGATGGTTTACTAGGATCAAACCGGCTTCCCTTGAACTGACGATTGTTTTAAGCTCCATTACTCGAGCGTGTCCAGGTGATTGCCAAAATATTGGTCCATCTTAAACTCATTTCCCTCATTTCCCGGTTGTATGTCACTTATTTTATATTTTAGTGTGACGCCCACTCCCAGACTTGGCACCAAGATGGGTCACTCATCGGATTTACTCATGAACACGTGGCACAACAGAGATAAGCAACGGAAAAATTAAAACTTTTATTTATAATAAAGCCAAGTACGTAAAGTAACTAAGATAATTTACAATCTATCTATATAGCGACTAACTATATCCATCTTTATTTATCTACAACTAAGCTAGCACCTCCAACAACTCCTCTAATAGCTTGCCTGATCATTCTCTTATCACGAGAGCTACGCCCTTGCTCCCAGACGTCTCACCTAAACCTGACATACATATGGTCTTGGGAAAAGGTCAGCTTACGCTGGTGAGTTCTACATTTTAAAAATGTTACCTCGTTTGTGAAGTTAAAACCTTTGTGTAAGGAAATGAAAATGTGAGTCAACCGGTTCAAGATGAAGATTTCCGGTTGAAGACATGTTCAAGCGGAAAACCCTCAAGCGGAAGACTTGTCAACCGGAAAAGCTTAAGCGGAAGAATATTTCCGGGTGAACTCTTTTATCCAACAGTATAAAGGGTTCAACCGGAAAAGTACTGAAAGTTTACTTTTGCAGAAATCAGCCCTGCAACTACTTTTATTCTCCAAAGTCATATCCTAGCCGTCTCCTACTTATAGATAATTGCATTTTGCACATTTCCTCTTTTGTATGTTTACTAATGTTCTTTTAGTAAGTTTATTGTTTGACTTTCATGTACGGTTAGATTAGCCCGTATGAGATCAACGGCTGTAGTTGATATCCTTAGTACGATATATAGTTGTTAGCTAGTTCATTCACATGTACCAGATTTAGTGCTTACACTTGTAACAGTTTCAACTTGAGTTAATGCAAATAGTACCGAGAAATTTATTATCTTGTGTTCACTAGCTTATGCAATCAATACAATCAAACTACAAGTATAAGTAAAACAAAGCTTAAGTAAAAACAAGTGTGATACAACTTTATTCTGCATGGTTGTGATCCTCAAGTAAAGAGTTCTTGTTTTGATTATTTCTCTGAGTAATCAACGGTCCTACAAGTGGTATCAGAGCATTGGCTCTCCACTTTGAAGACTTCTAGTGCTTCAAAGTTGATACTTTACTTGCTTACTTAAATTTTTACAAGCTTCTTCTGTTTTACAAACTGTTTTTCACAATGACTGACTTAACTCTTGGTTCACTTAATGGTAGCTCTAACAAACCACCAATTTTCACTCCTGATGACTTTGATACTTGGAAACTCAGGATGGAAGGTTTTGTTAGAAGCCTAGACAGACGCATTTGGAACAGGTTGACTGTAGGTCCTTATAGCCCAACTGTTCCATCTGCTGATGATGCCCAAGTGCAAATATCAAAACCACTAGACAAATATGTTGAAGCTTATTATGCTGAGCTTGAATATGATCACAAGGCTTACTGGACACTCCAAGCTGCATTACCCAACTCTATACTGGTAGGGTTCAAGGGATATAAGACAGCACACAACTTGTGGAATGCTCTCAATGAAATGTATGAAGGGTCTAGTGAGGTTAAGGAAAACAAAAAGGAAGTTTTGAAACAAAGATATGAAAACTTCACTTACAAAACTGGTGAATCTATGACCAACCAGTATCTTAGATTTGTTTCACTTCTTGATGAATTGCAAAAGGTATAAGTAAAAATTGAACAGGCTGATGCCAACAGGAAGTTCTTGAGATCCTTACCTCCAATGTGGACTGTCTATACAGTAAGCATTAGGGAGTGCAAGGACCTCAAAAAGCTTAAACTAGGTAAACTCCATGGAGTCCTTAGTGCTTATGAAATGGAGCTTAATCTTAAGCAGAACAACTTTCCTGAAGCATCACCACAGTTGCAAACCACTGCTTTGGTCACAACTGATTTTCAAAAGATCTCAAATTCTTCTCAATATCACTCACCCTCAGTCAGTTTCAATGAGTCACCCAGATGCTCAGAGAGTTCTTCAACACTGTTTGACAACTCTCACTCTGCCTATGTGGCAACTGACTCATCTCAAGGCTTCACACGTGAAGACTTGGAATGCATAGGGGCAGATGATCTAGAAGAGATGGACATTTTAACTCAATTAGCTATGGTTTCTGTAAGGGCCCAAAGATTTTATAAGAGAACTGGAAGAACTTGTAAGGGGTCAAAGGGATCATCAATTGGGTTAGATAAATCTAAAGTTAATGTTATAATTGTCACCAACTTGGCCATTTTGCCAAGGAATGCAAGCAGCCAAGGAGAGATGGACAGAATAATAACAACCATGTCCAACAGAGATCAAATCATGGAAGCAACAACAACAGCAGTCAACACAACAACAGCAGCAGTCAACACAACAACAGCAGCAGTCAACATTACAACAACAACAGCAACCAGCAGCCAACTCAACCAAAACCACTTGGAAATCAAAATGTGATGGCAGCTGTAGCTAACCAGACTGAATGCTATGAGTGGGATGACTTTATCACTGAGTTTGAGCCAATCAACCATGCTTTGATGGCCAAAGAAGATTCAACTGAACAGGTAAATGAAATTCCTGAAAAAGTTTTGGAAAATTTGTGCAGCCCTGCCTGCATAGAACAAGTGTCAAAATATAGGAAACATAACACTGATCGGATTGATGAGGTTTCCAATTTAAATGAGTTAAAGAATTGCTTTAAGAAAACTGAAACTGCTTACATCACTAAAATTGAAAATTTAAACAAAGAATTTGATGTTTTAAAGCAAACTAACTCTATATTGGAAACACAATTAGAGGATTTGTTGAACAAACTAACTATTTCAAGACAAGAAACAAAAGATGCAAAAGCAGAAAATGATGTTCTTGAAATTAAGTTAAAAGATGCCTTGTTCACCTGTGACAAATTCCAAACAGCTAACAAGAAAGCTGAGAAACTTTGGAATGGGGCAATGCTTGGGAAAACAGGTATTGGGTACAACAATGTTGAACCACCCAAGGAATACTCACCTGTTATTGCTCCAATCCAAGCACTTCAGAAGGAGTGCAGTGTGAGTCTAATTGTTGATAGCACTACATCTTCACCTTCTGAATCAAAATCTGTTGAATCATCATCAAACTGTGAAGTCAAAGATGCTAGCACATCAGCATCTGTTGACCAATCCAAGGTTTTAAAACCAAAAGTTGCTTTTCCACCACCAACTATTTATGAGCCCAAGGACTCAAAAGTTGGAGGTAAACTACCTGAGCAGCCAAAACCCAGTGAAATTGAGAAAATGGGTAAGCTAACTTACCACTAGGTCACAAATGAAGAATCAACCAAAAACACAAACACTTACCAAAGAAAAATGTTTGAATGTGTTTTCTGTGGTGAAAAAGGGCACATGGCTGCAATGTGCAAATTCAATCCTTTGAGCAAAGCTCAAAACTTGTTAAAACCCAAAACTGTTTCTACTCAGAAAAGATCTACAGGTAGAATTTCACCTGTAAGAAGTAACACAATGAAGTATTTTGATACTGAGTCAAACAAAGTTTTAATTGGGAACAACAAAATGGAAGTTTTCAGTCTTAAAACCGAGCAGGGTTCCGGCTGAACTTCAACCGGAAAATTTTTCAACCGGAAATGAAGTTCAACCGGAAATCTCCAAAACACTAAGATCAGTTACTGCACCTAGACAACGACCCAGGGTTCAGTTCACTGATGAGTATGATCATTTTGAAGGTCAAGGAAAGAGAAACCCATCTAGAGGCAAGACCACCTCTAGAGAAAATTTTGTGAAAAACAAGCATAACTCTCAACCGGAAATTCCCTCTAGTTCAAGTGGAAATGCCACTGTTGCATTTCACAGTGAGAGATCTAGCCAGTCAAACAAATTTTCAAACTTTAATGCTAGAATCTCACTAGTGACTAGTGTTGATCAGACCTACACCTCACCCAGTGAGTTGCCAAAGGCTTTGACCAACAAACAAAAGAAGTATAGGGAATACAGAGAGAGGAAGATTGCTGTGAGAAGGCTCAGCAAAACAAACAGGCAATGTCAATCAAGTGAACAGTCTGAACACTTGAACATTGATCAAGATGACCTGTTGAATGAGGATCCAATACTAAATACTTTAGTACTTAAAGAATACAAGTATTATGATGCTTCTGGCAAGCCCAAGACCTCAAAGGCTTAGGTTCCCTTTAGAAATTAATCAATTTTCTTTGTGTGTAGGTGCATAATAAAGGCCAACAAAGCCTATGGGTTGTTGATAGTGGATGCACTTGCCACATGACAGGAAATAAGCATGTATTGGAAAACCCCAAAAACATAAACGGAGGTCATGTAGCCTTTGGGAGTGCAAAAGGACACATTACTGCACAAGGTGCTGTTAGTAATGGGATGCTTACCTTTGACAAGGTTAATTTTGTTGATACATTAAATTTCAATTTACTTAGTGTCTCACAAATGTGTGACAAGAATTTGAATTTGATGTTTACTGAGAGAGAGAGGCCATAGTCTTGAAACCTGGTGTTAAAATCCCTGAGGAACTTGTGTTGCTCAGAGCACCTAGGAGAGAAGGACTATATGTTTTGGATCTATCTGTTGCCACTCCAGCAAGTGGAATTGCATGCTTTATATCCAAAGCCTCAGTGGATGAATCTGATTTATGGCACAGGAGGTTATGTCATGTTAACTACAAGAACATGAACAGAATAGTGAATCTTGGCTTGGTTAAGGGTCTTCCTAACAAGCAGTTCAACTGTTCTGAACACTGTGTTTCTTGCCTCAAGGGTAAGCAACACAAGACCTCCTTCAAGCCAAAAACTGAGTCTTCTATCACTCAACCTCTAGAACTTTTGCATATGGATTTGTTTGGTCCAACTAGAGTGATGAGCTTAGGAAAAAGGTCATATTGCTTTGTCATTATTGATGATTTCACAAGATATACATGGGTGTTTTTCTTAAAAACAAAAGATGAAACTGCTGAATTGTTAAAAACACTAATTGTATCGTTAGAAAACCAAGCAAAACTGAAAGTTAAGACAATCAGAAGTGACAATGGCATTGAGTTTAAAAATCATGTTTTGAACTCATTTTGTGAGGAAAAGGGAATCCTTAGACAATTCAGTGCTCCTAGAACTCCACAGCAAAATGGTGTTACTGAAAGGAGAAATAAGACATTGATTGAGGCTGCTAGAGCAATGCTAGCTGATTCTAAGTTACCCGTGATATTTTGGGCAGAAGCAGTAAACACTGCCTGCTATGTCCAAAACATGACTTTGATTGTGAAGGGTAATAACAAAACTGCTTATGAGCTTTGGAGAGGTAGAAAACCCAACATTTACTTTTTTAAATCATTTGGCTGTCCTGTTACTATTTTGATAACTAATAGGTTGTTGCCTAAGTTTGCTGAAAAGGCAGATGAAGGTTATTTTGTTGGATATTCTGGTGTGTCAAAAGCATTCAGAGTTTATAATAAAAGTACTAAAATTGTTGAGGAAACCATTAATGTAACTTTTAATGAGAAATCTCTTAACAGTTGTGTATCTCAACCAGAATGGTTATTCGAGAATCAGCATGTGTTTGTCAAGGGGGAAGCACGCTTGCATCAATCTGACTGGGGTCTCTCCCCTTGTGGGCTTTGGCTCTGGAGTTTTCACGGCGGGGCAGGCTGCTGCTAAGGCGGCTGCGGGTAAGGTGGACAAGCACGAGAAGGCATGTCTCGAGAATCAGCATGTGTTTGTCCCCTTTGTTTTTGACACGTTCGGGCACCTCGCGTCAGAGGCTGCGGACATGCTCGGGCGGATCCAGAAGGTTATGCATGGACATATAGTGACTCCTAGAGCTAAGAAACTTGTTTTTATCCGCTTAGGTTTCGCTATTCAAAAAGGGCTTGCGGCGCAGCTTGTTGCCCGCTTGTCCCGTATGTCGGACTGAGTTGTAACCTTTATTTTGGTAATAACATATTTATAATTCAAAACAAAAAAAAAATATTCGATATAGATGCACTAACCACTGCTTTCAATTTTACCATTGATAAGCCATTGAGTTCAACAGTGCAGGAACGGGAATATAAGCAAAATCACATGAGGTCAGCTGATGACATCTGGCAAATGAACACCAAGGGACTGCAAATGCAACCTACCTTCTTTTCATCCATCAGCACCAAGCCTGTGAAACCCTACAATGCAAAGAAAACCTCTGAAATTGTTCTTGCTGATGCAGAAGTCCTTCAGGTTGAACTTCCGGTTGAAGTTCAAACGGATCCTGTAGCAGTAGAATCTCCGGTTGAGACTCAACCGGAAAACAATTTTTCAGTAAATTTTGAGAACAATGAACCTGATGATTCAACTGATGCTGGTTCAAATGATTATAGTCTTGAGCATCTAAGCTCAGATTCAGTCCCCAGTTCTCAAGAACCAACTGAAATTTCAGAACCTGTATCACAAACCAACAATATTGAGTTATTACCTCAACTCAATATTCCTCACAATGGGAGAAGCCATGAATTTCCACTGTTTATTGATAGAAGAGTTAGTAAGGATCATCCAAGGGAGAACATTATAGGAGACTTGTCAGCTCCTGTGCTGACAAGAAGCAAGTCTATTGATGCAAACATTTGCCTGCATGCTGCATTTCTGTCTCAAGAAGTACCCACAAAGATCAATGATGCATTGGAAGATGAAAGCTGGGTAGAGGCAATGCAAGAGGAATTGTTTCAGATCAATAAACAGAAGGTTTGGGAATTGGTAGACTTACCTGAAGGTGAAGAACCAATTGGAACCAAATGGGTATTCAGAAACAAGAAGGATGACAGGGGAATAGTGATCAAAAACAAGGCCAGACTTGTAGCTCAAGGCTACACACAGGAAGAAGGCATTGATTATGATGAAGTTTTTGCTCCTGTGGCCAGGCTTGAAGCAATCAGAATATTTCTTGCCTATGCTGCATTCAAAAACTTTCTGGTATTTCAAATGGATGTTAAATGTGCTTTTCTGTATGGTCTTTTGGAACAGGATGTGTATGTCAAGCAACCTCCAGGCTTTGAAGACCCTCATTACCCCAACAGGGTGTGCAAGTTGATTAAAGCTTTATATGGTCTCAAGCAAGCTCCTAGGACATGGTATGAGACACTCTCAAACTATCTCCTAGTGAATGGCTACAAGAGGGGAGCTATTGACAAAACATTGTTTGTGAAATCTGATGGCAAAGATACTTTGATGGTACAAATCTACGTTGATGACATCATCTTTGGTTCATCCAGTGCTGCCTTATGCAAAGAGTTTGAGGGATTGATGCAATCAAAGTTTGAAATGAGTTCAATGGGTGAACTGAATTTCTTCTTAGGCTTGCAAGTGAAGCAAACTGCAAATGGAATTTTCTTGAATCAGTCAAAATATATTCAAGATATGCTAAAAAGGTTTGATATGCAGTCTGTTTCAACCTCAAGAACTCCCATCTCCACTTCCCATAAGTTAAACAGTGACTTAAGTGGCAAACCAGTGGATGTTTACCTCTACAGGGTAATGATTGGATCACTGCTCTATCTCACAGCTAGCAGACCTGACATCATGTTTAGTGTCTGTTTATGTGCTAGATACCAGTGTCAACCAAAGGAATCACACATGTTAGCTGTAAAGAGAATCTTTAGATATCTTAAAGGACAACCAAAGCTTGGGTTGTGGTATCCAGAGAATTCAGATTTCTCCTTCAAAGCTTACACTGTGCAACTTGGATAAAAAGTCTACTACTGGAGGATGTCAATTTTTGGGAGAAAGACTTGTGTCTTGGCAATGCAAGAAGCAAACCTGCGTATCTACTTCTACTGCTGAGGCTGAATATATTGCTGCATCAAGCTGCTGCAGTCAAGTCTTATGGATTCAGAATCAAATGTTGGATTACGGCATCAAGTTCATGGAGACTCCTATTCTTGCAAACAACAACAGTGCTATATCAATCACAAACAATCCTGTTCAACACTCAAAAGCAAAACACATTGATATCAGGTACCATTTTATTAGAGATTGTGCTGAGAAACACTTAATTAGAATGGTTAAAGTTCATACAAATCAACAATTGGCTGACTTGTTTACCAAAGCATTTGATGAAGCTAGATTCTTCTATCTCATTAGTGCCATCGGTATGATGAACTTTGACTGATTAAACTGTTTTCACAAACTTAATAAAAGAGACCATTTTGTGTCAAAGAGCCCGTCTCTTGATACAAAAAGAAAAAGAAGAAGAAAAGCTCATGTATCAGTTAGACACCTTTTCAATCATAGTCAGGTCATACTGTTAAACTATGATAACTGATACATGTGATTTTCAAAATAAAGTGTTTTTCTGTCTTCCGGTTGAACTTTCCAGTTCAACACATCCGGTTGAATCTCAACCGGAAAGTCATCTTCAACCAGAAACTCAATTTTTGATCACACCATCCTAATTTCTGAAACTGGTAAAAGGAACAACAATTCTTTATTTGAAAGTTCAGATTAAATTTGAAAATTTTTCAAACGGAAATTTTATTTCCTGTTGACAACCTCAACCGGAAAAATTTTCAACCGACAAATCTGTCCGGTTCAACTTTCAAACGGAAAGAAATTTTGTTGTATGGAGAGAAAAACTCTCCGCTTGCCTTAAATGAATCATTTAATTCACCGGTTGAGGCACACATTTTCAAGCGGATTGTGCATTTAAAGTGTTTCAATTAATTATCCGAGAAAACTGTTTGAATTAAGTTCAAAAGACACGCAACAGGAGGTTGTATTGTACAATCACCTGAAGCACACTTTTTGCGGACCCACTTGTACTTTTTCATTCTCTCTCCTGTGACTCAGCGTACTTTATCCCATCGCTGATAACTGTCACCCACCTTTAAACCCACCGGTCAAATACCCACAACCCCTTCAACACTCCTCATAACCCCAAAAGTAAGAAATCGTTCAAAATCCGAAAACCTAGAAATTTTCAGAACCATTTCTTTCTACTCCCAAATTTCTCTCATAGTCAATCAATAATGTCACCAAAGTCCAAAGCAAAGGGGAAACAACCAGTGAAGAATGATCCTTTCCCACTTGAACACAACCTAGTTGCGTTTCTTGATGCTCCGGTGAACTCTACACACGCTGATACCTTCACCGAGATGATCAATTTCCTCAAAAATTCATATCTGAATCACGCACTCACTGTTGCGGTTTATTTATATGAGGAAATTCTCTTGGAATACTGGAAGAACATCCAATTGCTCGAGAAGGATGAAGATGATGTAGAGGAAGACACGTTGAAGTCAACAGTATAAGGGGAAACTGTTCTAATCACTGAATCACTGATTAGGGAACTGCTGAAGTTGAATGACAAGAATGGGTATGTTCACAAACCCCCCAAGCAATACATGGTCCTACTCAAAGAAATTGGCTATGGTGGTGCTACTGAAGGAACTGCCACTGTTCTCAAGGGTCAAATGCCCTACAAATGGAGATTTCTGGCCCACACCATCATGGTGTGCCTGACGCCAAAGAAATCGGGATTTGATGAAATGGCAGCAGAGCAAGCTTCTGCCTTCTATGCTGTGGTGAAAGGGGAGGTATATAATTTTTCTGCTGTGATTTTTAATGCTTTAAAGGGTAATGCAAAGAAATTTGCTTTTTACATGTATCCTAGATTTATAACATACATTTTGCAAGAAAAATACCCCAAAATTAATTTGGATGGAAACATGCTGGTTCCAAGAGTTTTATCTGAAAATACTTTTTCCAAATTAACCACCAACAAGAAGCAATTCCTTGGGAGGGATACTGACCATCCCATGCCAATCCAAAGGGTGATTCCGGTTGAACAAGGAGAACCTAGTTCTCAACCGGAAACACATGCTTCTGAAGAGCAACTTGCTCCAGTGGACAACACTGTACCATCCACAGTAGTTGAACCCACCACTGATCAACCACCTTCTCCTTCTGCCACTTCAACCTTAATTTTCAAAAGAAAAAGGAGAAGAGATTCAGACCCACCATCAAGTTCAATTCCCACCATCCCCCCTTCCCCAAAGCCTACTAAGCTCAAAAGGCTCAAAAAGGTTATGCAAGAGCCTACTCCTCTCTTGCAACCCATTGCCTCCAGCCCTGAACCAACCCTTGGCACACAGCCAACTAGGTCAGCCAAATTGGGATTTAAACTTGTTGATGAACCTTCTTCTGAGGGGGAGTCATTTCATATGGATGTACAATCCCCATCCACTTTCTCACCCTACACTTCACACTTCTCACCTGTGAATGATGATGTAGAAAGAGATGTCACGAATGATGGTGTTATTAACCCAAACACCACATTACATGGGAACATTCTGAGTGACACTCACACTACTACATCTAACCCCGGCCCCATTCATCCCAGGAGGTGAATCTCAGGAGTATAGATGAGATTCATGTGGAAAGGGCTGCTACCACTCAAAGCTTCTCATTGAACTTTGATGATGGTAGTAACATTCATAAGACCCAATCCATGGCAACCCACACTATAGTTCAACCGGATGATTCCCAAGTGGATCCTAAGGGGAAAACTGTAGTTGAGGGGAATCCCAGGAGCCAAGAACACCAGGGTGGTGGACTTGATCAACATAGGGTTGATGGTCCATCTTTTTCCTATGATACTGGTGCAACTCCAGTTGAGGATAGTTTATCACTTACTGAATTGACGGCATTATACAAAACACTACAGGCTCAAGTAACCAGTCTCAATTCGACTGTTGCTAGCCTTGTAAAGAACACTCCTGCTGCTACTCAAGCTCAAGAAATTCCAGTTGAAGCTCAAATTGCTCAACTGGAAACTTTCTCTACACCAAGGTGTGAACCGGTTGCCCAATCAACTGCTGAGATTAGCTCTTTGAACCCATTTCCTTTTGGAGGTCAGGCTGTAGAAGCTGATGCTGCCAAAAAGGGGGAGAAGACTAATTCTCCAACACCTGTTATTGCTGCTGCTGCAACCACAACTGAAGAAGAAGAATATGATCAAACAGTGCCATTATCTGAAGATGCAAGGCAAACAGCCTTCAAATTGGCTAAAGTTGATCCCTTTTCAGTTGCTGATGGGTTAACCAAGGTGAAGATGAGCTCACTCATGAAGGTATTTCCATAGGATCCAAGCCTGTTGGGAATGATTGAAGCAACAATGCTAGTTGCAGGTGCTCAGCCAGAGAGCATTCTGCAGGTCAAGCACTTCTTGACCAATGTGATTATCCCACAGGAGGAGGCATTTGCCAAATCTAAAGTGGATGAGGTCACAACTAACATTGTCACTGAACCAGTTGCTGATGTGGTTCATGAAGATGTGGTTGATGATGCTTCAGTCATTCAGACTGAAGTAGTTGAAGGTGAAAAAGAAGGAGGGGATACAACTGAAATCATCAGCACTGTACTGAAAGATCTAAGTACAAAATCTCCGGCTGAAGTTCAACCGGAAGAGACTCAACCGGAAAAATCTTAACCGGAAGAGACTCAACCGGAAAACTCAACTGAAGCTGAGATTGCTGAAACCTTAATCCAACTGCACTCCACCTCTGATTCAGAGCCTCCTTTGAGCTACAAAAGAAAGAAACAAACCAAACCAAGGAGGATGATCAGACTGAAGGAGAGTGAAGATTGCATAACTCCCCAACCAAGTATAGAAGAAACTATGGTTGATTCTGACCAGTCAGAAGAACAACTGACTATGGATGACCTAATTGAAGAAGAATTCATCCATGACTGGGAAGACAATCAAGCCAGGATAAGATCAGAGGCTGCCAAATCAAACTTGCAACACAAACAATTTTTGGCAGATCTAGATCTTCTATCAAATGATTGAAGGAATGGTAGATGAAGCAAGGAAAAGGTCGATTGAATGGAGAATGCAGGTATATGACCTTCCTAAATTAAGTGAACAGGAGAAAAACAGGCTGATCAATATAACTTCCAGAATGCCAACTGTCTTGAACAAAAGCTTAGACAACCTGGAGCTATTGGAAAGGATCAAGAGATGTGCTATCATCAAATGTCTCAAGCCTGCTGCTGAAGTAGAGAAGATGAAGGCCAAAGACACTTGCAAAATTGTAGATGAGCTGCTCAAACAAGTGAAAGGAGCAGAGTTTGCTGTGATTCCAAGTCTCCAAATGCCTCTGCCATCTGAGACAGTCACAGGTAACCCCTCATCTACATATATTAAGCCTGAACCTTTTGATGCCTCTGACCTACTTGCTGAGTCTCTCCCTTCCAACCTGTTGGAAAGACTCAAGCACCCAGCCTCCTATGTTCCCACTCCATCTTCCAGATTCCACTCCCATAGACCCAGGGGAATGAACCAAAGGCCCAGGGGATCCAAATCTACCAAACCTAAATATATTCCACCAAAAATGAGGTTAGATAACTGGACTGATATCACCCCTGCCAAGCCTAAACCTTGTGCACCTACTTGGATGTATAATCAACCTTCATCTCCACCCAAAAACTCCACCTCTTCAACTTCACAAACACAAACCATGGAACCACCCACCATATCACCAACAAAACCTTCTGAACCCACTGAGATAGCCGTAACCAGTTCTGTTCAAGCATCGTCTCAAGCAGATAAAGGGAAAGATAAAGTCCTAATTGAAACTGATAAACCATCTGCTAATCCTGCCACTGGTGCTTCACCTGGAAGAAAGAAGTCTATTGCAAAAAGAACTCTTCTTTCAACCAGAAATTTTCAAACCAGGAGGATCATGAGACAATTGAACAAAACAAAAGTTCAATTTGAAAGGCCGCCATCTCCTGAAGAGTAAAGCTTCTAGAGATAGTCAATTTTTGAAGAGCAACATACAAAGCATAAATTTTGGCAGCATCATCTTAGGGGGAGATTGTAAGGAAATGAAAATCTGAGTCAACCGGTTCAAGATGAAGATTTCCGGTTGAAGACATGTTCAAGCGGAAAACCCTCAAGCGGAAGACTTGTCAACCGGAAAAGCTTAAGCGGAAGAATATTTCCGGGTGAACTCTTTTATCCAACAGTATAAAGAGTTCAACCGGAAAAGTACTGAAAGTTTACTTTTGCAGAAATCAGCCCTGCAACTACTTTTATTCTCCAAAGTCATATCCTAGCCGTCTCCTACTTATAGATAATTGCATTTTGCACATTTCCTCTTTTGTATGTTTACTAATGTTCTTTTAGTAAGTTTATTGTTTGACTTTCATGTACGGTTAGATTAGCCCGTATGAGATCAACGGCTGTAGTTGATCTCCTTAGTACTATATATAGTTGTTAGCTAGTTCATTCACAAGTACCAGATTTAGTGCTTACACTTGTAACAGTTTGAACTTGAGTTAATGCAAATAGTACCGAGATATTTATTATCTTGTGTTCACTAGTTTATGCAATCAATACAATCAAACTACAAGTATAAGTAAAACAAAGCTTAAGTAAAAACAAGTGTGATACAATTTTATTCCGCATGGTTGTGATCCTCAAGTAAAGAGTTCTTCTTTTGATTATTTCTCTGAGTAATCAACGGTCCTACAGATATTATCATACATAGGGGATGGGCAACTCCTGAACAAGCAAATTTAATGACTGCTAATCAGTTATGCGATATGATGTCCAGGGTTGTTCAAGAGGATGGTGAACTAAAACTGAAGGAAAAGATAGATGATGATGAAAGGCAGGAGAAGATAAAAAGGGAAGAAGAGATACAGAAAATCCTAGAAAAATCTATGGAAGAGGAAGAAGAACTCAAGCTTCTCAAATGCTATTTCATTAAGATGATGGGGGAGGACCCAAAAAAGATCAATCCTTCTGGTATTAGTAGCTTGAGAATCAGATGTTCAAATACCATATATGAACAACACAATATCTCAAAGGTTACAGGTGAACCAATACCACCAGGTGCATTTTCTGATCTGAACAGAACCCTAGCCTCGCATAAACCCAGAAGAAACCCTCCTAGAACTAGTAGAGCTGTAAATCCTCCTAAACATGTAACATTAAAGCCTCTTCCACCAAAGTTTAGAACAGACAACTTCACACCCTTTATACCACAACCTAGAAGTGGTCATACTCTTCCATCTCCATATCCTCACCTAAACAAACCCCCAAAACCCTCATCTCCACCCAAGGCACCAGAAACCCCCCCCCCCCCCCCCACCAAGAGAATGAAGTCAGTGGCTAAGAAGGGAAAAGGAAAAGTGATCAATGAGGAGGATGAATACAGAGATGTCCATGCTGAAAGGAGAAGAATCATCTCCTGGAGGTATGATGATCAAGCCAAAGTATACCTATTCACAATCAGTTCGGATGAGGTAATAAAGTTTACAGCTGAAAAAGCTATGTACAACCTCACTGATCATGAGTTGGGTGATGTTAGATAGTTACGTGGTGATATGAAGGGTACGTGTTCACAAGAGGACTCCTTAATGGTGAGGATAAAGATGTATTTGGATGACTTATACGGGGAAGTAGATGAAGCCACACAACGCAGCATTGACAATCTTGTTTCGACGCTTGAAGTTGATAAGGATGGAAAGTTGGTAGTCTATAGAGCTAATGGGTCATTCACAACACATAGTACAGTTCCAGATCCAGAATGGAGCCAGGCTGACAAAGACCGAATCAATTTAATAATGATAACTAACAGGCTTCATGTGGTTAAGAGAAAACAGGTGACCAAATGGGAGTATAAGAAAGAAACAGGCATGTATCACATTTTCACCAGTGAACATGGCGAGACAATTAGAAGCTTAGAAGATGCTCTAAATGGGCTTTCTGAAGCTGAGATACAAGATATTGTCAGGATTGGTGATACTGAGAGCAGAATAATGACACGGACCTTTCATAATAGTCTCCTATTTCATAAGGCCAAATTTCGGTTACAGGCTATTGAAGAGGAGAACAAGATGGGAACCAGATGAACTTGGCTGGAAGAAGAGTTGATCCCTGTATTTGTGTACAATTGCATAAGTTGTTCCAGTTTGTATGTTAACATGATAGTTGTTACAGTTTTATTCATACACTTTTCATCTATAATAACATACACATTTTCAATGAATCATAGCAGACCTCCATTTCACTCATAATTGTGATCTTACATGAAGTATATATTCATATGCTATGTTAGTATATGTTGGCATTTTGATATGGTGGGATGAGATGATTTATAAACAGGATAAATTTTACTTCTTTAGTAAATTGGAAGAAGACAAAACTGGATGAACTACAATTCCTCGGGAAGAAAAGTTCATGAGGATTGAGAGAAGATGAACTAGAGTTCTTCAGGATGAACCGGATAAACTAGAGTTCTAAAGTTCTTCAGGATGGTTAACCAGTTTTCATCTATAATAACATACACATTTTCAATGATTCATAGCAGACTCCATTTTACTCATAACTGTGATCTTACATGAAGTATATATATTCATATGTTATGTTAGTATATGTTGGCATTTTAATATGGTGGGCCGGATGAGATGATTTATAAACAGGATAAATTTTACTTCTAAATTGGAAGAAGAACAAAACCGGCTGAACTACAATTCCTCAGGAAGAAGAGTTCATGAGTATTGTGAGAAGATGAACTAGAGTTCTTCAGGATAAACTAGATTTCTAAAGTTCTTCAGGATGGTTAACCAGTTTTCATCTATAATAACATACACATTTTCAATGTATCATAGCAGACCTCCATTTCACTCATAACTAGTGATCCTACATAAATATATTCATATGCTATGTTAGTATATGCTGGAATTTTGATATTGTGGGATGAGATGATTTATAAACAGGATAAATTTTACTTCTTCAGTAAATTGGAAGAAGAACTAACCGGATTAACTACAATTCCTCATGAAGAAGAGTTCATGAGTATTGAGAGAAGATGAACTAGAGTTCTTCAGGATGAACCGGGTAAAATAGAGTTCTAAAGTTCTTCAGGATGGTTAACCAGTTCACAATAAAATAAAAATCACATCAGTTCACAATAAAATCTATTTGCAACAATCAAATTTAGAATAAAATCAACTTTAATGATTGAGATAAAATCTATCTATATAATTAATGGGGTTAACCAAAACAAAACAGAAGGAAGAGTTAACAAAAACTTTAATATATATATATATATATAAATAGATCTATATACAAAGATTTTCATCAGATTCTATACAAAGATCTATCTAACTAGCTAAGACCTAGCATCCGACATATAGTCTTCATCATCAAAGAAGTTGTTGCTGCTGCTGCTGTCATCAGGAAACAGCTTTTGACCAGGCGGCAATCTCGGTCCCAACTCGGAGGTGTAAGTGAAATCCCTTTTCCACACATCCAGCTCTCTCTCCCCCTCTGGTCCCTGGAGATGAAGTTTCATATCCCCTACAACTTCGGCAGTGATGAAATCAAGGTACTCAAGCCCGTATGTGATGGACAAAGGTGGGATCCTCTAGTAAATGAGGAAATAGCCAATCGAGGTGTGGTTTAGGTATTGCACCATTTGATTCAGATCATGACAATCAAATGTGCGAATGTCGACATAATCTACCTTTCCCTTCCACACATCCTGGCCGACAGCATTCCGGTGGAAATCGCCGCAGTGATGGATCTTAAGGGTGAACCTCCGACCACCTGTAAAAAAACCCAAACGCAGAGTAGAGAGTAAGTAATTAAAAAAACATAAAACCCTAAAAATAAAAACTTGCAGCCATTGTTTAGTAGAAATACACTTACGGGGAGTCTTTCCATAGTAGGGCGTTGGTTCATTAACACCCCTAATCCTCCATTGTTTACCAAAGGCAGCCATTGATCGGTCGAAGTTTTTTTCTTGATGATCAGGAGTTCGTATAGATGATTTTGGTGGCGAAAAAGTGAAAATTTAAAGGCAGACAGGTCACGCTACCAGCTATGGTGGGAAGAAGTGGAAAGGTCAGGCCACGATAACCGTGTATATTTTTTACCTTTACCACGCAAATCATGTTTTTACCGTGTCTATTTATTACCTTTAGCAACGCAAATTTTGTTGATCAATTATTGTTTATGTGTTGGAAGTAATTATATAAGTTCTGGTTAATTTATAAACAATTAACACTTCTGTCTCAATGGTTCTTCTTAATCTTGGAGTGTGTTCCTTTCTTTTGACTGACCTAGGTTCAAGCCTTGTTTGCTACAATTTATAATTTTTTGATTGTCTGATAGTGGATGACATGATTTATAAACTGGATAGATTTTACTTCTTCAGTAAATTGGAACAAGAACAAAACCGTATGAACTAACAAGAACAAACCCGTGTGAACTAGAATTCATCCAGAAGAAGAGTTCATCTGGAAGGAGAGCAGATGAACAGAACCGGATGACATTTTTAGACAATTGTTTCACTGTCTTGGCGGACTGAGATGATTTATAATTAAACAGGATCAATTTTAGTTATTCATTAGAGAATAAGAAGAATAGAACCGGATGAACTAGAGTTCTTCAGGATGATTTATAATTAAAAAAATCTATTTGCAACGGAAAAATTTAAATTCATGTATTTTTCGGAAGAACATTCATTCCGGATGAATGTTTATAACCTTCCGGAAAATTACCTTTCGCCACGCATATAATTTCATACCGTGACCATTCGTCATCTACTATTTAGTCACACAACCTTATAACAGTGGTCATATGTACTGGTTTTTAGCCACATAACTAAGTAAAAAGTGTGGCCATTGCTCACATTTAGCCACGCATAATATATACTTAATAGTTTTGTTTTTTTAATTTACTAAGTAATAAAATCTACTCTTCCGTCACACAACATTATTTAAGCGTGGTCATACATTCCTTTTTGGTCACACGAATAGAAAATCATAAAAATTATGTGGCCGTTTGGTGCATTTCGCCACTCTTTTTTAAGCGTGACAAATAAGTGCCACATGTTTTTGTAAAACAGTGGCTAAAGCCACTGCACCTGATTGTTGTTGTCACATAAACAAAAAAATATGTGGCTAAAGGGTCCAAAAGCTATATATATGGCCACGGGTACAAGATATGTGTGGCTAAAACTAGTATTTTTTACCTTTGGCCACGTTTTTTTTCAAAGCAGTGGCTAGGTGTTTTCGAAAAAATCGTGGCTAAAGCCACCTTTTTACGTAGTGTACCGGTCGCACACACGAGTCAGTACCCGGACGTGGGTGAACCAGTGCAACAATAATTCTGGACGATTAAATTACATAGATTAGGTGAAATTATTTGTTATGCGACTTTCGTGTTTAATTTCCAAAACCTTCGTGGAAATCATATTTGACGCGTATTGACGTTTTAGTGAATTTTAGTGCTTTATAAAAGAAATAATTTTTATAAAGAATACTCTAGGGAGTTTTCTTGTTATTTGTTAAAGTATAATTAAAAGGGACCCATGGATCATCTAGGTGATCCATGGAGCACCTAAAACTCATTCTACAACCCATAGATTAATTATAAAGAAAAATTCTCTAACCCTAACACTCCCAAAACCGTAGACTTCATCCCATCTCCTCCCCTTTGCGAATTCATGAAACCCCACACACATACATCTTCAATTGGCTCTTGATTCAAGTGTTGATTGCGTTTGTTGATTGATTCAAGCCTTAATCTTTATCCCTTTATCACAACAAGTAAGTTTCTTGAACCAATTTTGTGTTCCATACGATTTGATATTGTTGAGTCAAACAAAATTTATGGTCAATTAGATGTTCTATGATGTTTGTATGATGTTGGTGATCATTAAGATCCAAACTTGTGATTTGTGTTCATATGTTACTAAAGTTAGTAACTTTATTGTGAAATTGGTGTTTAGGATTCATAATTAGGTACAACTGAGATTATATGATGATGTTTACATGTTGATAGATTGCGTTGTGTTGATGCTACTTCGAGTTAGGTTGCATACTAGATGATAACAATAAGTGATGTTGGTGCTTGATGAAATTTTGACAGATTCATAGTGTGTTCTTGCGAGGACTATATCTTGATGAAAATAAACTCAATTTCAGGTTTTCTTGATCCTAGGCTGTAGTATAATGAGTCTAGTTTCTAGAAAACCCGACCATGTCGAATTTGGACAAGTTTAAGGCATGCTACTTCAATTTATAAGAAAATATGTAAAAGCTGATTTTATGTCAGCTAACTTAGTGTCAATTGATAGAGTCACCGTTAAGTCTAGGTCCAGGATAACTTAGTTTATTTTTATAGATCGATTTATGCACATCAAGAGGAAGAATAGAAAATATGGAAAAAGTTGAGACCCCTCTGTTAGAACAAGTCTAAATGTAATAGAAAACAATAAAGTATTAGAAGAAAATATCAGAAACATGCTTAAAAGAGAAAAGACAACGGAATCTGTACGATATAAAGATTCTGTAGTTTTACAGATATACTTCGGAATTTCCGAAGTAGATCTGTAAAACTCAACTTTTACAGAAATCCTCATTTCCGTAAATGGCTTCTGATGAGAAGCATTCCTAGTCTTCAAAGAAGAGTCCTGAAGGAATTCAAGACTACCAGAAGATAAAAAATTACGAGAGTACAAAATGCTAAGTGTGAAGAACAAGTAAAGAAGAATATCAACTTGATATTAAATGCAAAGGTAGTTGAAGACGGTTGAAAATAGATAAACTGGATACCTTCAATGTCTCTCTATATACTCTGACACACTCCAAACTCAACCACCCTCAACCACATTAATCCTTTACAACTTGCTATAAATAACGGGTACACTTCACCAACAAAAGCAAGACATTCAGTCACAATTCACAAGCTTCTCAAAACAATCACAACTTACTCTTGTAGAAAAGTTCTTTCAGTTGATAAATTATCATACTATAAAATCATCTAAACTATTATTTACATTTGAGATATATAGAAAAATATTTTTATGAATTGTTGTCTTCCAACTTGATTTACATTCCTCAACTTGTTTATCTTGTTTAAATCAAATTGTATCCATATTGATAAAGAGAACCTCACGGGACCCAACACGTGCCTCTTTAAATTGTGTTTTTTAATTTTTAATCAATTGTTTGTGTGTTTGAGAAAGATTGGAAAATGAAATAGATTCCCGCTCTATGGATAGCTGACACGCATAAGGCTGGAGTGAGAGACATGCTCCACGGTGATATGTTGGTAGGCTCTGTTTCCAAATCATAAAAGCTAGGTGTCAAACACTTGAAGATAATGTATGGCATATTATTGAAAACACACACTTAGGTTTTGTGCATGTTTATTTGACTGTATGTTTGCATTCCCGATACACACACGTGATTCCAAGAGTATGAAACTTAAAGCTTAAAAAAGTATGTATCCCCTCTGCTTTGCGTCAGTAGTGACCTGGGGATGCTTCAGTCGTTAGTCAGACTCTCCTCTGTTTTACGTGAGCAAAAACCTAGAGTTGACTGTACCGACGTGCTTGTAGATCATTATATATAAAAATATAAAAATAAATAAAAATTATATTTATGTGTAAATATATATATATATATATATATATATATATATATATATATATATATATATGTTTACACCTAAAAGATGCCTAAGATCACATTAAAACAGACCCTCTAGTGTCTGAAACCTTTAAGCCTTTGTCACTAATGCGTACTACGTGTCACACGTCAGGTTACAGCCTTATTGAAACACTACTGGGAAGTTAGTTGAATTGTATATTATACCATGTCGTCTGTGATCTATTCTTTCTTTTCGTAACCAAGTCCCGAGCTAAGTTCCAGACTTCCGGATAGAGATGTGAAAATATGTGGTACAGAATTTGTGTACTTGATAGACTGCACGTTTAATTTACCTAGGATTTGTGTGTGATCGATATATGTTCATAATTAATGTACTAAATATAATAAAGTGAAAAATAGTCTGAGTAAAGGCAAGGAATGTGAGTTTAAGTGGACCAATATACTGCCAATCACCTGGACGTGTTTGAAAAGGGTTCCTCAGTTCAGACAAAGACGGTTTGATCCCAAATAAAACCTTCTCGTTAGAAATTTGGTATATTTGTTTTATTTTTATTTTTCTTTTGAGTATTATTAAGTTTTATTGTTTATTTTACAACCATGGCCAAGTTAACTTAAGGTGTTAATATGTTTTTGTGGGTTGTGTGCAAGAAAATATGCCCCCCCCCCCCCCCACACACACACACAAAGTGACCCTTTTTAGGGGGGGGGGAGATAATAGGTAGATAACAAGCATTATCTCAAGGAGATAATAGGCATTATCTCAGGAGGGGGGAGATAATATGCATTATCTCAGGGGGAGTCATTAGCTGACGGGAAGCTCAGCTAAGGGGAAATGAGAAGAGTCATCGGGTTCAGGGAAAGTATTTATAGGAAACCCGTAACCTATGTTAGGGTTTTGGTTAAATAGTTTTATTCAACTGCTAACCCAGTAACCAATCATCAAGTGTTTGGTTAATGTTTTTTCCATGTTGTGTATGGCAGGTTAAATAGAAAGGATGAGACATAGACTTTGTTGATTAAACAATGTTGTTGATGCTCATGTTGAAGAACCTGCCGAAAAAGGACTTACCCCCGGAAGAATCTGATGCTTAGGGGAAGTTTGTTGGTTCGAGTGAAGCTTCCAAAGAAATTAGAGAAACCATTCACAAGTTGAGGGGAAGCTAGATGCATCATAAAATTGTTAAAGAAAATGATGCGAAGCAAGAAAATGAATCAATTTATCATGTTAGTTCAAGCACAACAACCAAGATTGAGAGGTTGTCAAAATTTTACCCTGAAGACACAGGCAAGTCAAGACAGTTACCATTCATTCAGCAAGGACCAGAGTTTCATTCAAGAAGAACCAAGTGAATGACACTCCTCTTCTCATTACTTGTTCATCCTTAGAAGTCCAAGCTGATGCTGATTGTGAGAAAATTCCCAAAAGTCCTCATGCTACCCAATGAAGATTGTCAAAAAAAGAATCTTCACCAACACATGTTCAATCCTAGAGGAAGATTACAAGTCTGAAGATTGAAAGTTGAAGACTTTTGATACACAAGCCTAGGGGAAGATTGTAAGGCTAGGATATGGGCTTATGTATTAAATTATATTTAGTTTGGGCTTGAATTATTTAGTGTTACTAGTGGGCTAGATATTAATTATGTGCGTTACATGTATTCGGTTCGGGCTAGATTAGGTGGGTCGAATTAGGGCTTGTAGATGGATACGTGAGTAGTTTATAAACTCGCATATGCCTCCTTGTTTAGGGTTAGCCATTCAGAATAAAGAATTCGTGAGGGGCTAACGCAAGTGGACGGAATTGGTTTTCTGATTATGTGTGTACCAGATGATTTTCCTAATCAATTCGTGTGCACCATTTTGAGGTTTAATTATGTTTCATCTATGTGTTCTTCATTGTTTTATCATCTTCATCTCGTTTTCTTGTTTGCTCTAGGATCATTATTATCACTAGGTTCCGCACGGTGATAATAGTTGATATTGTGTGGGGGTATTTTGATCCTTACAATTTTATTTTATTTAAAAATCATTTTCAAACTACTAGATCTAGTTAGACATTGATAAAGATCTTGGGTACAAAGCTCTTGTATCCTTGGATGACCTCGCTATCTAACCCTCACTATCTACGATGGGTACACTTGCCCAAACGTGTAGTGTATGGTGATTGTTAGTTATCGTGTTTTATAAATTTAAAACTTCCACAAAAGTGGTGTTTAACGGCCCATAATCGTCTTATTCTATATACACAACCACCCCACGTCAGTATCTTACCATCATTATACTATGCCAACGATGAGTGCACTTGCCCTAACGTGTGGTGTATGGTGATTGTTAGTTATCCTGTTTTATAAATTTAAAAGTTGCACCATAGTGGTGTTTTCTGACCCATTATTGTCATATTTTTGTATACACCACCCGCACATCAAGTTTTTGGCCCTGTTGCCGGGGACACAAGGATCGTAAAAGATCATATCTAACCACCTTGCTTATTTATTTTCTTAATTTGTGTATATCTTCTTTCTTTTACTTACTTTTCATTTTATTACTATATTTTTTTACTTTACTCTATACATTTTTCTTGACACCAGTCATGTCTGATCGCCACAAGTTGTACCAGTTTATTTTTATAAGCTTAAATTTATGTACAACAAAACACAGGTCATGCCATTCAAACACGGGACGTGCCCTTGCTTGTTTATAGTTTTATCCTTGTCCTTACTGGCGCTATTCTGATTTTAGGTTGTGCGTGAGCTCAACCCATGTTGAAGAAATCCAACCGCCATTTCCTGAACCAAAGCGTTTCTTATGTAGACGATTTCGAGATAGTGCTAGAGTTGTTGTTGTCATCCAAAATGATCGGCCAATGGCAGGAGAAAGAACTCTTATGGACTTCCTAAGGCCTAACATGGTGAACTTTGGAGCGGCTATCACTCTACATGGGGTCGATGTCAACAAATTCAAACTACAACCCCAGTTACTCCAAATGCTGCAAAGTTCTGCCACTTTTTCTATGGCCTACCCAATAAAGACCCTCACTGCCATATTTCTAACTTTTTGGAAATTTGTGAAACCTTCAAAATCAACAGAGCCTCTGACGATGCTATTAGGCTCCGTATGTTTCCTTTTTCCCTTAAGAACCGAGCCAAATCATGGCTCACCCCCCCCCCCCCCTAATGGCTTTATCACCCCTGAGACGAAATGGTCCGCAAGTGAATACACATACAGAAAAAAGAAAACATCAACCAAAATTAAAACTCCAAACAAAATAAAAATTCACCGGATGCTAAGTGGACAGAGGAAGTAGCGTTGTCGTCCCTAACGACGAGACGAAAACGGATGCCGACTCCCGTTCTCTCTCTCACAAATCTTTGTAAAAAGTGTCGATAGAGCCCAGGAAAGACAAAGGACAACCCTAGAAGAATATGGATGAAGCAGATGAACGATGATTGTCGACTGTGAGAAAATGGAAGGTTTCTTGGTGGCGTTTGGTTGAAAACTTAAATGTACTGAAGGAACAAATAGAAAATGCGTGCAAATAGATGGTATGACGTTGGCAATGCAAGAAGAGGAATGTAAGACATGTGTAAAAGGTTATGGCGGACATTATTGCCTTCTGCAACCAACAACACTTGTACATCTAGCATCATAATATTGTACCAAAGGGAAATGCGTAGAAGGTTTGTACCATATGCAATAAAGAAAAACCAACTTTGTATTCTGTATATAGCAGTTGTTGTAGAAATCAGGATTAATCCGAGATTAATGGGGCTTAATCGTTTGGCGGTCCGTAAGCGATTATGATTAAGGATTTAAGGGGCCTTGGAGGTCTTGGTGGTCTTTGCGGTCCTTGACGGTTAGGTTAAAAATTTCACTAAAAAAACAAAATTAAAAAAAAAAAAAAAACCTTAAAAATACCCAGTACCCAATCCAAAAATATCTTAGTAATATTATTCAAAAAATGACCCCGAATTGGTTACGAAAGCGGTTGATGAAGCTTCCGGGACCGATAATAATCAAGCACCCCCGGGAGAACTTCGTGATGAAGATTTCGAGTTCGAGAATGAGGTGAAAGTGTTTGAAGAAGATTCATATGAGTCGGATTGAGTTCAAATATTAGAAGCACTCTGAGAAGATTAAAGGAATATGGAAATTTAAATTTATAAAAATGTGTGTTTGTTTTTTTAGATTATTAAACGTAATGAACTTCTACTATTATAGTTTATGACTTAAATGTTTATTTAAGTACTAGATTATGACTTTTTAAAGGTTTTTTTACTTATTATTTATTATTATATTTTATTAGGATATTAGTAATATATACATGTTTACATTTAACTTTTTATTTTATTTATAATAATTTAGGGCTTCTGATTAATCCACGATTAATCCGATTAATCATTTAATCACGGTCGGCCGCCCAACGATTTAGTACAACCTTGATACTATATAGATAAGTTAGTAATATATAATAACTAGATTTTACTACTCGTGTGTTACTGCGGGGATAACGCGAGTATCAAAACAATGACATCGCTAAAACGTAGTTTAAAAAACAGAAATACAAAAAGACTACTCAATGACATTAAAATTACAATCCTAGTTAAATATAACATCAAAAAATTTGATGCTTAGAGGTAACGGTGAAAAACTAAGAACAAAATTAATGAAACGCTTGAACAAACGATTTAAAATTACTTAAAAAACAATTAAAAACGATATAAAAAGAAAATACTAAAAACTTAATACTTAAATGTATCGATATAAAAACTAAAATTAAAGAAAACGTTTTAAAACAAATAAATAGAACAATAAATACTATATTCCTTAAAAGTTTTGTTATTATCGGTATGTAAGGCTATGTATAGTGGAGATTTTGAGAGAGGTGGGGTTATGTGACATGTGGCATTTGGGGGGGTTATGAGTAAAGAGGTGTAGTGGGGGGTTATGAAGATGGGGGTTATGTAAAGTGGAGAACCAATAAGAAAAAAGCAAAAAAAAAGAAAAAAAAAACATCAAAAGGGAGGCGTTATGCAGGTAACGCCCGAGACAATTTTGGCTAACATGGCGCCCCGGGGGGGTGGTGGAGGGGCGTTATAGAGGCGCCATGTTACACTTTTTTGCCCTATAACGCTCCACTACGGACAGCATAACAAAGTATTTAAGAAAAAAAGAACTAAGCTTTTGAGAAAATCGGAAATGCGTTGATTTAAGGTAATTTGCCATTTTGGGGTTGGTAGGTGGGACCCAGAGGATGATGTGGCCATGTGAATTGTTGGGGACCCCGTTCCATCTACAAGGTCCCCTTAATCTAGCTGTACGAAAGCTGTATGCAAATATTAATGGATATTGCACAACCCCACCTAAAGAACAACGATCAATATTTTTGTTATTATATTATTAACGAAATATTTTAAGATTAAACAAAACCATAAAAAAATCAATATATATAGAGATATAAGATCTATCAAAAAAGTAGGTTTAATGAGAAATGTAGGGAGAGGTTTAAATGAAAAGTTTGTTTTTTATAAGAAGGATAAAAAAGAATTTCAGCCTTTGTTTTTTATCTAATAAATAAGGAAAGAATGGTATTTTAGTTTTAGCCATCTTTGTTGATTTTTTATCCACTTCCTCCATGTTTTTTAAACATTC
The DNA here is from genome assembly GCA_039602395.1 of Deinandra increscens subsp. villosa. NCBI lineage: Eukaryota > Viridiplantae > Streptophyta > Magnoliopsida > Asterales > Asteraceae > Deinandra > Deinandra increscens. The sequence continues at coordinate 74,010,766 of JBCNJP010000012.1, read as the reverse complement.
ATAGCTTTCACATACGATATTATTTTTTTTTTTAAAATACACCATAAATACGAGCATTTTTTTATCTTTAAAACGCGTATAGTGTTACTATATAAAAAACTAAAAAAAAAATTACTCCAAAGTTCAGATCATTATGTCATTGTGTTAAAAAATTCAGTTCATTTTAAAAGTATATATAGTGTTGCTATATATAATATTAAATACTCTTTCGGTTTTTTGACACCATATGAAACAATGATCTGAACATTTTGACATAATATGACACAATGATTCGAACATTTTTGACACAATTTGACACAATGGTCTAAACATTTTGACATAATGATCTGAACATTTTGATACAATCGAAAGAGTAAAAAAAATTATATATAATAACACTGTACGCGTTTTAAAGTTAAAAAAACGTTCGTTTTTATGGTGTAATTTAAAAAAAAATAATGTCGTATCTAAGAGTTATGAAGGTTTAAAAAATGGGGGGAATTTGATAAAAAGTCAAAAATGTTCTTCTATCTTTGTTTCTATTGTTTTTCTCTCTAACTCTACACAAGGAAAATTTTGAGCCATAGATCTTCATTTAATTGAAGATCTAATGGCTATGATTCCTTCTTATCCTTATTATCCAAACTAAACTTCTCACGATAACCTCACCCGAGAAATGTATTGACTTAAGAAATCAATGTTTCAGATTTAGTTCAAAAATAAAAAGGAATTTAAAGCGGAAAAAAGCTGGAAGGGTAGAATTGGTATGACCTATAATTGTTGATTTTTTCAAGTTTCCTTAAGTTTTTAAACGTCTATAACTTTTTTATATGACATCATTTTTTTAATCATCCATTTAATTATATTTATCCAAGTATAGTATTGCTATACTTTTTTTGGGTTGGGTTCTATAGAAAACCAATATTTTATAAAAAACCAAAAAACCAAGGAAAAAAATTATTTTTTTTTAAACTTTTTTTATATGTTTCTTTCATGATTTTAAGAATATTGGAAAAAGAAAAAACTTTAAAAACGTTTTCGAGTTTTTTTTAAAAATAAAATAAAATTCGAATTTTAGCTTGAAATTAATATTGCACTATGCAACAATAATATAAAATTGGTTTATAAATGTCAATTCTTTGTTTTTTACATTATTCGCATAAACCACATTCATATTTAAGTTAAGTCTCTTGTTTTTAAGTAGTTTTAATTATAATGCATTATGCAATACTATTGGTACTATTGCATGATGCAATAATAAAAAATCACTAAACTTTTTATTTTTTAAATTTTTTTTTCCCACAAATAAAGCTAATAAAATTATAGAATTTTTGGTGAAATTATTTTTAAAAAATATTAATATATGAAGAAGTTATAGAGAAAAAAAGTTTGGTTTTTTTGTTTTCTGGATAATTATTGGTTTCCTATAGATCTTTCCCCTACTTTTTTTTAAAAAAAAAAACTTTTTTTGAAGTTCGTCTACGTGCTCTCGTACAACTTGCGTGATTATGAAATATAACTTGCGTGATTATGAAATATAGCTTGCGTGATTATCGAATATAGCCTGCGTGATTATCAATATAACTTGCGTGATTATCATCTAACATGCACGGACAACTTTGCCCTTACTTTGCACCTTCGCACGAAAAAAACCATTTGTACAATAACTTTCCCATATATATATATATATATATATATATATATATATATATATATATATATATATATAGGATCAAGTTATAAAAACCCTACATCCAGTGCGCACACACCTGGAGCGTCCGATCATACAGATTAACGGTGATGATGAAGCAGGGGTGTATTATGTAACATTTGAGATTTTAATCGCGGCAAAAAGGTTCCGTGAGTAGCGATAAGGGCATAAAAGTAAATCGATAATTAGTTTCTTTTTCGATTTTAATTTTCAAAATTCAAAATCTCCCAAAAAGAACCCTACTGTGAGGAATCAGGACTCATAAATCAGAGCCTAAAAACCGCCAGGGTTCCACGAAATCAGGTGCAGATATAGATAAGAGCACGAGATTCTCAAATAATCGATGGCGTCGAAGAATGATTCAGACAATAGTAAGTTAATCCTGTGAATCGTAATTCTTTTGATCATCTTGGCGTCTAATTCTACTATTACCTGCATTTCAGAGAAGGTGAAAGAGGAAGACGGAGAGCCAGTTACTATATGTTCCAGTAACAGGAAGAAACAATCGCCATAAAAGGTGCATTATGTTTCTTACTATGCATATTTACAAATCCGATAGTTGAAAATCGGGTAAACTATAGACTATTTCGGCTGATGATTTTTTTTTTTAGGGTTTTGGTAATGATATCTGATAAGTAGTGTTTTCTTATGTTTTGTTAACAATTTTGATGTAAAACATTACATACCAATGAACTATAAGTAGTGCGTTGATCTGTTAAATATGCTGATGTTGAAGTTTTTAGCTGTTTAAGATTTATTTTTTTCATAAAATTAGGTAGGGGCAAGCGGAAAAGCTCCCGTTTAGCAAACAAAGCATCATTAAATTACACAAACACAGCAGACACACCAATTGTTTTGGATATGGGTGACTCAGGTATGGAGTTTAATCAAAGTTTATTATCTTTGAGGATCTAGACTGGTTTTTTCACCATGTTTGCTCTTTACACCATTACCTAATTTGGATGTATTTGCAGATTTTGAAAAATCGCCAGAAATCCCAAAAGGTCCGAAAAACACAAGAGAGTCTACCATGAGAGGGAATACAATTGGATATGGATAAGGGGAAATTGAAAGGGGAAATGCAGACAAGTTTAAGAACTGCTATCATTCATGACCACAATGAATGACTCTGATTTTGAGGAAAAAACACTGAAAATATGTAAGACTACTGTAACACCATCTGTGCCAGTGAGGGCCACCAAATAGTATCAATTCGACGGCAACAGGATTGAAGTGAGGTTATCACCATCTAATTTAACTGAATGGTTTGTCAAGTTCACCGAAAATCAAAGGAAAACAGTTAATGAATTGGGGTTCGGAAGAGTGCTAGGCTTGCAAATAGATTCAATACCCACAGCACTAGGTTATTGGCTTCTAACAAACTACAATGCAGATACAAGTGTGTTGTGCTTGGGTTAGAGAAGCATTTAAATAACACCACAATTAGTAAATAAGTTGTTAGGAGTGCCAATGGGGACCATCAAAATAGTTGAAAAGAGAACCAACATGAAGTATCCTGTAGTAGCTGAATGGAGGGGCCAATTCAAAAATGAACATTGGATCTCTAGGCCATATGTGCTTGGGTTGTCTGATAGAATTACGCCAAGGCAAGATTATGAACGATTATTTCAGCTGAATTTCTTGGTGACAGTTATGACAGTAGCTGGAAGAACAAATGATAACAACACCGTTAACCAGGGCTTCTTGCATGCAATAACACCAAATGTCAAGATCAGTCACCTGAGATGGTGTGATTACCTAATTGACTGTTTGAATACAACTAAAAGAAAGTGGAAACCTGGTATAGTAGACATGCGTTTCAATGGTTCTTTGCTGATACTATCGGTAATAAAAAACACCACATCATTACTCTTACAATTAGCATCATACATAGTATTGGTATAAATTAAATACATTAACCTTTATTTTTTTTACTAAAATTTTTTTTCTATACATAGATGGCAATGGTGTACGATACACACCAAAAAAAAAAGGAGCTGGGGAATTAGACAGCTGCATAAATTACATCAAACGAAACCATCTTGTTAGGTGTGAAAATTGGTTATTCAATGCTCTGGAAAAAAGAACACCAACAACGATGAAAAAACCGGGATCCTCAAAATGTGTTAAAAAACAAGTAGGCGAAGGTGTGAAGAACAACATGACCGAGGAGATGTTATATGAAGATGGTGAAGAAGATGATGGAGATGTACAACATAAAAGAGATATTGATGACGGTGGTGATAACACAAAGCCTAATGTTGAGCTAAAAAACACCACAACAGAAGGTGATGAGACTGGTGGTACACATGTCAGTGCGATTGACAACCGGCAATTTCTCAGGTTAACTCCGTTAATAACTTGTGTTATATTTCAATAACGTCTGTTACCTCAGTCAAGTAGAATAGTCATACGAACATTACACATGAGTCTAGACGTCGGTTAACTTACTTAGATAATTATTTTTATGATTTTTATGTAAATCATATTTTATGATTTCATGAAAACGTTTTGTCGTTTTATATGACAAGTATTTTTTTTACTATTCTTATGTGGTATATATATACACATTATAGTTTATGATTTTATATGACGATGTGTTGCGTAAATTACACGAAGCATTTCTATAATGTTATAGAAATTTAAAAACATATAGTTATGGGGTATAACTATGATTTTATGTGAAATATTTATAGGTTATACTTTTATAAAACTTCGTTCGTTAAATATGTCTTGACGTACACCAGGATAATCATCGCCTAGTTAATCTTCGTTAGTCCTCGTTAGCATTCGTTAGACGTTTCTAAACTTTGAGGGGCCTATTCTGTAATTTCTGAAACTTGTTTATATTTATTTAAACTGGGAGGGACTGCACTTGTAATTACCAAAAGCTCCTTTCTTCTTTTCATAAATTCTGGGGGGACTGTTATTGTCAAAACAACAAACTTGATTTGAAACTCAAACGTGAAACCGTCGATGACGGTACTGTTCGGAAACCGCCCTCCATAACTTGCGACTTCATTGTGATTAATCACCAGAGTTAAGACAGCAATTGATTTTAATCAATACCTCCATCATTTGGCTTTCCATCCACACACAAAACACACACCGCTCTCTCCCTCGTTTCTTTTAGTTTTTCCGGCGAGCTTGAAACTTCCAGCCAACCAAGCACTGCCTCACTCCCATTTGCACATCACGGTGATCGCAATTCTCTGTTGATCAGCCCAGTAGCGACGAATTGGAAAACGGAAAACCATTAGGCGGGCCGTGTCGAGGTCTTCGGTTTCGTTTCGGCTTCAATAACACATCAAAACTCCACTTTGATTCAAGGTAATCACTCCTTTAAGTAAATCGCATGTTTACCTTCATTCTATTTATGGTTTCGCGATTTTCCGGTGACCGGAATAAAACTCCGACCACCGGAGTTATGGGGAAGAAGAAGAAGTCTGGACGGGTCAGGTTAAATATCTAAGCTTCTGGTTCGAAACCCTCAGCCCCCAAATCTTTTATTGTTTTTCTCTTTCTGCTCCGGATTCCCTTCTCCCTGCATGAATATGTTCAGCATGTGGCGATTCGATTAACAAACCAAGCCATTGCCCTGATGGTTAGGCCACTGTATTACAACCTAGAGGTCACGGGTTCGAGTCCCGTGACCATGACTTTTGCTGTTTTATTTTTTTTGTGATGTTTTTAAAACATTACTTGGTCCGAAACAGTCACCACTAGTTCCCCATGTTATTTTGGACTCGTAGAAACCCTCGTAAACATCGTTACATTCGTTTTCTCTCGTCATTTTATGTAATTTGGTTATTATATATAAATGTTGATTATTTGATAATAAAATCATAATGAGTACCCATTCGAGAAAATATATAAATAAACATTTTTGGAAATATAAAATGAACGTTTTATCAACCCTTAAAATTATGAAGAAAAAAAATACGAATATTATTTGGTCGTATTTTTGTGATGTGAACATTTCTTGTGTTCAGATTTATTTACAAATATATAAACACACATATATATATATATATATCTATAAATATAACCACCTATACACATAAACATGCATTTCAACTATTCGGGTTTGTAAAAGATGATATTTATCTTTTATCCGCAGTTTTGATTGTCTTTTGTAATTTCGGTTAAATGCCGTCACCAACTCGATTTGAATAAACGGTTTTTATCACGTATGGAGATTTATTACCTACGTCACATATGGACTTACTTGTCAAATGAACTGTCGTCTAGGCTATGTTACTCATGTGCGGACACACACTTACGTATGAAAATTCGATAGGTGCTTGGTAGTTACGCAAGACTCGGAGTCTTACTAAATTTGTAGCAGCGCACCCTAAGGTGAGTTTCACAACCTTTACGTTACGTCCGGTTTTGGACGATAACACACGCAAACACGTTACACCCGGGTTGGGGTGATAACACGACAACGTTTATGTATGATTAAAGTAGAAATCCAACATATATCACATGTTCACGTAAAATGCTTATCTTTGAAAGTCCTTACTTATCGAACCGTTAATAGTTTATAGCGAGGGGATATTGGGTAGTACTACTTGGGTCTGACAAACCCCACTCAGCGGGCACGAGATGCACCACCCGACTGGCGGTCGGACTATGGACAATGTCAGCCTAAACTTACCGTGATCGAGTAGACACGGGGAAGGCAAACCACGTAAGGAATTATTCCTACAACTAATTGGTCAGCTTCGGTTGCGAACGTTTTAGTGACATGAACTTAGGCTCGCTACCTACGATGTGGATTGTACTGTTAATATACATGCTTATATACGAATAAAAACTGTTGTATTCGTACTGCATAACTATACTAGTATACTTATGTGCTTATGTGAACTCACCAACATTAGTTGACACTTGCTCTTATCCATGCCTTGCAGGACGCTAGGAGAATCAGATTTTTGGGCACGTACGCTGGTTAAACTTCATTTTTGGGAACTTGCTTTTAAAACCTTTATCTTGAACTTTATTTACTTGTCGGGCGCTTGTTTTGCGCAACATAACTTTTATAAGCTTCCGCTAAACTTAAACTCTAGTTTGATATTTCCCATTTGGAAATATATTTACATTTCGAACCCTTAACTTATGTTTGATGTAACTAATGACTCGGGTCCTGGTCTGGTTCACACCCCACACGGTAAAAATCCGTTAGTGGAAATTGGGGGTGTGACACTCAGAATGTGTTAAAAAACAAGTAGGCGAAGGTGTGAAGAACAACATGACCGAGGAGATGTTATATGAAGATGGTGAAGAAGATGATGGAGATGTACAACATAAAAGGGATGTTGATGACGGTGGTGATAACACAAAGCCTAATGTTGAGCTAAAAAACACCACAACAGAAGGTGATGGGACTGGTGGTACACATGTCAGCGCGATCGATGAAGACGCTACAGGAAATGTACCTGTTGCAGAACATAGTGTGGGTGGTGTCTATAAACCTGGTATGTACGGTGATCCAATGCAAGAGGCTGAAATACTGAGATTATGGAAAGAAAGTGAAGAATTCAAAAAATTTGTTTCAGGTTATGATGTCTCGCTATCTGGAAACCATTTGAGAATGCCCGTGCTAACACCAGTGTGCACTGATGAAAGTACTAAAGAGCAAGAAGTTGCAGGGACAGACGAAATGTATGATGAAGATAATGTTGACTCTACTGATTTCAGAAGTGACGAATGTAATGATGAAGATGAAATATTGCTCAATCAAGATTTTGGAGAGGAACATATTGATCCTGATCTGTCGGAGGTATGATTTTGACATATTACATATGTTATGATGTATTTTCTTGGCATAACACCATGTAAAATGTTTATGTAATTTTTTTATATTTTTTTGGATTACTAGTACCACCAAAATATGTGTAACATTTTTTTTTAATTCCTTTTCTAATGTTGATACAGGTATTGATTACCCAATTAACAGATGGGATGAAAGCGTTTATAGACTCTGTCACGAACGTAATGATATGAAGAGGCACGAACAAACTATCCAGATAACATGGCTGTGCAGGATAAGTTACATGAATTGAATAATTTGATTGTTGAGACAACTTTAAATCAGCGTGGTGATATGTCGGAGAGGCAATGTCAGAAAGAGAACGCCATGAATAAAGAAGAATCCAAGAATACCACGATGAGCGATGATGTAGATAATGATGATACAGTCGAAGAGTGGTATGAGAATGAAGTTGCCAATTAAAAATTTGATGATAATGTATTCAAATACATCATCAAAAGAAGAAAAAACATCGATGAAGGGCCGGAAAGAGAGATCTTTAGAGTAGTTATGAAGCTCGAAACTCTAGAAGTTATCAACAAATGTGGACCAATGAACGAGGGGCCAAAATTTGATAGCACACCACAAACCCAATTCACCGACTCGTTCATAACTTCACTTGATAGGAAATTTGATGAGTGTCAAAGGTTGCGGCCGGAACAAAGTGATAACCCAGATAAAGTCCGAATAAGCAGACCTTTATTTGACTTGGGGGTTGAAGGATTGATACCACATGGAAACAAGCCAAACACTGCGGATACTAATCCTTCACAGCCAGTGTTTGACACCACACCCGGTGTGGTTTTTGATAAGACACCACTACATGTGACACCGACCAAAACACAATACAGTAAAATAAAGGTCTTATTGTAAACATTATAAATATATTTTACGATTAACATAATACAATGTATAAGCAACAAACATTTGTTATACTAAAAAAGAAGTAAACGGATAAAATATAACATTTCATCATGATTTAATTCGTGTGAATCATAATGAGAAACCACTATATCAAGTTCGCTATCAAGAGCAACTCTAAATAAATCATAATAAGAACCACTATATCAAGTTCGTTGTCAAGAGCAACTCTATATGCACATATCTAAGGAAGACATGCACATTGGTCGCAAGGAAAACATATCCCAATGTGATAATGATAACGTTAATATTTAAAACAAACATGTTAATATATCACTAATGTCATACATAATCTTTATTGTGTAAACATATCATATATACTCTTTATTGCAGTATAAATCAAGATCTGTGCTTAAAAGATATTGAATGCATAATAATTATAAGATACCCAGACAACTTGATGGGTAGTTACCTGATCTAAAAGATGAGAACATAACATTTGTCTAATAAGATGATTTTGCTCTATCAAATTTTCCATGTTGTGAATCTCATGGCATAGTAAAATAAGCATCCAACAAAAGTTGTTTCGATGAATGTACCCCACCAAAAAAGAGGTACTCTACTTAAAAGTAGAGTATGTAAAGTATCAACCGACCGTCCGTATATATGTTTCTTGCTCATAATGTTTCAACAATACTTCCCGATCAAATAATATGTTCTTCGAATCACCTAAAAATGTTTATTCTCTAGATCTGAAGCTCAGTAGCTCACCCCTTACTCCTTGAGTATGCCTAGCGTCTTCGACTATGGTGTATAAAATTGATGTGTTGTTTAGTGTATATAAAAAATAGGGTCTTACACTATCAAATTTTAAATTTATAGAACTGGATATTCACCAGGGGACTTATACCAACAAACTAAGACAAGTATACCTATCGTGCGTAGCACAGTATTGGTAAACACCGGGTTCTCGAACCTCAGGGACACGGACTTGTTAAAAACGATCGATTAATAATTCAGCCAGATTTTGTTTTGTTTTAAAAATGGCTTTTAATTAAGGAAACTGAAAATGACAGTAATTAAAATATTGTTTTGGAAAACAGATATTGGTAAATGATCACTTAGGCATGGCTCCTCCAACTTAGGTTTAATAGGTGTATCGGTAATACGTTCTAACTTATCTCTGGGATGAACTGGGGTCCTAAGACAAGGCTTACCTAGTTCCTACGGATAGGTTAACGTTTTAGGGTTATAGACACGCCCTAGACGGTTACTATTGGTCCATGGTTAAGTACTGTTAAGGTTGCGGTTTTATGAAGTGCCCTAGGCTGGGTCCTGAGTTATCGGTGGCTCAACTCACAACTGGTTGGAGGGTTAGGATAGGTATGGCCCTAACGGTCCTAGAGTTGTGAAGCAGTTACAATTAGGTTGATAGGTTGGCCTGGTAGGTCCTAGACACAACTAAGCAGGAGCAGACCCGACCTATCGGTGAATGCTTGGCTACTTGACAATGGCAAGGGTATCTACTAGCTAATGGTAAGGAAATTTCTCACTCAAACTCTATGGTGGACTCCTAATCGAAATCTAGGGTTTCCCTAATGATAGTGACTATTTCTAGTTCACGCGTACGCCGCAGGTTCTGTTATTCGGCTATACAATGGTCTCCTAACGATAGATGGCTTTGCAAGCTAGGGTTAGGGTTCCACCAGACCAGAAATTAGTAAAAACAAAATAGGAATTCAATTCATCAACCAATCAAAGCAATCATAACGTTTACTTCATAAATGCAAAATATAAGCAAAACCGATACAATATTAAACTCAAACCATGGTTGGATTTGCCTCGCCTAAGCAATACGATGAGTTTAGCCAACCATGTTAATGTTCAAACATAAATAAATCATATCTAAACAAGAATTCATGGCTAAATGTAAACACAATACCAAATCATAGCTCGAAATGATGAAAAACGCTAATTTCCGACTCGTCGAAGGCTTCAAATCTTCAAAGGGCTTCAACAAGGGCTTTCTCTGGCTTTTTCTCTGCTCTCCCAGATGTTTCAAATGGTGGAAATGAGCCCTCTAATTATAGGGGCCGAAATCACAAAATATCCAAAAATGAATCCAAGCCGTGAAGGGGCTTTCACGGCCTAGGGGATCCATGGAAAGGTCTTTCACGGCCATGAAGGGGGCTTCACGGCTTGAGCAGGGTCTTCACGGCCTGGGGCTATCCAGGGAAGGGTGTTTCACGGCTTGGGTAGGGTCTTCACGGCCGTGAAAGGGCTCTCACAACTTGCAAGTTAGGCCGTGAGGCAGTTTTCACCGTTGACTGGTCTGCGGCTCAGCATCACAGCTTGATCAAGTGCTTCACAGCTTGGGTTATCCAGGGAAAAGGGGTCTCACGGCCTTCAAGCCGTGAAGTTTTTCAGCAATTTTTGATTTTAACTTCTGCGTTTGACCGGTTGACCCGAACTTTGACTTTTCTTCATTTTTGCCTTGTTTTTCGTGCCAAGCCTGTTTTAACTTGTAAACTCATGATTTTTATTAGTAACGCTTTTAATTTCTCTTTCTCAAGTTTATTTTTGACGTTTTTAGCCCGAGATACTTTGTCTTTTCATATTCAAAACCACACACTGTTGGATTAGGTGTCTAAGCCTATAACTATAATTGATAGCAGCACAGTCCTTTTGGGTTGCCCTCGAGACTCAGCAAATGGAGAATTAATTAAAAGGGAAAAAGTAATAGTGTTGTTAATTATTATAGTTTAATAATTAACTAGACAAAACTATTTGGGAGGATAATTAACAGGTTGTTAATTAAAGGAGATAAATATTAAATCAATAGTTGATTTATATTAGGAATGGGTTTATCCCACATTGAGATTTTCGAAAATCTCTTCTAGGTCAAGGGAATTTTCGAAATTCCTCATAATCCCACATTGGTGGAATTGTTAAATGAGGAGGTTACTCAAGCCTATAAATAGGAGCCTTGAAATCTCATTCCAATTTGCACCAAAGGGTTGAGTATTCCCCATTCTCTTTCTCCCTCCTTTGTGGTTTAACCAAATTCGATTTTGGACTAACCACTTCTAGTTTAATATTCTCTCTTTGGAGTTCTTGGGTGTGATCCCATTAGAGGCACGACGCTTGTGGTGCTAGCTTCTCAACGTTGAAGGGGATTGTGTTAGTTGTTTACTATAACAACTAAAAGGTATGTAAATCTGTCTATTTTATTTACTTGGGTATTTATTTTTCGCAATAGACTAGGGTTTATTATTTGTTCTTAGTTGTAGGTTCAATAGAGAAAACATAGATCCTGGTTTTAGGTTGCATGCTCCCTAAAGAGTTTAAGTATGCTTGTAGTGCCTGAAACCCATCAGTGGTATCAGAGCATAAGGCTTGTTTTCTATTGAATTAGCTATGACTAGAATAAATTGTGATAGGAGGCTTGGAAATTTCGATTTTGGCTAGGAGGCTTGAAAATTCGATTTTAGTAATTAGGGTTATAGTAAACCTAATCTTGCTCCTAGAATTTCGAATGCCTTAGGATAAGTTAATTAAATTAATAGTTATCCTATAAGATATATATATGTATATACTTATTAATAGATAATTAATTGTATTTGATATATATATATATAAATTGGTAAATTATATATAGTATATATATATATACGAATTTGATCCATGGGTTTATTTCCTAATAAACCTAGTATTTTGAAAAAGTTTTAAAATACACCTTATACTATATGTAAAAGATTAATAATTACTATATGTATAAGAATAAAGTCAGTCGACCAATAGTAGGCCTCATTCACGAAGCTGGTCTGTAAGGGGGGTATAAGGAGATTGCCTATAAAATGGTAGTCGAATGGGTGTACATTCCTCACCCACCGCTCCCTTGACTAGTGGAGGGTCGTTAGCCGAACGGGTTTGATAGGACTAAATTAATAACATTAAAAGTATAATGATATTGAAAGTAACTAAACCTATATTTACTATTCCTAGTTACTTTTAGGAAAAATGTGAAATTGTATGCTAACCCATGAAATTGCACATTACACTTTATAAGTCGTTAGTGGAGCGTGCGTGGTTAACCAGCACACTAATAGGGACTAATAAAGAGTGATAATGGGTATCTCAAGAATTATCATTGTTGATGGAGCGCGTGTGGCTAACCAGCACATCAATTGAGATGATAAATGACATTGAGGTTGCCAAGCAGATTTGCATGGTTATTCACATCTTGTTTGTGATCCTCGGTATCCCAGTCACAAATGGAAGAGCATATTCCGAGATTAAACATGCCATTGAATAGTTTCAATGAATCTCAAAAGAATAATCCTACATTATATAATTTGCAATTAGATTACGGCATCCCTTCTCTAAGTTGTGAATTTTATAAGTTGTACTCCTAATTATTCTTATCTAACTTATCTACCCTCTACTTTCAGAAATGACTACTCCAATGAATACTACTGCTTCCTCCTCCTCCTCCATCCACCACTTCTCCTTACTGAATATCTGCTCCAAAATCATATTGGATGGTGCCAATTATAGTGACTGGATGCGCAACATAAAGATGGCCCTTCGCTTTGAAGACAAGGAGTATGTCCTCGAAGAAGAACTTGTAGAAATAGACGAAGAGACCGCCACTGTTGATGAATTAGCCGGGTACGAGCAACACAAGAAGGATGCATCAAAGGTTGCTTGCGTCATGGTTGCCACTATGATCCCTGAATTGCAAAGGTACTATGAGGATTACTGGCCGTACGAGATGAACAAGGACCTTATGGAAAAGTTCCATAAGCGAGCTCGTCAAGAGAAGTACGAGATAGTAAGGTCCCTCATATCTAGCAAGATGAAAGAAGGGGAGTCAGTTAGCGCTCACGTGCAAAAGATGCAACGTTACGTGGAACGCCTTGAGAAGTTGAATGTGCAAATCGATCAGGAGTTGGCTATTGACATAGTCCTGAACTCCTTACCTAGTTGTTATGATCAGTTCATCTTGACCTATCATTTGAACAACAGTGAGACCACTTTGGCTCAATTGCACAATCTTCTAAGAACGACTGAAGCAGGAATGAAGGGGAAGAATGTTGTTCCCGCTCCTGCTAATACTCCTGTTCTAGCCATTGGTCAGGGAAAGGGGAAGAAGAGGAAAGGTCCTCCTAAACAGAACTGGAAGGGAAAGTCTCAGCCAAAGCAAGGTTCTGAAGTTGCCCCTGTCTCTGATCCCAAAGAGGCTACTTGCTTTTATTGCAAGGAGAAGGGTCATTGGAAAAGAAGCTGCCCAAAGTATCTGCAGGACATTAAGGATGGAAAAGTGAAACCATCTTCTGCAGGTACATACACTATTTCATCTAATAACTCATTATCTTCTAATTCTTGGGTCCTTGACACAGGATGTGGATTCCACATTTGCTCTGTTTTGCAGGGACTAAGAAAAAGTAAAGATATGGAGCATGGAAGGATGAACCTGATCATGGGGAGTAGGCGATCTTCACCTGTTACCAAGATTGGAGTTTATAGTCTTGTGTTTAGTAATGGTGTTACTTTAGAGTTATTGAATTGTTGCTACTCGTCAGAAATGACACGAAACATTATTTCTTTTTATGCATTGTTTAAACAAGGTTTTAGTTTTTCTTTTAATGATGAGAATGGTTCCATTTCTGCTTATAAGAATGGTGTTTTCTATTTTGAAGCTTTACCTTGTAATGGTGTGTATGAAACTGTGACATGTGTAGACAACTTAGGTAATAGTGTATTTCAAATTGATTCGTCTAATGGTATAGACAAAGCATGTTTGTGGCATTGTCGTCTTGGACACATTAGCAAGAAACGCATGGAACAGCTCCAAAAGTATGGGGTGTTAGAGTCTTTTGACTTAAGGTCAGAAGATACATGCGAGTCTTGTCTTCTGGGTAAGATGACAAAATCACCTTTCACTGGATCTTGTGAAAGAGGTGAAGGTTTGTTGGATCTCATACACACGGATGTGTGTGGGCCCTTCAGATCAGTCACAAGAGATGCTAATCGATTCTATGTGACTTTCACTGATGATTATAGTAGATATGGATATGTCTACCTAATCAAGCATAAGTCAGAAACTTTTGAAAGGTTCAAAGAGTTCAAGCAAGAAGTCGAGAATCAACTAGGCAGGAAGATAAAGATGCTCAGGTCGGATAGAGGCGGAGAGTATCTTAGTATCGAGTTCCTCGACTATCTTAAGGAATGTGGAATAGTTTCACAATTGACACCTCCTAGGACACCACAACTTAATGGTGTAGCTGAGAGACGCAATCGAACCTTGTTAGACATGGTTCGTTCCATGATGGGTCGAGCTTCACTTCCAATCACATTCTGGGGGTATGCCTTAGAGACTGCCGCCCATATCCTTAATCTTGTCCCAACAAAGAAAGTTGCCAAAACACCTCACGAAATGTGGACGGGAAAAGTTCCCTCACTAGCACATATCAAGGTTTGGGGTTGTGAGGTTTTCGTTAGACGAGAGACTCACGACAAGCTTGAACCTCGAAGTGAGAAGTGTGTTTTCATCGGTTATCCACAGAAGTCCTTTGGATATTTGTTCTACAGACCAAGTGAGAACGTGGTTTTTGTAGCACGAAGAGGAGTCTTTCGCGAGAAAGAGTTCATATGCAAAGAAGACAGTGGGAGCCATGTTGATCTTGAAGAGATTCAAGAGTCAACCGATGAAGGAACTTCTGAGACCGCTAGGGTTCAACCAGAGGAAGAGATTCCAGTTGAACCACTTGACAATTCATTACCTCTTAGGCGTTCTGAAAGAGTTAGCGTCCGACCTGAGTTCTATGGTTTCCATATAACTGCAGATAGTGACACGTTTATCAGTGATAACACACTGGTAAATTTGGATGAGCCAGCTAACTACAAGGAAGCCGTGGCGGGCCCTGAGGCTGCAAAATGGAAAGAGGCAATGGATAGCGAGATACAGTCCATGTATGACAATCAAGTTTGGAACTTGATTGATGAACAGCCTGGTCGAAAGACAGTTGGTTGTAAATGGATCTTCAAAAAGAAGACCGATATGCATGGTAATGTAAGCACATTCAAAGCACGACTGGTGGCGAAGGAATTTACTCAAACCCCAGGGGTTGACTATGATGAGACCTTCTCACCAGTAGCTAAGATAAAGTCTATTAGAATAATGCTGGCCATAGCTGCGTTTCATGACTATGAAATCTGGCAGATGGATGTCAAAACTGCCTTCCTAAATGGAAAGCTGGCTGAGGATGTTTACATGAGTCAGCCAGAAGGTTTTGTAGATGCAAAGTTTCCTAATAGAGTGTGCAAGCTTGAGAAATCCATCTATGGATTAAAACAAGCATCTCGCAGTTGGAATCTTTGCTTCGATGAGAAAATCAAAGAGTCTGGATTCTCTAGAAGTGAGGATAAGTCCTGTGTATATGTCAAAGCTAGTGGGAGTATGGTAACCTTCCTAGTGTTGTATGTTGATGACATACTCCTTATAGGAAATGACATTCCAACCTTGCAGGAGGTTAAGTCCTGGCTTGGAAAGTGTTTCGCTATGAAGGATCTAGGAGAGGCTGCTTATATTCTGGGGATAAAGATTTCAAGGGATAGAAGTAAAAGGCTAATTGGACTGAATCAAAGTACATACTTGGATAAAGTAATGAAGCGATTCTGTATGGAAAATTCGAAGAAAGGAGATTTACCCATCCAGAGCAATACCAAACTGAGTAAGACTCAGAGCCCGAGTACAGATGAAGAGTTAGCAGAAATGAGTAGAGTTCCATATGCTTCCGCCGTTGGATCTATTATGTATGCTATGACATGTACTCGTCCTGATGTGTCTTTTGCCTTGAGCATGGTTAGTCGTTATCAGGGAAATCCAGGTAAGGCTCATTGGGTTGCGGTAAAGAATATTCTTAAGTATCTGCGAAGGACTAAGGACTGGGTCCTAGTACTTGGTGGCAGTGATACATTGAAAGTGACTGGGTATAGTGACGCCAGCTTTCAAACAGACAGAGACAACTTTCGGTCTCAATCTGGCTGGGTCTTTACCTTGAATGGAGGAGCAGTGACTTGGAAGAGTTCCAAACAAGATACGGTGGCTGATTCTACTTGTGAATCAGAGTACATAGCAGCGAGCGAAGCGTCAAAGGAGGCTATCTGGTTAAAGAACTTCATCGGAGATCTTGGAGTTGTGCCAACCATTAAGGAACCGATTGAACTTTTCTGTGATAATGAAAGTGCAGTTGCTTTGGCAAAGGATGCAAGAAGTGATCGCAATTCAAGGCATATCGACAGAAAGTATCATTTCATCAGACATAAAGTAGAAGAAGGGTACCTCGTCGTGAAGAGGATATCATCAGAGGAGAATCCTGCAGATCCACTTACGAAGGGTCTGAGTAGGATTCGACACCATCAGCATGCTAGGGGCATTGGTCTGATGGATGATGTAGTTTTTGGTAGTTAGATTGAAACTTGTAACAAAGTAAATGTAATTGACTTTTGGTGATTGAATAATGGAGATTTATTTATGAGATTGACTACCTTTTGTCAATTATTTATTATTGTGTTTCATTTTTGCATGTTTTACTTCCTGAATGATTAGATTATTCAAAACTCCACGGTCGGTCATACTTTTGGAAGTAAGTATGAATTAAGACTGTCATGAATGAGATTGTAGATTGTCTAAAGAGTGTTAGACATAACAATAGAATTGCTGCAATATTCATGAGTACTTTGAAATGGAGAATTTAAGTATTGGATAAACCCACGCTCAGAGAATTACTTCATGGAATTTATCACGAGTAATTCTGAGACGATAATATCTTATAATCTTAAAGCTGAGATATATGAGTTGTGGTTTACAAGTCAATTATGCATTGATGGTACGTAATCGCATTGGTAACTCGATGTTATAAAACGTATTGTTGTGCATGATTTGATGAGTAGATGGTGCAAGCATATAAGTCAAAGTTTATTCGTTCCTTTTGCCCTAACGGGAAAAGCGATATCTTTGGGCCCCTCGGTGATTTGATGTTGACTTATAGTGCCGGGCCCGGTCAGGACTAAATTGATATGTTCAATTGGAAGTTCTAAAGTCATTACAAATCGGAAATCGGGAAACGAAGTACTGAACAATGAGATTGATTATATTCCATGTCTCATGTTCGAATGATATCTTGTAGAACGAAGGATTATATGATCTCTTATCTTAGGACACATAACTGACTGGGTCAAAGTTCGACAGCGTTGGTTGGAAGCTACAATTTGCTGATCAATTAAGAAGTTACAAAGGCAATATTAGTTATTAGACTTATCCAAGTGGGAGACTGTTGGATTAGGTGTCTAAGCCTATAACTATAATTGATAGCAGCACAGTCCTTTTGGGTTGCCCTCGAGACTCAGCAAATGGAGAATTAATTAAAAGGGAAAAAGTAATAGTGTTGTTAATTATTATAGTTTAATAATTAACTAGACAAAACTATTTGGGAGGATAATTAACAGGTTGTTAATTAAAGGAGATAAATATTAAATCAATAGTTGATTTATATTAGGAATGGGTTTATCCCACATTGAGATTTTCGAAAATCTCTTCTAGGTCAAGGGAATTTTCGAAATTCCTCATAATCCCACATTGGTGGAATTGTTAAATGAGGAGGTTACTCAAGCCTATAAATAGGAGCCTTGAAATCTCATTCCAATTTGCACCAAAGGGTTGAGTATTCCCCATTCTCTTTCTCCCTCCTTTGTGGTTTAACCAAATTCGATTTTGGACTAACCACTTCTAGTTTAATATTCTCTCTTTGGAGTTCTTGGGTGTGATCCCATTAGAGGCACGACGCTTGTGGTGCTAGCTTCTCAACGTTGAAGGGGATTGTGTTAGTTGTTTACTATAACAACTAAAAGGTATGTAAATCTGTCTATTTTATTTACTTGGGTATTTATTTTTCGCAATAGACTAGGGTTTATTATTTGTTCTTAGTTGTAGGTTCAATAGAGAAAACATAGATCCTGGTTTTAGGTTGCATGCTCCCTTAAGAGTTTAAGTATGCTTGTAGTGCCTGAAACCCATCACACACATCAAAAATTTAAGCTTTTACCCTATAGTTTAGTGATAAATATGTCCAAAAACTAATTATGGTTAGCGTAGAAAATAATATGCCAAATACATTGGTCGAAACTCCAAATTGACCCAAGTGCATTTGAATTGAAAGGGTTCAAATGGGTTAGAAGCGATCTCATTCTGTTAGGTGCTTATAAGCTATTAAACACTTCATCATAAAAAGCAGATTAAAATATTCAATGTAAATTTTTATAATCATATCTAACGCACGAATAATTTGTTAAAGAATTGAGGGAACAGTTTTACAAAATATCCTAATTTTGACTTTAATTAACGTGTTGACCGATGTGAAGCCTGACTTTGACTAAATTCAAGTAAATTTAGAATGGTTGACTTGTAAAACTTCTAGCATAATGAGATATGTAAAGTTTTATAGAGCTACGTAACATCTGATTAATCTATATAAGGTTTAGAATTTCTTGTAATAATCAGAGATTTATTTTTGGTTGTGCAGTTTTCACTTGCAAATTGAAAGTTGGATGGAGGTGTTGGAGTGAAACATATCCTAAATCTCAATTCACTTGCAAACTATAGGAAGTAAAGCATAATGGCTTGAAAATAATGCTAATAGAAGACAATTTATTACATCAAATTAACCATATACACATATAGATGTTGGTATAAATGAAGTTCAAGTTGGAGAGTTAATAGGTACTGATTATTCCATAAACAATTTTTAAAATGGACATATACCAACACATTAGTAAGGCATCTTAAATTCTCATAACAGCAGGCCAATTTCACAAATAAGACCAATTCCACAAGTACGACTTTTTATAAAAACTTAAGTAAAGGTCCGGTTTAACCCGCTTGAATCAACGATTACCTCATCAAACAGGTCGCTATTTTGAATAAGTCCAGTGAATAAAATTTGCTCAAAGATTTAGATAATGGACATCACATATTCCTAAATTCGCCATTTTCTTAAGGTAATTTTCTAACATATCTTTGGTCTATTTGTGTACAATACTTTTTGGCATTATGAATTTAACTTGAAATATGCACCAAAATTGATTCATGAATCGTGTTAGCGGGGGTTCTTCATGATTTAATTTGTGAGGGCTGCTTAATGTTGTACTCCAATGGTAATTCATCATGATTTCATCTTATGAAATAATTTCTTCAACTTGGCATATTGTAAATGGAAACCAAACCTGAACATTAGGTAATTACTAACATTACTTATTCTATATTCACCATTTAACTCGTTCACCATCTTAAACATTGTTAGGGTAATAATTTCATAATATGTTTTGTGTACTAAGGTGTGTTTAGGGAGAACAGGGAGAAGTTCAAATGAGAAGTTAGTTTTGGATAAGAAGGATGAGAAGGAATTTCAGCCATTGAATCTTGATTTAATAAAAAATGAAGGAGGGGTATTTTAGTCTTATCCACTTTTGTTGACTTTTTATTTACTTCCCCCATTTTCTTTAAACATTCATAACTTTCACATACGACATTATTTTTATAAAAAAATTACACTATAAAAACGAGCATTTTTTTATCTTTAAAACGCATATAATGTTGCTATATAAAAAAATGAAAAAAAAATTACTCTTTCGATTTTTGACACAGGTCATTGTGTCATTGTGTCAAAATGTTCAGATCATTGTGTCATTGTGTCGTCGTGTCAAAAGTATATATAGTGTTGTTATATATAAAATTAAATACTCTTTCGGTTTTTGGCACAATATGAAACAATGATCGGAACATTTTGACACATCATTGTGTCATTGTGTCAAAATGTTCAGATCATTGTGTCATTGTGTCGTCGTGTCAAAAGTATATATAGTGTTGCTATATATAAAATTAATTACCCTTTCGGTTTTTGGCATCATATGAAACAATGATCTGAACATTTTGACACATCATTGTGTCATTGTGTCAAAATGTTCAGATCATTGTGTCATTGTGTCGTCGTGTCAAAAGTATATATATTGTGCTGCTATATATAAAATTAAAAAAAATTACTTTGTCGGTTTTTAACATCATATGACACAATGATCTGAACATTTTGACAAAATGACACAACGACACAATGACACAATGATCTGAACATTTTGATACAATCGAAAGAGTAAAAAAATTTAATTTTTTATATAGCAACCTTTATACGCGTTTTAAAGATAAAAAAACGCTCGTTTTTATGGTGTAATTTTTTTTTAAAAATAATGTCGTATCTAAAAGTTATGAAGGTTTTAAAAAATGGGGGAATTTGATAAAAAGTCAAAAATACCCTTCCATCTTTTATTTTCTTTAGTTTTTCTCTCTAATTTACCCAGAAAAATTTTAAGCCATAGATCTTCATTTAATTGAAGATCTAATGGCTATGATTCCTTCTTATCCTTCTTATCCAAACTAAATTTCTTACAATAACCTCACCCGGTATGTTTATTCACTTTATTGACTGTAGTGGAAATAAAAAACCTGATAAACTGCAGATCTTGGTCCCATCATCTTCAAATTCAGCTTTCTCCCTAATTCGTGTCCATACCATATCACCTAACATGTCCATTATATCAATGACTTGTATATTCCATTGTCTAAATAGCATCTCTCTTTTAAGTAGGTAATTTGTTGTTTTAAAGGAGCACGCATTGACATACAATGTGATACATCTTTTGCTGGTGAACAGCCAGAACCAATTTCTTATGCTTCAAACTTATAAATCACAACACGTTTATTTTTAACACGTTGTTCCTCACAGTTGCACTAAATTAGCAAAACACAATACTAACGTAAAGACCTAAAATATTTTATAAATTCCACATTCAAGAAAGAACCAGACCTTCATACAATGGAAGACTAAGACATACAAATGTATAATGTGGAAAGAAAAACATCAAACAACAAATTAAAACATGATCATGGAAGTTTTACTAACTAAAACACATATTCATATACACCTATTCTAAACAAAAAAAAAAAAAAAGATTTTAACAGAGACATTTTATCAAGCAGTTGGCATGCATAATTTGAAATTTATAAAACTATGTAAAAATTCAGTTCACTAACCTCATTACTTCAAACAATATCACAACTTCCTTCCAAAACACGACACCTACATAACCCATCTTCATCAGTCAATAAACAGAAGCAGAAGCACATGACAGTTCTTAGTCGATAAATAGAAGCAGAAGCACATAAATTAGAAATATAAACATAAATGAAACCGAAATTGTACCTCAAATTCTCAAATGCCTTTGAATTGAGATTTGAATTGAGCACGCTTTTCCTATACAAAATTGAAAATGTCGTTTTTCCGAGATTAGGGGGAGTGAACTAAGAAGATGAAAAGCAATCGAAGATACAATGATAATCCACTAAAAATAATACCAAATAGGTATTTCATAAGAATATATAAGTTTTAAACTTTAAAAAATAATAAAAAATAACAATAAATTAAAAAAATATATTTTTTTAAAATTGTCAGAAAACCGGTTGAACCGAACCGGTTGAACCGGAAAAAATCGGAAAAAACCGGAAAACCGCCCGGTTCAAAACGGTCCGGTTATGTCCAAAAACCCGGGGATTAAAAAACCGGTATGATGACCGGTTGGCGGTTGAATCGGTTGAACCGGACCGGTTGAACCGGTTTTTAAAACATTGCCTGAAACTATCTGAAATAGGAGATGCGTCGGATGAAGAAAAAGGGAGAGAGGTCAACGTTTCTGATTTCAGAAAAATCCAGACCCATTTAAATGACATAAAGGCTGCTAATGTAAACCATTTCAGGCCCAATTTTAGGTGTTCAAGAATCAAGAGTTGTGAACCGAGAATGGTTGTTCTTTAAAAAAAAGTTTATTAAAAATCTTCCTATTTTAATAAACAATTACATATGATGACACATGTCATCATCAGATTCATTCTCATCATATTTTTCCCGCTTCTCTCTCTTATTAAATATCAATTGTCTCACTTATTAAATGTTAAGAATTTTATATAATTAAATATTGAAATATAAAATTTCTTATTTCAATAATTTATCATAACTTATTAATTAATAATTATCCCCCACCATTTGGTGGAATGGATATAACATTGTCTTCCAATGTGGAGGTCAAGGGTTTAAATCCCACCAGACACAAAAATTGAATGATGATTGAAAAATTATAGAGGTGGGTCAGAGGTTTTACCACAGTGGGCCTTAGGGTGGTGGGTTTCCTCTGGGGTGGATGTGGAACATAGAGGGCCTTGGTTACTCGCATGGCCTGTGATCGCAGCGTGTCGTGGGTAGCATCGTTTGCCATGATGAGACCCCCGAGTAACCGAGTGTTTGCCGTTCAAAAAAAAATTAGTAATAAGATTTTAATTATATCGTATATTAAAATTAAATTTATAACTATAATTCTTTGTTACTTGTAATTGTTTGAATTTTAAATATAAAATATAATTTGTATCACTCTAGAAAAAGTAACAATGTAACTCACTTCTCTGCTAGAGAAATTTCATTGCTAACAACTTACAAAATTGGATTTCATATTTGTTGTTATTTGGTCATTGTTTGAACTTAGATATGACATTAAGTTTAATATTAATGTTATTTGGAGTAAGGTCTATTATTGTCTTGACATACTTTGAATTTATGAGTTTTTTTTTCCTACTATGTGTTTTTGTCAATTATGTATTATTTCTTGTTAAATGTACTATTTAGTGTCATTCAATCTCATTTGTTGTTTTGTCTATATACAATACCTAACAATCAAATTTAATTTCTTTCACAATTGACCGATTTTACTAATTTTCATGTCATATATTACATGAATAGTATATTTGATCAAACATGTAAATGGCATGTATTTTAGATGTGCACCAAAATCATATATTTTTTTAACAAACATGTGAATTGTTGTATTTATATTATTGTGACATCATTTTATTGAATGGTACATATTTTTTTACCCATAACATATGTTTCTATTTTTTTGTCCATAACAGTTTGAGAAAGTCGGATAATTTCACTTCTTCGGGAATCAAATTGTAATCAACTAAAGAGTTTAAAGAACTTGTGCACCGATCTCTTTGTGTTCCCCGAGATGTTATTATTTACAATAACATCTTTTAAAATATTTGTTTATGTGAATCTTTAACGTGAATTATGTATTAACTTTTTTATAATTAAATCCGTATAATACACGGGTTCTATCCTAGTAAAGAATAAATCTATAAATATTACACTTGGCAGTTTATTAAGGGAGGTGGGCTAGATTTTTGACACGTTGAATTTTTTAGGTTTCATTTATTATAGATAGAGATAGAGATTTGTGTACTATCTTACTAGCCACTTACCCGGGTAAATACCCGGGTCTAAAACGTAAAAAAAAAGTTATATATATATATATATATATATATATATACTATCCAAAAAAATCTTATCGGTAAAACAATATTCAATAATAATAAAAAAAGATTTATACACTATATTTCTTGTTACATTGGTTGTACAACCGTCTTCATCCAAATCAAGATCCTTAGACCCTTCTTGCTCTTCACCCTTGATAAAGCAACATATAATTGACCATGAGAGAAGACGTGATCTTTCAAGTACAATCCAACTCTCGAAAGAGATTGACCTTGGCTTTTGTTTATATTCATAGCAAAACAAACAGAGATCGGAAATTGTCTTATCTTAAACCGAAAAACAACTCTTTTATCTGTTGGAACCAATGAAAGTCTAGGAATAAAAATCTTGAATCCGATATTGCTTCCGGAGATAACCACCGCTTCAATAACATGCTTCCCTAGAGATATGATCTGAAGACGTGTTCCATAACATAAGTCATTCCTCTGATCAATGTTTGGAATGCCAGATATATGAAAACAATTCAGGACGTCTGGTGAGTGTAAGTTATGATCAACGCCGTCACCTAAAGTCTCAATCTTGACATACAGGATCTGAGCTTAAATACTAATGTTCTTCACCGGGAACCAAAGAAAGCAGACGACTGTTGATATCATCAACAACCTCATTAGTTGGTGCGAGAATAGCTCTTTCAGACCAAAAATCTTGTTCACCAAAGTTGTCCAGAAATGATGGATAAACAAAATCGATAAGATCGTTAACCGGATTCGATGAATCATGAATAAGAAGATCAGAAGGAATAACTATTTCTGACTCACCATCATTATCTCCACCGGATTTTCCCTCACCAATATCCAAAAACCATTTAGCAAAATCACCTGTTTCTTGTATCTCTGATGGATTGTTACCTTGAAGAAGACACATGTTTTTTGTTAACTTTAGAACCTTGCACTCTCTCCAAATGTAAGATGAAGTAAGGCAGGAAGTGACAACATCTTGATTTGAAGCGCCTTGCATAACGGGAAGAATCTATCTGAAATCGCCATCGAAAACAACAACTTTACCACCAAACAAAAGTCGATCCGCCATGTTAATATCGGTACATAGAACATCCTTTAGACTTTTATCTAGAGCTTCAAATGCATGCTTATGTATCATAGGAGTCTCGTCCCATATAATCAACTTTGTTTGCTCCAATAAGTCTGAAATATCACTATGACGTGACATGGTAAATAGCGAGTCCTCTGTTAGATTGAGTGGTATGTGGAACCTAGAATGAGCTGTTCGACCTCCAGGTAACAAAAGCGAAGCAATACCACTTGAGGCAACAGTTAAAACAATCTGATTTCTTGATCTAATTGCAGT
The DNA here is from genome assembly GCA_039602395.1 of Deinandra increscens subsp. villosa. Taxonomy (NCBI): domain Eukaryota; kingdom Viridiplantae; phylum Streptophyta; class Magnoliopsida; order Asterales; family Asteraceae; genus Deinandra; species Deinandra increscens. The sequence continues at coordinate 73,985,601 of JBCNJP010000012.1, read as the reverse complement.
TGACAGAGTATTCCACAAAAATGTCTTTCCAGTACCACCATATCCGTAAACAAAAAAACACACCTCCGTCTTTATCAATGACATCCATTATCTCCTTAAATATTGATCTTTGCTCATCCGTTAAAGAAGAATGAAAACGCTCATACTCGCTTTCCTGAACTACCATGTCATAGTCGAACTGCTCATTGATAAGGACGTTATTGGCGGAATCTATGACAAAGTTATTGGGAAACGGAATTGTAGCGAAATTGGCGAGGCTTGAGTTATGACGGTGCAACACTTTCTCTATTTCACCGAGTGTCAGATTCTTCATCTGATCTTCATCGTACGAAAACCTTAAAAAAAAATTATGTAAATAACGTGAATTCTAATAAATGGAAATATTAGAAAGATATTAATAGTAATAAAAAAATAAAGATTAAGAACCAAATCGAAGAATTAAATGACATAATATAAGTAACTGACCTGGAGACTTTAAGAGAACTCTCTGTGTTTGAAGGATTCCATCAGATAGACGAGTCCAACAGTATAAACAACTGCAGAAGTAGGAGATAAAAAGTTAAGAATTATAAACTGCATTTTTCAAATAGAATAATTTTTAAACTATAATAAGATGCATAAATAAATAGAAATTTAAATTTGTGATAAGAATTTAAACTTATAATACCTGCTTGGACTCTTCCAAGAATGGAGTTCTTCTTTAAATCGGTAAAAATGAGTCTAGCTTCATTTTGAAAAGTTTGCAAAGGTTATTCGGCTTGTCCTCGGGAAGTAAAGTCGTATCTGCTAAAAAATTTCTCATCTTTGGCCACTTCGGATTGCATGTGATGGTGATGAAAAAATCTGGATAACCATACCATTTGCAAATCGACATTGCATCAAGATAATTCTGCAACATATATCTGGCCCCACTGGTAAAAGAGGACGGAAGTATAACCCGCTGACCTTTATTGGAAAGATCTGTATCACCTGAAGTCTGAGCATTACTGATGTCACTGTAAGTCGTACACCTGAGAGTGCTCTGTTTGTTCCGAATAAACCATAACCGTTGTGCTTCAATCATTGTATAAGCGTCAACCAAAAACTGTTGAAATAGCCTCCTCGCGTTTAGGATTAAAGAAAAGTGGTTGACACGATCTTGTAAAAGATAAAAGAAATACTCCCTCATTGTACATTTCTTATTCCTCTGATTAGCCTGATCAAGAATAACATCCCTATGAAGAATGTCTATGTGGTAACAGTCTTCACCGAATGGGAAAAGAAGCGAATATTACGGTGCTAGATACGAAGGATGCAGCTCGCTGATATGCTGCAAATATCCACCTTTAGTCCGAACAACTATATCGCGTGATTCGATATTATCATCAAAATCCCCAATTATTAATGCGGCAACCTCAGATGCGGTCAGAAGGTTATATTTTCTTCCATCTTTTTACCGTCTACCGATAAGTCGTAATTTCAAATCGACCTAAGGATTTTCTTGATAGGTATCGCTCACCATCCTGTATGTTTTAACCAACTCATTTTGTGTGTCTAACATATCTTTCAACTATTGAATAATTTCAACCTCAAATGTCGAGTTTGAAGAACTTGATAGCCTGTCGGTATCATTGTTTAAAAAATAACACATTCATAAGTGAGGTTTGTTTGGAGACGTAATGGGGAATTAGTTGATAAGATAATAAATGATTTTTAATATTATTAGCAAAACGTAAAGGTAAAGAAAATTACCTAAAATGTGATTAACGGTTTGTAAGTTCATTCTTTGTATCGTAGATGTATAACTGAGAGAATTTAGACATCTCACCATCTTGAGGCAGCAAGCTTCCAATTTTATGATAATTTTCGCCACTCAAGCGAAATTTATACGACCCTTTACCTTTATTGACATTATTGTCAATTTTGCCACCCATAGAGGTAAAATAGAACATAGAGTTGTAGCGCCGAATGTTCTTAGCAAAGTATTTGCTTTTCGCATCAGAAGACTTAAATAGACTGAGATAGGTCTCATCGGGTTTTTGAATTCTGGAAGCTCAACCTTTCCATATCCACAGCAAAATGAATAGCTCGTACCCAATCTGTTTGTCCTCTTGTGATTAGACTCGTCCTTCCATAACTTTTAGTGACTTATATCGCATATAACGCACTGATCACCATGATCAAGGTATTATGTTCCAAAATATGCAAAACATAAAAAAAATATATCAGAATACCATTAGATAATAAAAATCAATAAATAACTAAGAATATCATATTAAAATACCAAACATTTAGAGATGCCTTTATAATCATCTACTCCATTATTAGCCTCAACCTCAACCTCCTCGTCTGAATTTAAATCAACCATACGTATCGGAGTTAACAGAGTCACTTTTCTTTTGCCCTTTCTAATAGCAACTCTTGATACGGAAAAAGAAGAAGACGTAGCTAAAAGATAATATAAATACATTAATAATTAAAAAATAAAACTAATTTATCAAAACTAAATTACAATTTATATATAATAGTAGATGATCGAAATTAATGATACCATTTGAATTGTCGTTTAATAAAACGGTAGGGGGAGGGTTAAGGACGTGTGAAGCAGACGACATATTTGAAGATAGTTGCAACCTCTTATTCTTCTTTTCTGTCAGTGCAAACTTTCTTTTGAATCTATTTTCCTTCGAAGCATTTGCAGAATCACCTTTAAATTGCATTCAACAAAATTAACACAATATTATAAGTTAAAAAAATACGATGTAACTTTATTTAATTATAAGTACTTTTACCAATAACTTCATTATTATTCATCCCGCTTGATAAAGGAGTAGTAAGATATGTAGAAGCAGTTATCCCTGAAACGACAAAATTATTCCGCGATGAAAGTGCACCTAAATATATAATAAACACGTTAAATATTCTTAAACAACTGAAAGATGTAAATATATATGAATAGTTAGTATAATTACTTACAACGTAAATTAGAAATTAAAACCATACCATTTGATATGTCACTAAGCGGAGATCTATAGGTAGGTGTAGGACCACCGGTAAAAGAAACCGGAGAAGGAGTACAACTTATAGAAAAAACACATTAAATTAAAGAAAATATTACAAATATTGATAATCATTAAAATATATTAGTATTATTTAAAATAGAGTGCTCTTACGGTTTGATATGTCAGATAAAGAAACGAAAGAATTTGCTTTATTAGCTTCTAAGGATTTGGATGAATTCTCATAGACTTGAAATTTTTCATGTCTCCGATCGACCATTAATATTTTTCTTCTCTCCCTGTTTTGTCTAGCATAATTTGAATAACTACTTGTGCTAATTGTAAATAAAAAACAAATAATTAATAAATATATTTAAAAAAATGTTGATAATATAATAAATTGAGATAGATCTTAAACGAAAGCTCGTACCATTTGTTATGTCACTAAGAGGAGGTCTATAAGTACTACTTGCTGAACGTAAAGAACATCCAGGTGTTGATGATTGTTGAGATTTTCTTCCTCTTTTTATATCTAACAGATTTTTCCTGTGTTGTCTGTTTTGTCTTGAAATGTTTAAATAATGAATTCTACTCTCTGAGATGTAAGACAAAGGAGAAACATAATTGTTTATGTTCACTTGTGAAGAAGAGGAAATTTGCATAATCCCATGTGTTTTTCTCTGTGTAGATTGTTCCATGCGAATCTTCCTTTTTCCTTTATTTTCTTTGTGATCCGTAGTTGTTTATCAAACAAAACATGAAAATTTAGAAACCGGACAAAAAGGTTGCCGGGTAACAATGAAAAAAAAATCCGTAGCATTCATATATTCATTAATATAAAGATATGAACAATGTTGATCTGAAATTGATAACATACATACTTTTAAATTACTAATCAAAAGCAATTAATATTATTCAAAATAATATAAAACATACATTTTCAATGGTAACTTGATCGAAAGAAGAGACAAATTGAACAAAGAAGATTGGTGAATTGATAAAATGATGAATGAAATGAGTGGAGATGTAGAATGTATATATAGGAGATTAAGGTGTATAATTATGGAATGTTATATTTTAATTTAATGAATAAATCAATCAAATTAATTTAAATTTCGAAAAAAGGAAAGTTTTGAATTTATAGAGCTAATTCCGGAAATTAAGTTTTATTTATAAAACTTAAAAAATAAACAAAATTACACATAGGATTTTTTTTAATGAGAGGATGCCACCTCATCAATTGATGATGTGGACAACCTTATAAGGTGCCAAATCAACCTTATATGTTTTATATATGTTTTATTTATTTAATAGATAGGTAGATGTGGTTTAAGATCTACCAACTTTTTAACCACCTAGAGACAACTTTGGTAAAAACTCTCTTACAAAACAACAATATCATTCTTGAAGCATTTTTATTTAAGTTTATCAGTCACTTTAACCCGATCCAAAAAGAAAAAAAATTATATCCTATGAAACAGAAGTATGAAACAGAAGTATGTAAAAAACAATGTCTCCATCACCACCACAATAAACCCAATATATATGGATCAACACAAACTTATTCATTAATGAATTCTTGAATGACGACGCCATCATTGCCCATTGGTAACGATCTCATACAACAAAAAATACCACTTCTTGCCTTAACACTGATTTCAGACATCAACATTTGATGCTCATGTTCTTGCCCAGCAATTTCCCTCCCCTCTACAGACTGAAAACATCAAGGTTTTCCATGAAACCTACGCTGAACAGGCTCGGGTATAAATCCTATCTTAATGGGTCATTTTAATATATACACAGAAGGCCCAATGTTTCTGTTATTTCTGAACCATGGAATTTTGACATATGAGAAACACATAATACAGTTTACAATTATAAGATGAAAACTAAAGCATATGCATATGTATCAACTTGATAAACAACATCAAACCTACCTCTGTTACTTATTTCTCTTCTTCCTTTTCTTTTAATAAAACCATAAATGCGAATTCATACGACTACAATCGTCAAACATAAATTACATATTTATTACTACATTTCACTCTCTCGATCCCGATTACATAACAGATACAACTCCCCCATCAGCAGAAAATGTAGATCCTTTTTACAAATAGTCATCATCAAGAATTGTCGACAGCAACATCCCTTGCACAAATTCAGATCTTCTGCTTCTCTCTTCCTTGTCTTCAATTGACAAGGGGGGAGACTCAGGTTTTCTGCAACACATAATTCATGTTTGCTTAATACTAATAAATAAAACCGCAAAATATACACAAAACTGTCTTCAATAACAGAAAATAGTCCCACTATACCAATTTCTTAGAATTTGAATGAGCTTAGAGTATCTTAATAATAAACCCGCAAAATAGATACATGTGAGTATACACATACACATGAATGTGAACAGGTGTGTATATTTATGTACATAAACTGTAATGTACTTGTATGTTATATGTATAAACAAGTATGCATATGAATGTTAAAAATTAATTAAACATAACAAATAGTTTTATACAGATATGTATATGACACATCATTCTAATTCTAGTTGATGGTAAAAATTGAAATGATAGTAGCACCTACAGTCTTCACCCAAAATGCCTACACATCAAAATAAAAGGGTACACAAAACAGCCTTCATTGATTAATAAAACCACAGTGAGGGCCTTCTGGGACAAACTTATTCATAATGGATTGATCTAGTCGTAATGATTAATAACTCGAGTCACTAGTACGCAACTGATTTTAGAGAATGCACATGATAGCATGAAACTCACACCGGCAACTAAAATTTAACAGGCGGGTAAAATGATTTGATGGTGAAGTAGTCATGGATTACAGTGTATATATCTTTACACGGAGTAGATATTGTTTTTCATATCAATCAGTTTCAAGAACCCACATGCATATGGTGCGTTCCAAGTTGACCAAACTCAGAAAATACTAAAATTTAGCATGCCCGTAAATAGGTTCACTGATGAAGTAATTATGAACTACAGCGTAGAAATCTTTTAGCGGAGCAGATAATGACTTTCATATCAATCAGTTTCAAGAACCCACATGAAAAGGGTCCGTTCCATGTTAAACCAAACTCAGAAAATACTAAAATTTACTTTACCATGCGTGTAAATAAGTTCACTGACGAAGTCGTCATGGATTATAATATAAAATTCTTTAGATGGAGCAAAATAATGTTTTTCAGATCAATCTATTTCAAGAACTTCACATGACAAGGGCCCGTGCCTAGCTAGATCAAACGTAGAAACTACTAAAATGGACAAGCTTAACATAAGCATCCCACATTTCCTGCCATTTTGACTTCTACATTTGATCGAATGTCATATCTTTGGGACAGCAAACTAAGTAGATGGAATTCTGCTTGCAAACCAACATGTATACATATAATAAAGAACAATAAAATGCTGCAGAAATATACAAATTAATGATTTGGTGTAAAATATCCCATATGCATCAAAATAGAAAAACTCCAACATGGTTATGCAATATGATAGGGACATCTGACAAACACCCATCTCTTAACAACATTTCTTGAATTCAAAAACCTGTCTTTTTCATGACTTCAAGTTCTATAATCGACCGTACCGTAATTAAGCAAGCATATAGCATTAAAAACAAATAATAACAGAATCTATGAAGACAACACATACTTTACATAGCAGTCATAAAAAAAAGTATTCAGTATCATACCTTTCAGATGCTTTATCACTTGTACTTTTTGTTACAGCAACCACTTCAACCGATGTGTTGGATTGAGTGCCCCCCAAATCATCGCCGATTGGCAAGATAAATGATGACAATAAAGGGTCAGGTGCTACATTGGCTGACTGAGATAAGTACGACGATCCACCAAACAGAGACTGCAAATTCCCTTCCCTTAGTTCCCTCCTCAATAACGAAAGTGTTGAGATCGAACCACCTTTACGACTTCTCCTCTTTTGTTGCATGTAAGTTCAAGTTAAGAATTTCACGAGTTAACATCCACATCAAAAATCATCGAAATATAAAACGACAACCATAGACATGAAAAACATAAAGAACCTCAAACCATATTTGTGATTAATCACAGTTCACAGTTTAGCCTACATGACTAGTTTGAATAGAAGCCCTTATAGTCCATGTTAGAGCATTCTCCCTTCTGGTTCCCTATCTCTAAAATTAAAGAAAAATACAAAAATTTTGTCTGTTATACTACACATTAGGATCCTCATCCTGGTAACTCATCCCTAACATATGACAGAAAGCTACAAGAGTTCCGTAAATACAGAGACTCACTATTCACTCCCTATATTTATTCTCTGTATTTTTTGCGAGTGACTATGAGTGGAATAAATAGAAAAAATTGTAAATAGAAAAAGAAAAAGAAGTAGTACTTAACTGAATAGGGTGGAAAATGAGATTTGGCAGGTTTTAACACATCTTAATATTTTAGGGATAAATAAGTTTTTTTAGTTAAATTATAACGACAGAGATGGAAAATGCTCTTTACACTCATGTACAGAAAGATGAAAATCAAATAGGTTGTTGAGGTATCACTGATAAAAGATTTCAAAAGCTGAGCACACCTACTCGAAACCGCATAGCTAATCAAAAATCTAGACTAACATATAAACTATATCATGTATTAGCATCATGCAGAAAAAAAAAAGGATATCTTAAATATGTTCCCATGTTGTAAGGTTATATGTGCAACCATGTCCACCCCCACCCTCACCGCGCAAACCGGACACACCTGCAAAAGCAAGGATTTTTATATGTTATACCCAACAATCATCATCATCATCATCAACTACTGATTCACAATCATAAAACAATAAATACCCCATTTTTGGACTCCAGATGATGCTCATCGTCAATATGACAACACAAGCCCACTATATCGAAATAACCAGTGCAAAAGGGGCATGGAAATTCCTCCCTCATATCATCATCAACCTCAATGTCCTCGAAGCCCATAAACATCTCTGCATCAATCAAATTCATCCAATCCAAATCAATCTTAGGGTTTGCGCACACAATCATCATAAATTGTAACAATAAGAAACCCTAAATTCGTAAATTAAATCGTGATGCTTACCAGATGATCGTGATTGAAGAGCATATTGGTAACGCTTGGATGTAGAAGATAGACGAGCAGCCCAAGAGTCGGCGTCCATATTTGAGAGTGGTAAATGTTGAATTGGAATTGAGATCGAAGTGATTTAGGGTTTACGAGTTGAGAAATTCTTGTGTATGATGGTAAATCGAAAATCAAAATCGAAATCGAGAGCGAAATTGAAACCGCAATCGATCTAATCGAAATTGGGGACGAGAGCGATTGGGGGAATTTAGGTTTGTTTCACAGGTAAAAAGAACGACTGAAGTCGGCCACTGCTCGTCTTTTATTATCTTCACAAAAAATATATATAAAATATTAAGTGAATTACGATAATAGTCCCTATGGTTTGGTCAGATTTCACTTATCATCCCTGAACTTTAAAAAGTATGGCTACGGTTCTAACATTCGCATATTTGTTTCACCTACGGTTCCTAACTTGAATGTCCGTTAAAAGACTGAGCTAAGTGGTTGTAAATTGACTATTATATCTTTCTCAAAAAGAATTTAAAACTTAAAAAACAAGATAAATATTATAAAATAAATCCCCCCCCCCCCACCCCAGCCACACTCGCATAGTTCAAAGAAAATCAAGTGCAAATCCTTGAATTCAAGAAATTGTATCATCATCATCATTGGACGATCTAAGCAATGAATTTGAACTCCATTTCTAAACTACAAGAATAGTTCGACTTACGAAGAGTCAAAGTTGAACACAGATAATCGAGATAAGTATGAAACTGAACATATCGATTGTAAGTTCCTTGAAGGATCTTACTACTGGTTTGATGATCAATATTAGTGAGATGAGATGTAAATGTAAGATTTTTGCATTAGAAATCACCAAGACTCTTTACAAGACTCAACAATGAAGCTCTCAAACCATTCAGCTATCACCTAGACACCCTCACAGAATGTTATGTGCAAATGCACATGTTCCATCTATTTATACCAAGTTAATGCCCAATGAACCGGCTAGCAATGAACCGTTGGTTCGTTGCCAGTAAACCATTGGCTCGGCTCTTGGTTCGCTGGCAGCCTACATCAATCACAAAGCCCTAATCGATATATCACACGAGACACAGATTTATGTCCTAACATATTCCCCCTTAACGTGTGATATATCTACGACTAGTATCATCAAATCTTCAAGCATCTAATCTTCAGCGTTGCTGTATTAGATCTTGATTCTTGAAATCCGATGTTAGTTGTAGAGCTCGCATGGCTGGATCAGGATTCTTCAATTGAACCACTTTGAGAAAGATTCTTCATGTACTCCCCCTTTCACCATGCTTATGAATCAACATTTTAACCTGCGATTTCAGAAGACAGAAACACGATTTTCCGGGTTTTCAAGCCAACATAAGTTAATCTTGGCCAAAAATCTCCTTAGGAGAACCAAGATGTATGTTTTGAAAATTTGTTTTTCGTATCTTCTGTCGATCAATCGAAAATAAACAAGAAATAAAATCTTTTTGGCTTGTACGAAGTTTATGCTGAAACACACCAAAAATCTTTGTGGATTTTTCTGAAATGAAATAAAATGCAAAACGATATCAGACTCTATTTTTTATTTTGCGAGGAAGATCACGACGCGAGATCATATCATACATAATGCATCTAGCACATTTTAATTTCGGCCCTAATCAGCATGCAAGCCAAGATAATCGCAAATACAACATTATGTTTATTTTAGCATGAACAAATCATTTCTATCGTTTTCAGATATGCTTAAGGTAATTGTATCATGCACTGAAAACTCGGCCTCCACTCTATCGGATATACCGGCAAATCATCATATTTATCATATAGAAGCATATTTTCTTAGAGATTTAATCATCCATGATGAGTCATGCAAAAACAAAACAGAACCTCAAATACCTAGCAATTGGGTCGGTCTTGTGGACACGCAGAGAAAGCGCAAGTATTTGAGAAAATAAAAAACAAAACAAGTTAAAGTTGTATAATTCAACAACAATCAAGTCGATACTTCCGTATACGTAGAGAAAATCCTATGAATTATACGGAACACCAAGAAAATAAAGCAGAACCTTAAACGAACAACAACCACGATCTTTCGATACGCAAAGAAAGTCCGATTGTTTGAGAAAATTAAAAAAAAAAACAAGTTTAAATCTTTCAAAATGAAAACATGCATTTATCAGGATATCTCTTAGTCTAGTTTTACCAGAATCATCACACAACATTCATCAAGAAGTAGATAACCAAAATCATCAGGCAAACTTTATGTTTATATCTTACTTGAATATTATCATACTAGACATGCACATTCACAGATTATGCAAGTACCAACAGCCTTTAGACTTAACTATCCATTACAGATAAACATTTATGCTGATGTACTATCATTTCTCACTTTTGTCGGATCAATTTCTCAATTTTATATTTTCATTTTTTTATATTTTCCAATCCCCCCCCTAAAATTCAACAAACTCTATTTTTTGAATTTTTAAAAAAAAAATTCTCCCCATAAAAATATAAACGAAAGAAAATAAAATAAAAATGATCGATCAACATCTGACACCTTTTTGAAAATGATATTTTTAAAAATCAATTTTTCAAAGATAAGAACGATGCATTTTAACTTAAATCAACCACAAGTATTCCACTGTCAGCAATTTTTCAATTACTAACAGGTCTTCTTGAAATACCTGCAAATACTGGAAAATAATAAGTTCATAAAACCCCGACCCACATCCACAGTTATGGTAGGTCATCCAGTGTCTTCAACGAAATCGTTGTTGGCTGTGGAGACAATCTTTGGTCTCCCTTCCATTTTTGGTTTTAGATTTTCTAATGAACCATTCTCGACTGAGGAATGACAGTCAGAGCTGCTACCCAGAGAATCAGAAACAACTTTATTTTTCAGAAAATTTTACACTTGGGCAGTGGTTCATTGAAAATTATGCCTTGTGGATTTCAAATTTCGTATTTTTGGCATAAGATGATGAATTGTTAACATTTGTAGGACAAGTATCAGCATAATGTCCCTTTTGACGACAAATGTAACAACGTCGACGACTAAATTGATCAGTCGATCCATCATAAAAAATGGTTGAAAACACAGGTATAGTTTTCTTTGGTTTTGAATATTTTTGAAAACATTTTTCAAATGGAGGATCATAGAAACCTGAATCATCTCCATAACCAAAGAATTTATCCTTACGATAAATCATGTTTGATTTAGCGGAATGAAATGAACCTGAACATTTATCGCCTTTTGGTGTAACATCAGATATGCATGAAAACTCTTCAGTAGACACCTTATCATTTGCAGATGAAGGCGAAGTAACCTTTTTTCAAACCTGAGGCTTCTTATCTGATAACACCTTCTGATGTTTCTTTTTCTCGACTTTGAACGCCTTCTTGTTATCATTTTTCATTGGCATGTCTTTTCCTTCAAATTCTAAACCGCCATTTTTCTGTTTGAATTTATCTTGCACAGAATTTGGTATCTCATGACCTTGTTTGGCAAGCTTAGAAACTTCAGATTTGATAGCTTTTAGACCATTCTTCTCGGAATTCAATGAATCATCAATCACAATCTCTGAAAATCTTTGAACTTTCACTTTGCCTGGATTTCCATCAAACACCTTTTCCTTTTCAAGAAATATAGACTTTGAATCAAACTTCGGAGCCTTGCTCGAATCAAACTTTGTTTTAGTTTTCTTCTTATGTTTTGTCTTTGTTTTCTTTCTTGAACATGTATCTGCAAAATTTGAATAATCATGTTGTTCAATACCATATGTCACAGCTGGTGTAGATATATCAATATCCACAAGAGCAGGAACTTGATGAAGATTTGCATCTTTAGTATTTTCCTCACTCTTTTCTAGCTTGTACAAATAATTCAGATAGTTGGTGAATTATTGCAATTTTTTACTGCCTTTGTAAATAAAAAATCTCTATCTTCAAATCAAAAATTTTTGCATTAGCTTTCTTTAACTTTTTCTGTGAAGCAATGAACTTGTTCGACAACCTGTTATATTCATTATTATGATGGTGCCTCAAATCACACTCTCCAAGAACTTCAGAAGTAATCATTTCTAACTTTTTCTTATAATATGAAACATCTTCCTTCAAAATTTCCAAATCACACTCTCCATAGATTGATGAGTCTATGCACTTTGTCGAGAAACCTGCTGAGATCATGGATCTTGAAGTCAAATCGTGATTGATAATCGAATGAGGACTAGATGAAAGCTAAATACCCTCAGTTGTTCATTCAGTCTTCTTGAATTTTAATTTCGGGATAAAATTTCTAAAAGTAGGAGAGACTGTAACATTTTGGATTTTCTAGTTTGTCTGATTCGATCCGTTTGTAACCCGAAAACCATGATTGATAATCGAATGAGGAATTATGTTTAATTATGATGTTTTAAACTTAATTTTATGAATTTGGATTCGTTATTACGTTCACTAATCGATTTGATATTTAATTTGCCACTATTTTGGATTTTACCGCGAATACACCGATAATTACGTTTAACTGGGAATTCAAGCAATCCGAGTATGTACGAGACTTGTATGTGATACTAGTTAATCATACAAGTGAATACAAGTAAGGATGTGTGAGAATTTGAGGTTTAGAACGCAATTGGTGAAAGATCAGTAAATCCCGCGCGATTTTAATTTTAAACGGGAGATCACGTTTTTGAGTATCGTAAGTCAATATAATCATATTTATGAGTCTTATGGTCACACATGATCACATATGATATCACGAGTCATCACACACTTGATTGAGTCACAAAATGTAAGTGAATTGCTTAAAAGTGATACGTATGGCAAAATCGACCAAAATTGCATGTTTGACCTAATTTGTGCATACATTTGAGTTATGTGACATATTTACTATCATTTTGAGTGGATTTATTGTATTGAACATGATGGGACCATTAATTGGGTGATTTGGGAGAAAATGAGACTCAAAAACATAAAAAACGAATAACCGAGCACGCAAACCGAGAAATCGATAGTTAAGAACCGGGCTGCCACATTAGGGTGGTACGCCCAAGATTATATACCACTTAGGGCGATATGCCCATGGCCATTTTTGGCAGAACCCTAATTTAACTCCCTATTTAAGCATCATTAGCCACCATACTCTCCATTTTCAGCCGCCATACGCTCTTAAACGACCTAAAACCTCTGCAGGTCACGTTTCCAAACCTTCATATTTAAAGATTGAAGCTTGAATATTGAAGCTTGGATCCTCCCTCTTCATCCCTTTTCTTTATATTTTTGGTTTACCGGTATGTGATAATCTTCATCCCGATTCTTCAAGATCTGACATTTATAACTTCTTAGGCTTTAGATCTATGTTCTAAATCATCTCTTCATCTAGATCTATTGATTTCTTGGTCCAAGATTGGAACTTTATTGTGTTTTTGTCTTGGATTTATGTTCATGCATGCTTATATGTTGTAGATCTAGGTTTTATTGAATCAAGACTTGATTTTTATGTTAGATTTTGATTAGATCTGACCATGCATGCTCCTAAGTACCAAAATCCATGTCATATGTTATCAATATTGCATCTTTATGATATCTAGGTTGGATCTATGTGTTAAATGCTAAATATGTTTTAGATCTAGGGTTTACTCATCAAGATTGTAAATTTGGTGCCTTATATGACTAAATCTTCAACATGCATGTCATCTAGGGCTAGATCTACATATTATGATGATCAAGTTTACATTTTTATGATATAAGATGCTTAGATCTAAAATTACATGTCATCTAGGGTTAGATCTACATGTTATGATGATCAAGTTATGTTGTTTTGCCATGAAATGTTTAGACCTACAAATCACATGTCATCTAGGGTTAGATCTACATGTTATGATGATAAATCATGTTTACTTGCCATGAAATATTTAAATCTACATCATATATGCTTATTTAGGGCAAGATCCATGATTAGGCCAAATAATCACCATGTTTGATGATAGATAAGTTTAGGGTTTCATGAATGATCATGTATGACTATGTATGACCATGTTTGACCATATTAACCTCTGTTTGACCACGTTTGACCATGTTTGACTTTCATGAAAGTAGGCAAATTAGGCCCCTTTAGACTAGAATTGATCCAAAACCAAGACCGTACGTTATCACTTGAGTAAACCACCATCGAGTTGTGACTCGAAACTTTGTCAAACATTTTATTCATTTATTTTATTTTGTCGCATCGGTCAATCGTCAAGGTGATCTCCGGACGTGATTTTCGCGAATCTCTATCGCTTGTCTTTCATCTCGATTCACCTGTGAGGTGAGTATTCATAGCCCCTTTTCCTTTTAAAGTTTGGGGGTACAACAAGTGTTATAAAAAAAACTCTAAAGTCTATGTATTCAAACTAATATGCGATTTCATGTATGCTATGTGTGAGTTCCTTTATGTGAAACTTGGTTGGATTCTATGTGTGGATATTCGCTAATCGCTAATCGCATGTGTACCATTAACCATCAAGTCATGGCAACAATGATAGATCTATTGGCTGACAACTCATCTAGCCTGCTTTGGCTTGGGCGCCGGGTAATTGCTCCCTTACTTGTCTAGGTTTGGTGCACATCACGTATGACCTGTTAAACATTATTGAATGAAACACTAGTCTCATGAATCGCTTATCTTTAAACTATGAATTGTCTATAAACCTATGTTTACTCACCAACTCTTGTAGTTAACTTTTATGTTAAACATGTTGCAGGTGCGGCTGTTTGATCGTATCGATTCCGCCATCATAGGATTGCATGGGACTTAGTAGACCTATTTCAATAAAATCTAGACTTTATGATTATCATTTTGGATATTATGTTTTGAATTGTAATCGTGAATTATGTCTTGACTTTGCTTTGTTCTATGATTATGGAAATGGCTTTAATTAAGAATATCGCAACTTAATTTAGTGTTGGGTCTGTGCGCCCCGTCATATTCCGTTGTCGGTCGGGGTGTGACATATTGCAGGTGACTTGTTTAGTCTGTGACACAAAGCAACGGTATACTCCATTAAATATAACTTATCCTTTAAAAATGGCAAGTCTGAGTCAAAGCAAGTAGTTCGCAATCTCGAGGGTGCTTACAGATTGATCACTTTAAGTTAATATTCCTTTAGAATTGTCACATGAAGACCATTAGACTATTAGAACCTACTTACAATGTTTTTAGAATAATTTAAACATCTAAATTACCTTGATTTCAATTCCTTTAGTTGAAGCTTAGTTATATTGATCTCATTTCTACCATGCGAAATTCTACGAAATATTTTATCATAAGGATTTTACTAAATATGATTTCGTTAGTGTTTTACCAAATACCATAGTAAATAATTAGGATAATTACATTTGGTGATAATACTTTAGGCATAGAGGACATGTAGTAACCGGAAGGGTGAAAACACTGGTAGTTAAGCTTCTATCTAGGATTGGCATCGTGTATAAATCCAAACCTACCGTTGTACCCAGATGCCTACCTGAAAAGTCTTAATGAGAGTGTCTTAATCTATTAAAACAAAACATGTCTATAAATGCCCAAAAGTGTCATTACCCATAAAGGTGTTAAATTTAACTTTTTATAACAATTTTACCTAAGTCCAAACAAATCCCCAAAAGCACACAAAGTCTTGTTCCTATATTCAATTAGTCCCTTTTGTTTCTTTTAGGGTGACCTTCGTGACTAAATCCCTTTGTGCTTTCACTTCCAATTTATGGAACTTTCTTTCATCCAATCATGTGAGTAATCCTTGCCCCTTTTTCTCATTTTAACATTTTGGGTTGCAACATGCATTTTATTCCAAGAGTCATTCTTTCAATGTTTCTCAAAATATGTGGTTGTTATTTATGTGTGAATCTGTGTGATTGCCAATGTGTTGTTTTCAATGATTATCAAGTTTGTTATGGCTGTCATGTCTTTCATATTGACTTAAACATTAACATAAAGCCTCGGGTAACAAAGATAGATCTATTGGTTGACAACCCACTCAACTTGACCGATTTTGGCATTGAGTGTTTGGAGCCTATTTCATTTTTCATTTTAGTCTAACCTTCGGGTTAGGGACACAATTAGTCTAGCATGCAGGTTAAGGAATCTAGCATATGCCAATTAGGTTTGTTTATGCCAAGTCATTCATGTTGTCATTTTACTCTAGCGTGTTGTACTTTCATCCTTATTCTAGCATATGACACAATTCGCATGATTTTCATATACTATATTATATACTTTTAAACTTGTGATTGCTCACCAAACTCTTAGCTAACCTTATTTTATACATGTAGCAAGCAATAACATGTTAGGATTTCAAGATGTCTACACATAGGAGACTGGACCTAGATAATAAATAAGACAATATTGTGTTATAATTTTCCTTTCATTTATGTAATGTACTTCACTTTCAAATTATCAATAAAATTTCCTTCATGTTAATTATTGTCACATTAATTTAGTGTCATGCGCTTTTGGACAATCAAATCATGCCCCGACGTGTCCGTCATCGGTTGGGGTGTGACACTGAGGGTCAAAATATTGTTTTTAGTCGAAAGGTTTAAAAAGTGCTAATTTAGTACATTAGCTTCACGGTTTATATCGGTTTAAGTCCAGTATACTAACTCCCGTTTAGTTTTATCTTAAGTTTTAATGAAAAATAGTAAAAGGTTCAATGAGTCAATGGATTCACCTAATTCTGTGGCGGAGGTTATGTTTGGTGGTGATGGTGATAATCCGTAGCTTAAAAAGGTTGGTTTACAAGAACAAATGGTGCGTGTGAATGAAACAACTTCTATTGGTTTGATTTCGATGAATTTTACTTTTGTGCTATTTTGGATTGCCTATTTGTGTTGTTAAGTGAGTTTTGTTAACCTTCCCCTTTTAAAATGTTTTGGGGCTATAATCGAGATGTGTAAATATTTTTATATGATAAACTTGGAGAGTGCTTAGGGTTCAAGCTGCATGGACAATGTAAATCCTAAATCGGGTGGGTATTATACCAGGAGTCATTAGGGTCCTTGTGTGGCCTCGTGACATGATAGTTGTAACATCTACATTTTTTGGTTATAAACCCGACTCATTTTAGAACCCCGCGTGTAAATGATTTTTGAATTGTTAAGTACCGGGAGAATTTTCGGATATCTATAGCCCAAATAGTGTTTTTTAATGGTTTATAATGGTTTTTCAAAATGAAATACTTAATTGAAAACAATTGGATTCAAATATGATTCCTTAAGTTGGAAGTAAAGCAAATCTGCAGGTTTTACGCGACTACGGTACGTGATCTGTCATTTACCGGGAATCTCGTATTTGTGTATTATAAGTCAAATTAGGTATAATTATAATGTCACGAGTCATCACACACTTAATCATCACGAAACGTTGGCCAATTACCTAAAATCGATACGTCTGTCAAAACCGACCAAAATGTGTGATTTGACATAATTTATGCATCCTTATGAGTTAGGTGACATATTTGTATTTGTTTTGAGTGGATTGAATGTGGTTAACATGATGGGATTATGTATTGGGCGATTTGGATGAAAACGGGACTCGAAAACATCAAAAAACGACAAAACGAGGACGCAAAACAAGGAATCTGGCACCCCATGTTTCGGGGGAGCTCCAAGCGTATCGCTTGGAGCATGCCCATGCTCTAAGCGATAAGCCTACTACTTGTTTTTCATCAAAACCCTAATTTTCTCCTATAAATACCCCATTAAGCCCCCATGCTCCTCATATCCACCCCCACTCCCATCCTACAACCCTAAAACGGCTGTATTCTCCCAAGTCCACCATTTTTGAGGTATTAGAGCTCAAGTTTGAGGCTTTCAAGGCTAGAATAGTGTCGGTTTTCCCCTTCTCGGTATGTTTTCCCAAATCTATGTAATAATCTTCTCAAATCTATGTTTCTTCTTGTCAAGATCTGAACTTTATGATGGTTTTAGGTTAAGATTGTGCCATACATGATGTATGATGATAGATCTATGGATTATTTGATCAAGATTGCATTTTATGATGGATTAGGGTTAGATCTATGTCATGCATGTTGATTCTTGCTACATATATGAGATTCATGATCAAGATGTCATTTTTATGACGAATTAGGGTTAGATCTATGTCATGCACGTTGATTCTTGCTAGTATATGAGATTCATGATCAAGATTGCATTTTTATGATGGATTAGGGTTAGATCTATGTCATGCATGTTGATTCTTGCTAGATCTATGTGATTCATGATCATGTTTGTATTTTTATGAAGGATTAGGGTTAGATTTATGTCATGCATGTTCATTCTTGTTAGATCTATAAAATTCATGATTAATGTTGCATCTTTATATTGAATTAGGGTTAGATATATGCCAAGCATGTTGATATTGATAGACCTATGTGACTCACCATCAAGATTGGATCTTTTATGTGGTAATATGACTAAACCTATGAAACACACGTATCTTGATGTTAGATCTTGGGTTACTCAAGTTAAAATTGTATGAATGATATTTCATGCTATCATATAGTCATTATGTGGAATATGTATATCTCCAGGAGATCATGTTTGCATCATTAGTTTAGGGTTAAACCTCATGAACGTACGTATCACCATCACCAACGTGACTTTGAGTCGATTGTGTCATTTTGTGTCATAAAGCGAAATCGATTATTTATTTACTTCTCTACCTCATCTAGTCGCCAAGATCCTCTTCGGTTCCAACCGTCTCTTTTCGTGGTGCATTCTTTCATTAGTGTCTCCATTCCACGTGAGTATTCATAACCACTTTTCTTTTATCGTTTTGGGGTGCAACATGTACAACGTGTCAATCTCAAATATTTATTTCATTACTTTCAAATTTCATATGAACTCTATCATTGTTATGTGTGTTCTAGTATGTTAAACTTGTGTGGATTAGTATTGTGTGGATTATTATTGTTGTGGATGGAATCTATTTCAATGTCAATGTCAATGTCAATTTCAAGGCGTAATCATTAAAACAAAAAATGTTCGGGTTACAACAATAGATCTATTGGTTTGGTAGCTCACCTAAGTAGACCGGTAACTGGCGTTGGGTGATTGGAAGCCTTATTTGTCAAGGGTTGGATTACTCCACTCTATATGTACTATATAACTCGTGGATCACATGTTTAATCTATCATAGTATATCAAACCTATGTTTACTCACCAACTATTCGTAGTTGACCTTTATTTTGTACATGTTGTAGGTTTTGTTGCAAGATGATGATTTCATGATGATGACACCTTAAGAAGCATGCAAACTTAGTGAGATCTAATCGTAAAGAATTAATGTGTTATCAGCATTGTATTAGGACGATAAAATTATGTATTAGTTGTATTAATGAAATGAGTTGATTAAGAATATCGCAACATTAAATAGTGTTGTGTGCAACTCGACAATCATCGTGCCCTGACGCATTCCGTCGTCGGTTGGGGTGTGACAATAGTGGCATGGAGATACCCGTAGCTTTGCATGATTGAGAGTTGACTTCGCAGGAACCGCTTTCTAACAATTTGCACTATGTTTATCGATTTGATTTGAGTCACTAGGTGACGGCTCACCAATAATTTTATTGTTGACGTATTTTAGCTCGTATGTCACACCCCGCTCGAATGTCACCCCTGCAAGGAGCCACCGGCAGGGGACACGTGGCGTGACTGCTTAATTCACCGAGCTCGTATCAGAAAACACTATGGAAGCCATACAGAAATACACGGGCTCTATATTGAATGTATTACAATTTAATCTCAAGAACTAAAGTATAAAAATTTGTACAAAGTTCTACATTCTATCCTGCCGGTCCCAAGCTAACCCTAAAACCGAACCGTGTTGTGTAATGAAAGTGAACATATGTTTCACAACTCTAGATTCCACCTGAGTGTTCATTTCTTCGTACCTGTCAATAACTTACAATGCGAGCTAAAACGGGTCAACAACTAAAGTGGTCGGTGAGTCGTTGTCGGACTCATTCTCAAAAACTCATTTCTCAAAATAAACATGATGTTAGTTAACATAATTAATTGTTCTTGCAAAAATCAAATCTCAAACAAAGAAGATGTCAAGCGAGTTTTTTCGCACTTCCCCGTTCGCAAACTTATAGCCATACTAACTAGGGGCCCATCCCTAAATAGTACGAGTACCACTACTAACATGTTAAGTTTCATAAACTCGAATTAGATATGAAATATAGATCGGTCTTGGTATACGATTATGGTCATATGTAAAGGAAGAGGCCTCTCATGTGGGTGCAGGTTCTTTACTTAATTGTATCCTTTTCCAATTGATTTGGGTAAGGATCATTATCTAGTTTGTTTTTCACTGGTGTTATTCATGTTCTTTATTTTAGGAGAAATAATAGTTGTCAATTGTCCATTATTGGATCTGGA
The DNA here is from genome assembly GCA_039602395.1 of Deinandra increscens subsp. villosa. Classification (NCBI taxonomy): domain Eukaryota; kingdom Viridiplantae; phylum Streptophyta; class Magnoliopsida; order Asterales; family Asteraceae; genus Deinandra; species Deinandra increscens. Next base: position 73,965,099 of record JBCNJP010000012.1, on the reverse strand, counting down.
TGGTTGTGATGAGTTAGCATGATCAACCACCATAAACTAAGTAGTTTATAGTGATTATTTATTTATGTTTTGTGATGAGTTAGCATGACCAACCTGTTGGATATTAAGTATCATGACCCGACATTTAACGTAACCGACCAAGTTTTGACTCGGAAGAGTTACACCGGTATCAACAAACTTAGATAATTAATTACTGGTTAATTAATTAATGAACGATTAAATAAAAATAAATACTAGTTATTTATTTATTGTAACGAAAAAATAATTCGTAAAACGGTTTACGAGTCTCGGCGAAATATTAGTTAATCATTAACGGGTTAATGATTAATAATATTATTGGGTTTGGAGCAACGGATTGCGACATGGGCTTAGCTAGCCTAAAAGCCCATCGAGGAAAATTAAAAGGAGGGGATTAGGGAGGAAACCCTAAACGAATTTTTGGCTCCTCCTCTCTCCCTCTCTCCTCGTCGCCGTCCCCCCCCTCCCCCCCTTTTCTCTCTTTGTTTTCGGCGCAACCAACAACTACCACTATTTCCGTTGCTCGCCGCCGTTATAATGGTGAAACGTGATCCCCGCTTGATCGCCGCTGTGTTAAACTGGAAACTGTCACCGTCGCCACTCACGCTACCACCACAGAAGAGAGAGCCACAGCATCAATGCCACCGCTGCCGCCGAGATTGCCGTCGCCGTCGAGATTTTTGGGGCGGACCACCGCGAGGTGGTCCTCGCCCTACCCGCGTCACCGAGGCCGATGTTCGAGCCGTCGCGTGTCGCCACCGTCGAATCCGGTGAAAATCCTAAGTGGTCGGTGCCACTTTATGCCGCCACCGTCACGCCACTTCCTCCGCCGCCTCCACGCGTGACGGACGAATCGTCGTAGGATCGGTTTCGTCTTCATGCACGGCGGAAACCCTAGATTCGGATGTCATGATTTATGACATCGTTTCGTTACCGCCACCACCGTCGGTTCACCCGGTGAACGCGACTATGGTGCTCGAGATGTCGTCTTCGCTAGAGGTCGAAGACTTGACTCGCTGATTTGAGTCAGACGTTGTCATTCAAGCTAGTGCCAGTTCGTCGAACCGCGGTGTCTCGAACGGTTGTTCGGATTCCGCTAAGGTATATCTATCTCGCTTTAGATATTTAATTATTTATTTTCTATATTTACGCGTACACGGTGATCAGATCCTGTCTACGGTTTTATTTATTCGCGTTGTAAAATGTTTTTTCCGCTACGCAATTAATTCTGATTAATTAACCCGTAAATTTAGTCGGTAAAAATTTTTACGGGCAACCCGGATACCCACTGTAAAACCCAACAATGGTATCAGATCCATGATCACCGCGCGTAAATCGGAACCGGTCTTTTCGTAACCGATAGTTCGCAATTTTGATTCGTTTCTAAATTACGGACGAAATTTCTTGTTTAACTCATTTTTTAATTTATTGTGTGTTACGGCGGATCCCTTTATTTTAAATACATGTTTGTATGTTTGGCGTGTTAATTTTTTCTCTGATTGGCTCAAACATTGGCCCAATTGTATCTTTTATTTGGTTTTGATGGACCCGCTGTTTTTCGGGTTTTAAAATTGTTAAATAGAGCTAGGTTTACTAAGTTGTTAGAAAATTCCAATTTTGTAAAAACCAAGAACTAAAGATCTAACACTCGCCAAAGGAGTCTGAAGGCTAGTGGGAGCTGAACCGGATCCATGAACGCATCGAGCTACCTTCCTAGTGGTTGTTCACTTTTAATGTTATGTCCCTATTGGTCTTGCTAAATGGCTCTAGCAAGACCATGTCGTTATGCTGTAACACACAATTGACCACTCGCGACACATAGATACTTTAAATAGGTGATTTAAAATAATTGTCCCGAGTGGAGATAGGGTTTATCGTTTGTGTCTAACGATAACTAAATATTAAAATTAGTTTTAATATCCTTATCCGGTAATAATAAATTGATAGTTCACGCCGCCTAAAATCAAGTCAAAACTTGGAACGTATTTACCGACGCATCAGTGTTGGAGTATTTCAACACCGCACTTGGTGCCAAGGGTACCTTCCAGGGTGGGGGCATTGGAGTATTTCAACACCGTGCCGACCACATTGACCATTTGGGATTACTATCACTTTCTTTTTGTATGTTTGTAGTGTTGGAGTATTTCAACACCGCACTATGAACATATATAGACAAAGTAGGCATCGATGAGGCTAAACGTATCGCTAAATACACACGATTGTATCATGCGGCCTCATAAACGAGAATCGTGACTGATACTTCGGGATTGACACCCATTGTCAGTTTGGTTACACGAGTTTGCTCCTGAGGCTCATTTGGCGGTTTCAAGTAAAATCATCTAATTGAATTCTCAATTTTCTTATTAAATAAATCTTATCAATTTATATAAGAAAATACTTTACACCGAAAATACAAATTTAAAATTACTTTGCTTATTTCAGAAGGCTAATGAAAACATTGTTCCTCTAAGTTCTGTGGTATCTCTCGACCCATTCACTGAGACGAACTTCTTATCGTGGCAAACCCTCCTGAGGAACATCTTGAGGCTTTTTGGAAAGTTGTTTGTTCTTGATCGACCCATCTCGAGCTTTCCGTCTTACTTGCTAAACGACCGCTTGTGGATGGAAATCCAGAAGCACAGTGATGATTCTCGGGAAGTCACTGAGCTGATGTTATATTAGCATGACACCAGATTTTTGGTATAACTTACCGACATGGTAGCGTATGAGATCATGAGAAAAATCAAAGATTTATTTGAGTTGAACCAGAGAGGTGAACAATGTAGAGCACTTCAACATTTTGTGAACTGCGCTATGTCGTCGAATTCCTCTGCATATGATCATGTCATGATGATGAAGGGGTATCGCGACAAACTGATCGAACTCGGCTACTCCATTCCTGAGGGGATGGCTGTAGATGTAGTCCTCGGATCTTTACCCGAGCATTATCGTATGCATGCGATTAATTGCTCGGCTCAGACTTTAGATGAGGCTCTGACATTTTTTCCAAATGTCAAGATCAGGACGACACCTGCTGTGCTCAGAGTTGCTGATACATGTATAACCAAGTCTAAGAACAAGGTTAAAGAGACCAAGGACAAGAAACTATTGGCGCCTCCTCCTCAGGAACATCAATGCTTTGAATGCAATTAGATGGACCACTGGAAACACAACTGCCCCATCTACCTAGCTAAGATCAAGATGACTAGAAACTCCGGCAAGGGTTCCTCATTAGGTATTGTCAATACACGTTATTGAACTTTTCACTGTTTCCTCCAATGCATGAGTATTTGATACTGAATGTGGTTACCACATTGTCAATGTTTCACAGGAACCTGAGAAGTGGAAAGAGATAGAGCAAGGTGGCATGGAGCTCATCGTTGGTGATGGGAAAAGAGTCCCAGTCTTGGCCATCGGCATATATTCTCTTACATGCCTTACTGGCCTTGTAGTTACTTTAGCTAACTGTTTATATGCTTCTGGCTCGTCCAGAAACATTGTATCTGTCTCTTCCCTATTTGAACAAGGTTTTAAGTACAAGTTTAATGGAAGTTCGATTTTTACCTACTTTATCGATATCTTTTATTTCGAGGCTAAACCTCGACATGGTATATATGAGATAATTGTTCAAACACACGATCAACTCTATCATTTTTCTAAACGAGACAAAGATGATAACGATTCTTCGTTATGGCATCATCGACTAGGTCACATAAGCAAAGCTCGCATCAAGAAGCTACAAACTGTAGGGATTCTCGAATCCACTGATGCAGATTCCTTCGACGAGTGCGAATCTTGTTTATCTGGTAAACTTGACCAAGTCACCCTTTATCCATGTTGGTGAACGGGCTGAAGATTTGTTAGGATTAATACACACTGATGTGTGTGGACCCTTTCGAACCAAAACGATAAATCGTGAACGCTACTTCGTATCTTTCATAGATGACTATAGCAGATATGCTTACGTCTATCTGATGAATCATAAGCACGAGACTTTTAACAAGTTCAAAGAGTTTCAAAAGGAAGTAGAGAATAAACTGAGTTGAACCATTAAAATACTTCGATCGGATAGAGGTGGTAAATATCTTAGCCACGAGTTCCTCGATCATCTCAAGGATTGTGGAATCATTTCACAACCCACTTCTCCCGATACACCCCAGTTAAATAGCGTGAGTGAAAGGAGGAATCGAACCCTGCAGAACATGGTTCGATCTATGATGTGTAGGACTAACTTGTCCCACCCCTTTTGGGGTTATGCTCTCTTAACCGCCGCTCGCCTAATAAATATGGCACCGACCAAGAAAGTGGAAAACACCCCATACGAGATATGGCATAGTACTCCTCCAAAGCTTTCTTACCTCAGGGTGTGGGGATGCGAAGCTTATTTCATTAGCGAATCTGACAACAAGCTTGATCCTCGAGGTGAAAAGGTGATTTTCATCGAATACTATAGTAATACCAACTATTACTTTTACCATCCTCAAGAAAACTATGTTTTTATAAAGAGGAACGGTAAGTTCATTGAGAAAGAATATCTCAATAAAGGAACCGATAGTGATCCAGTGGATCTTGAAGAAATTCAAGAAACACAAAACCCTGATATGGTCGCTGTGTCTAACCAACAAATGGTTGTCGCGCAATCAGACCCAAACATAAGCGTTCGCATAAGTAAGAGGATACGAAAGGAACCTTGTGACAACCGGCAATTTCCCAAGTTAACTGCGTTAATAACTTGTATTATATTTTGATAACGTCCGTTACCTCAGTTAACTAGAATAGTTACACGAGCTTTGCACATGAGTCTAGATGTCGGTTGACCAACTTGAATGTATATAATTTATAATTTTATATAGATTATATTTTTATGGTTTTCACGGAAACGTTTTGTCATTTTATGTGGCAATTATATTTATTATTACGTGGTATATATGTATATATATGTACGCACGTCGTTTTATAATTTTGTGTGGCGATGTGTCACGTAATCGTACGACGTGTTTCTATAATTTCACAGGAATTTAGAACACATGGTTATGGGTTATAACTATGATTTTATGCTGGATATATGTATGTTATATTTTTATAAAACTTCGTTCATGAAATACGTTATGACGTACACTCGTATACTCATCGTCAAGCTACTCTTCGTTAAATTCCGTTAGGATTAACTAACGAATCCCAACTTTCAGGAGTTATTTTTGCCATTTCCTAAAACTTATTTTGGTCACATAAACATGCATGGACCCATTTGGCAATTGTCTAAACCTGGTCCCTTAATATGTAATATGGGCAGGGACCAATTTTGCCAACTGCCTTTAGTAAAAAAAAAAAAAATTAATTCATGAATCCCGTAACCGACAGCGACGCTCCCGGTAACCTCCGCATCAAACCACCGAGTTAATTCGATCGCCGGTTACGAAAAATGATCCGTCAATATTTTTGCCTTGGATTCACCTACCTTGTTCTCTCAATCATTTGATCACCATCTCCCTCTTTTCCTCTCGTTCTCTCTCGGAACCACCAAAGAAAAACCTACCGGAGGTAAGTCCGGCAAGTAACCACCAACCAGTTTGCTGATCATCAGAGCACCGCAGAGCCTTCGTAGCCTCCTGTTCGAGCATTCGTAGCTTCCTATTCGAGCATCACTGTTCCTTTGCGGCATCGACATCGAGTCTGTGTTCGAGTTCAATCCCGCTTTCGTTTCGGTCATCGGTAATACCCGAGGTAAACTTAAAAACCTTTCTCAAGCAAGTTCGATCAACTATTTTCATGTTTTCTTTGGCCTGGTTACGATCTGGTAGTTTTCCGGTTAGTGGGTATGACGGTCGGGAACTTTTGGGTTTGCCAAGGAAGAAGATGACACCATCTCCTAACTGTTTATATGTTTACCTTGCTGGATACATCACGTCTCACGGCCTAGCCGAATGGCCAGGGCTTGCGATCGATATGCACAAGGTCGCTGGTTCGATCCTCCCCAGCCCCTATTCTTTTACTGTCTTCCTTTTTCCTTGCCAGCTGCCCTGTCGCTGTATAATAAAAAACCCAGGGCTGCGAACCTGTTAACAAATCCAGCTCCTGGCCCAGTGGTAAGGGCGACGTGTTATAACATACAGGTCACGGATTTGAGTCCCGTGACCCCCACTTTTTGTTGTTTTATTTCTTTTTAAGTGATTTCAAGTTTTCATTGGTCCAAAACTCAAACGTGCTAGTAAACGACTATCAAATCTCGACCCGTGAAGTTTTCAAAGACCCGTTAGGGTTCTTGTTAAACGTTCATACGATGGGAACGTTAAGATTTAAATAAATAAATAAATAAAAAAAATCAATGATTTCGTTATTATTACTAGAAATTGTTTTAAACATATATATATATACTAGTTTTTTATACCCGTGCGACGCACGGGCGGTTTTAAAAAACGAGTACAAAATTTAACATGTTATAAAAATGTAATTCTATAATTAGAATTAAAGAAAAAAATTAACATTCGACAATATAAAAAGTTATAAATTAAAAAAAAAATATTCATATCCTCATTTATTATGAATCAATTTCATTTAATTTCAGTTTTTAAATTAGGATATGAGATATGCATTTATTGTCAATTACTTTGTTAAAAAATTAGTTAATGACTTTGTCAATTGTTCAAACCAATTAGAAAAAATATAATAAGGCAAACCATTTGAGCGGGAAAATGAAAAAAAAAGATTGTTGTGGTGATGCCATGTGGCATTCAATCTTTTCATATATATATTATATAGATATATAAATATATTTTTGATTAATTGTCATATGAACGTTTTAAGGATTTTCTTTAAACTCTCGAAATTTGGACACGACATATAAATATATATATCTTGGACGTATTATTTTTCACACTTTTGACTACGCCTCGACATTCATATTTACGAATATGTATATTTACTCGATGATTTCTACATATTATTTGGAATAACGTAGGCATATTGATTTTTGCAAATCTTTGTGTCCTCGATTAAATATCATTTTTGACTGCGTTTGGACAAACAATTTTTATCACGTATTGAATTTGCCACCTATGTTATATTTGGAACCACTTGTTATTATACCGTCATCTAGGCAATGTTATTCATGTGCGGACACACACTTACGTATGTAAAATCGATAGGTGCTCGGTAGTTACGCAAGATCTGAAGTCTTACTAAATTGTAGCAGCACACCCTAAGGTGAGTTACACAACTTTTACGTTACGTCCGGGTTTGGACGATAACACACGCAAACACGTTACACCCGGGTTAGGGTGATAACACAACTTTTATGTATAATTAAAGTAGAAATCCAATATATATCACATGTTCACGTAAAATGCTTTATCTTTCAAGTCCTTACTTATCGAACCGTTAATAGCGAATAGCGAGGGGATATTGGGTAGTACTACCGGGGTCTGACAAACCCCACTCAGCGGGCACGAGATGCACCACCCGACTGGCGGTCGGACTGAGGACAATGTCAGCCTAACTTACCGTGATCGAGAAGACACGGTGAAGGCAAAACACGTAAGGATTATTCCTACAACTAATTGGTCAGCTTCGGTTGCGAACGTTTTAGTGACATGAACTTAGGCTCGCTACCTACGATATGGATTGTACTTGTAATATACATGCTTATATACGAATAAAAACTGTTGTATTCGTACTGCATAACTATACTAGTTATACTTATGTGCTTATGTGAACTCACCAACATTAGTTGACACTTGCTCTTATGCATGCTTTGCAGGACGCTAGGAGAATCTGATTTTTGGGCACGTACGTTGGCTAAAACCTTTTATTTTGGGAATTGGTTTTCAAATCTTTTCAACTTGAACTGGTATTTACTTATCGGGCGCTTGCTTGCGCAACTTGACTTTTATGAGCTTCCGCTAAACTTTAACTCTGGTTTGATTTTTCCCGTTTGGAAATATATTTACAATTTGAACCCTTAACTTGTGTTTGATGTAACTAATGACTCGGGTCCTGGTCTGGTTCACACCCCACACTGTAAAACTCCGTTAGTGGAAATTGGGGGTGTGACAGATTGGTATCAGAGCCCTTGGTTGCAGAGAACTAGAATTTCAGAAATTCTATATTATAACTCTTTTTGAACATTAGTTACAACAATTCCCAAAAACATTTTCTGTTCGCGTCCCAAAAATCGATTACTCACATTAGGTTGTTTTTCCTTTGTTTGTGTCTGTCTGGGTTTTGACAGTATGGCACCACACGATAACACGAGGGGTAAGGGAAAGAAAATTGCCAACGAACAGTCATTATCCTCCAACCAGCAAGGCCGCGAGCCTGAGCAGCCTGAGTACACGATAATGGATTTCCTTCAGGATCAACACATACGTCCTGATAGGTGTGCACCAAACGATTACAGTTGACTGAGTCCGACAACATACCGGTTGCTTGACATGTATCATGTGCCGGCCAGAGTTAACTTACCATTTGATTTGAAGCGGGTCATTGTGGGACTGATAGCCGCCTATGACAACACTCTTGGAGAGACCAGACAAAATTCCATCAGCAATCGCACACGCGGTAGAGAAATTGAGCGATTGCGGGCCGATCAAAGGGAACAGGAAACCTACCACTACAACTTGTCCCAGGGGGTAATGGGTATCCGTAATAGGGTCACCGAGCTTGAGTCACGACCCAATCCAGCAGGGTTGGAGCATGAACTGCATCTTGCACAACATCAAATTGCTGAACTCCAACATTCCAATGCAATGCTTCACCACTCCAACGCGACACTTGCGGCACAGGTCGCCACCCTCCAGGTGCAAATGGCAGCCCTGCAAGTTCAAGGTGCTCCTGTTCAGGAAGAAGAGGAGGAACCCTTCGAAGAGGAACCTTTTGAGGAGGAGCCTCAAGAGGACATGGAGGAAGAACCAGATGTTATTGATCCATGATCTAATCTGTCTTCTTTGTTACTTTGAAATTAATTTGACTCGGTGTTCATTTTATTTTGAATGTTTTTCAAATGCTGAGATACCTTATGGTTGGATTTTAAATTTTGTAATGGATATTACATCTTTATCTTACCAATGTGTTTCTAAAAACTATGTCGTGTGATGGATGGATGCATGAATAATTGTTTAGTGCTTAATGAAATTAATATTGGGTATATTAATCATTTGAATAATTTGCATGGAAAACAAAATCATGGCTGAACACCTCGCAGCAGCTCAGATCCAAGCGTTGATAAATTAAAACATTGCGGCGGCACTCGTCGCGGCTCAAGTGCAAGGAAACAATAACCGTGATAAGTAAAACAGACGAAAAATTGACTACATTTTTTTTTCTTCTCTCACTTTCCAAAATTATTCTCCGAAATAATTTCATGAAACAAATCCAGGCCCAGCTCAGTGCACCTTCGAAACTTACATGGATTGTAAGCCGCTCACGTTCGAGGGTGATGAAGGAGTTGTGGGTCTGTTGCGATGACTCGAGAAATCAGAAAAGGTATTCTCAATGCGCAACTGCCCCGTTATGAATCGAGTCAATTTCACAACCGCTACACTCAAGGGAGCTGCCCTCACTTGGCGGAACGCGCAAATCCAAATGTTAGGGCTCGATGCAGCGAATGCTATGACTTGGCAGGAATTCAAGGATGCCATGATGGAGGAGTACTGTCCTCGCGATCAGGTCAAAAGGTTGGAAGGTGAGTTCCAGAACTCAAAGATGATAGGTTCTGAGGTTGAAGAATACACCGCTCGCTACCACGACGCGGTGCTATGTCCTACGATGGTTGATGCTGACTTCAAAAGGATTGAAAGGTATGTGGATGGGTTAGCTCCACAGATCAAGGGGATGGTTACTGCCTCAAACCCTGCAAATGTGCAGAATGCTATCAGGTTGGCCCATAAGCTGACTGACCAGGCCATAAAGCAAGGAACGTTGCCACCCAGAAAGGTCCCCAAAACTGCCCTAGATGGGAAAAGAAAGAGATATGACGACTCTAGTAACAACAACAACAATGGTAGTGGCACCAACAATGGGAGATCCTCTAACTCTCACAATCAAAACAAGAGGTACAGCAACTCCAGAGGTGACTACAACAATAGCAACACCAACACCAACAGTGGGGGCGGTAACCAGAATCGCCAAGGTGGTAGTAATCGAAATCACAATGGGTACAAGGGACGAGCACTGTTCTGCAATCGGTGCAACCAACACCACAATGGGGCATGCAAGAAACTCACCTGTGAGCGTTGTGGTAAAGGGGGCCATGAAGCTAAGAATTGTTGGGGTGAATTACAAAACCGTCCCAATCAGAATCAAAACCAGAATCAGAATTAGAACCAGAGGCAGAATAACGAAGGCCTGAGGGGGTGTTATGAATATGGAAAGCCAGGGCACTTGAAGAGGGATTGCCCGCAGCTCTGAAGGAATAATAATAACAATGCTGGAAACAACAACAACCACCGTAACAACAATAACAACGGTGGTGATGGTGGTAGGAATGGTGGAGATGGCGCCAAAGGGCGAGCTTTCGTTATGGGTTCAGGTGAAGCAAGAAACGATGCCAACATCATTACCGGTAAGTTTCTTATAAACAACTACTTTGCAAACGTCTTATTAGATACGGGTGCTGAGAAAAGTTTTATCTCGACTAAGTTTTGTAAGTTGATTAAGGCTACCCAAACTCCACTAAAAGCTAGGCATACGGTTGAATTAGCAAATGGTAAGCTTCTTGACACCACTCACTTAGTTGTGGACTGCACATTAGAACTATCTGGTCATAAACTAAGTTTAGACCTTATGCCTTTTACCATCGGTATTTTCGACGTGATAGTAGGCATGGACTGGTTATCCAAACACCAGGCAGAAATTTTCTGTTAAGAAAAAGTCATACGAATACCCGTAGAAGGAGGAGAAGTACTCTCAATTCAGGGCGAAAAGGGAGGTGCTGTCTCCGGAATCATATCATACCTTAAAGCGCATAAGTGTCTTTGGAAAGGACACGTGGCAATCCTGGCCACATTTACGGACCAAACCAGGGTGGAGAGAAAAATCAAAGACTTCCCGATCGTACGTGATTACCCAGAGGTATTTTCTGAGGAACTACCTGGTCTCCCTCCGGTTTGGCAAGTAGAATTTGGGATTGACCTTGCTCCAGGAGCAGCTCCGATCGCACGTGCACCATATCGTCTAGCGGTAAACGAATTGAATAAGCTATCCACACAACTACAGGAACTTCTAGATAAGGGTTTTATCAGACCTAGCTCATCACCATGGGGAGCACCGGTATTATTAGTCAAAAAGAAGGATGGCACGTTTAGGATGTGTATTGATTACCGCAAACTTAACAAAGTCACTATCAAGAATCGATACCCTCTTCCACGAATAGACGATCTCTTTGATTAGCTTCAAGGATCCAGTTACTATTCCAAGATTGATTTAAGGTTTGGTTACCATCAGCTTCGAGTCCGTGAGGAGGACATAGAAAGACAGCCTTCAGAATGCGCTATGACCATTATGAATTCTTGGTTATGCCTTTCGGGCTGACAAATGCACCAGTTGTGTTCATGGATCTCATGAACCGTATGTGCAAGCCCTACCTGGATAAATTCGTCATAGATTTCTATTGAAGACATCCTCATCTACTCCAAGACAAAAGAAGAACATGAGGAACACCTACGGGTAATCTTAGAATTGTTAAAGAAAGAACAACTCTATGCAAAATTCTCTAAATGCGATTTCTGGATCCGAGAGGTTTAATTTCTTGGTCACATCGTCAACGAGCAAGGTATTCACGTTGACCCAGCCAATATCGAGGCCATTGAAAGTTGGTCTACCCCTAGAGCTCCTGCGGAAATTCGCCAATTCCTAGGTTTAGCGGGTTACTACCGTCGTTTTATAAAGGGTTTTTCTCAGTTAGCTCAACCATTGATCGCTCTTACACACAAAGGGGATAAGGAAGAGGCAGCCTTCCAAGCTTTGAAAGAGAAACTTTGTACTACACCTATATTATCTTTACCTGATGGGATTGACGACTTCGAGGTCTATTGTGACGCGTCAATCCAGGGACTCGGATGTGTTTTGATGCAAAGAGGTAAAGTCATCGCATACGGGTCAAGGAAATTAAAGTCTCATGAGAAGAATTACACAACTCACGACTTAAAGTTGGGCGCAATCGTATTTGCCTTGAAATTTTGGAGGCACTACTTACACGGTACCAAGTGTACGATATTCACTGGTCACAAGAGCCTCCAACACATATTTGAACATAAGGAACTCAACATAAGGCAACGTAGGTGGGTCGAACTGTTAAACGACTACGATCTAGCAATAAAGTATCATCCAGGCAAGGCCAACATAGTGGCCGATGCCTTGAGTCGAAAGGAGCATGTTAAACCTAGAAGGGTTCGAGCTCTGCAATTAACGATCCATACAGGACTATCGGATAGACTCCGGGATGCTCAGACAGAGGCACTAAAGGAGGAGAATTTCGGGTTTGAATCATTATGATGTGTTGCAAACACATCCCATTTCCGGTGTCTTTTATGTTTATATTTGAGTTAAATTGAGTCGGTTGTCTTTAGTTTTAAGTGTTTTTGTTAAAGTTTGAGTCTTCTGGTCCTTTTTATGTTTTCTTACTAGTTTTGTAGGTTTTTAATAAAGTTCCGGGGCCAAGAGAAGAAATAGAGAAAAGTGCTGAACAAAGGGTCCTGGGCGTATCGCCTAGGAATGACAAGACCCCAAGCGATACGCTTGGGGAGCATAGGTCAACAGAAGTCAAAGTCGGCTAAGCCCGACTAATTTGTCGCCTTATGGGATGTAGGCGTATCGCTTAGAAAGGAAATACCTCCAAGCGATACGCTTGGAGGTTCAAAACCCGCAGAAAAAGGAATCTTCATATAAAATCGATTTTAGGGTTTGTGTTCGTCATTCTTCGACTTCCAGACGAACTCAGAGGCGATTTTGGGCGATTTCAAGAGCAGCGAAGGCCAGGGATTGATTAGGAAGCACCGGTGGATCGATTTTATCACATACATCATCATCATCCTATCGGGTTTCATAATTCATTCTTATTGTTCTTAATTTCAATTATGTTTTCTGTCAAAGTTCAGATTTTTATCATTACTCTAGACAGTAACATGTTGCTAGGCTAATTTGATTGTATTGCCTAGACCCAGATTGGATGATTACTTATTATTTATAACTTTATTCGGTTTTGATTGATTGATTAATGTTGCACTTTTACTCAATTCCATTGATTATTATGTTTTGATGCATATGCGTGTTACGAGTAGATTATCGATTGATTGTTGATGCTTAATTTACCCGCGAATGTCTTTCGGTTTAGGTAGATTAGCTAAAGTAGTTGACTTTAGGGTTAATTGCTAAAGTGTAGTTAGGGTTCCTTGACTATTGCATTGATAATTGATTGGTAATTCACTTGTAATGTGCTGCTAAACTGAAGACTTAAAAGGTACAGGTTTAACGGGTAGTTAGGTTGGTTAAAGTTCTAGGGTTGCACTGTCTCAAAAGGAAGTGTCCTAGGGTTTTGTCTAGCTTGGTATTCCGTGTCATTCATAGTAGTTATTGGTAGCTCCGGTTAGTCTAGGTGCACCTTAGGTAGATCCGAGGGTGACTAGGGTAATTGAAGTGGGATGGACTTAAAAGGTGAACCCTTGTTCGAGCGTTAGGAGTGTATCTAGGAAGGACTTAAAAGGTGAACTAGCCACCATCAGATCAATCAATTCCGAGTGAGGTTGTAGGTATTAAGTAGGATTCCAGGGTCTAGGTGATACTCTTTTCTCGTCTGAATTCTCCCAAAGTTTCTTGCTTTTGTCTGTTTGTGTGTTGATTAGTTAATTTTAGTTAATTCAAATCTCAAATCAAATCCAAAACCAAATTACTCAGTATTTCCAATTTCTAGGTCTAGGTTAAGTCTTGTCTATAGAGTGTCCTAGGTTCGATATTCCGGTCTTGCCCTAGCTATTCTACTATCCGATAGGTACACTTGCCTTAGGGTTCGGTCTAGTTTAGGTATTTTCGGTAAAATAAGGTGTGTCTAGGTCTAGTTTAGGTCTAGGTTTTTATAATAGTTTTTAGAGTCGTTCCGAACACATCACATTACGTGACATATATGGAACCTCTGAAGTTAAGTCTGATGGACTTCATTATTATAATGACCGTATATGGGTACCATTGCATGGGAATCTTAGAGAACTGGTGATGGACGAGGATCACAAGTCCCGTTATTCGATCCATCCAGGTTCTGACAAAATGTATCAAGATCTAAAGGGGCTTTACTGGTGGCCTAATATGAAAGCTGATATCGCTAGATATGTCAGCAAGTGCTTGACGTGCGTAAAGGTCAAAACGGAACATCGGAAGCCAGCAGGATTACTACAACAACCTAAAATTCCTGAATGGAAATGGGAAGAAATCTCGATGGATTTCATCACGGGATTGCCCCGTTCTTCTGGTGGTTGCGATATGATTTGGGTTATCGTTGATCGGTTAACAAAATCCGCTCATTCCCTAGCTATCAAGGAAAGTGACAAAATAGATAAACTTGCAAAGATCTATCTCAAGGAGATTTTCAAGCTACACGGAGTGCATTTATCTATCATCTTTGACCGAGACCCTAGATTTGCTTCAAATTTTTGGAGAACCTTACAAGCGGCGATGGGCACTCGCTTGGATATGAGTACCGCGTATCATCCTCAAACAGATGGACAGACTGAACGTACCATCCAAACTCTCGAGGATATGCTTAGAGCATGTGTGCTCGACTTCGGAAAAAAAAATTGGGAAACACATTTACCGCTGGTAGAATTCTCCTATAATAACAGCTACCATACGAGTATTGGAGCCGCTCCATTTGAGGCTCTTTACGGACAAAAGTGTAGATCGCCGGTCTGTTGGGCCGAGGTCGGTGAGAGCCAACTCACTTGACCTAAACTAGTGCATGAGACCACGGAGAGAATCGTGCAAATCAAACACCGCATGAAAGCGGCAAGAGATAGACAAAAGATTTATGCAGATAAACGCCGAAGGCCATTGGAATTAGAAGTCGGCGACAAAGTACTACTGAAAGTCTCGCCTTGGAAAGGCGTCGTACGCTTTGGAAAGCGCGGGAAGTTGAATCCTCGTTATGTAGGACCATTCGAGATCACCGAAAGCATTGGTCCGGTGGCTTACCATTTAAATCTACCTCCTGAATTGGATGGAGTACACAACGTGTTTCACGTTTCGAACCTGAGAAAGTGTTTAGCTGATGACACTCTTATAGTTCCAGTAGAAGAACTGCACATCGATGAACAACTGTGGTTTATCGAACAACCCGTGGAAATCATGGGACGTGAGGAGAAAACACTAAAACGAAGTAAAATTCCCGTCGTCAAAGTGAGATGGCAATCTAAACGTGGACCGGAGTTCATGTGGGAACGAGAAGATCAGATGAGGAAGAAATATCCTCACTTATTTGATCAAGCCTTAACATCTAATTAAGGTATGAGTTAAATTTTCGGGACGAAAATTCCTTAACAAGGGGATGATGTGACAACCGGCAATTTCCAGGTTAACTCCGTTAATAACTTGTATTATATTTTGATAACGTCCGTTACCTCAGTTAACTAGAATAGTTACACGAGCTTTGCACATGAGTCTAGATGTCGGTTGACCAACTTGAATGTATATAATTTATAATTTTATATAGATTATATTTTTATGGTTTTCACGGAAACGTTTTGTCATTTTGTGTGGCAATTATATTTATTAGTGGTATATATGTATATATATGTACGCACGTCGTTTTTTAATTTTGTGTGGCGATGTGTCACGTAATCGTACGACGTGTTTCTATAATTTCATAGGAATTTAGAACACATGGTTATGGGTTATAACTATGATTTTATGCTGGATATATGTATGTTATATATTTATAAAACTTCGTTCATGAAATACGTTATGACGTACACTCGTATACTCATCGTCAAGCTACTCTTCGTTAAATTCCGTTAGGATTAACTAACGAATCCCAACTTTCAGGGGTTATTTTTGCCATTTCCTAAAACTTATTTTGGTCACATAAACATGAAAGGACCCATTTGGCAATTGTCTAAACCTGGTCCCTTAATATGTAATATGGGCAGGGACCAATTTTGCCAACTGCCTTTAGTCAAAAAAAAAAAAAAAATTTAATTCATGAATCCCGTAACCGACAGCGGCGCTCCCGGTAACCTCCGCATCATACCACCGAGTTAATTCGATCGCCGGTTACGAAAAATGATCTGTCAATATTTTTGCCTTGGATTCACCTACCTTGTTCTCTCAATCATTTGATCACCATCTCCCTCTTTTCCTCTCGTTCTCTCTCGGAACCACCAAAGAAAAACCTACCGGAGGTAAGTCCGGCAAGGAACCACCAACCAGTTTGCTGATCATGAGAGCACCGCAGAGCCTTCGTAGCCTCCTGTTCGAGCATTCGTAGCTTCCTGTTCGAGCATCACTGTTCCTTTGCGGTATCGACATCGAGTCTGTGTTCGAGTTCAATCCCCGCTTTCGTTTCGGTCATCGGTAATACCCGAGGTAAACTTAAAAACCTTTCTCAAGCAAGTTCGATCAACTATTTTCATGTTTTCTTTGGCCTGGTTACGATCTGGGAGTTTTCCGGTTAGTGGGTATGACGGTCGGGAAATTTTGGGGTTGCCAAGGAAGAAGATGACACCATCTCCTAACTGTTTATATGTTTACCTTGCTGGATACATCACGTCTCAGGGCCTGGCCGAATGGCCAGGGCTTGCGATCGATATGCACAAGGTCGCTGGTTCGATCCTCCCCAGCCCCTATACTTTTACTGTCTTCCCTTTTCCTTGCCAGCTGCCCTGTCGCTGTATAATCAAAAACCCAGGGCTGCGAACCTGTTAACAAATCCAGCTCCTGGCCCAGTGGTAAGGGCGACGTGTTATAACATACAGGTCACGGGTTTGAGTCCCGTGACCCCCACTTTTTGTTGTTGTATTTCTTTTTAAGTGATTTCAAGTTTTCCTTGGTCCAAAACTCAAACGTGCTAGTAAACGACTATCAAATCTCGACCCGTGAAGTTTTCAAAGACCCGTTAGGGTTCTTGTTGAACGTTCATACGATGGGAACGTTACGATTTAAATAAATAAATAAAAAAATCAATGATTTCATTATTATTACTAGAAATTGTTTTAAACATAAAAAATATATATATATAAATATATTTTTGATTAATTATCATACGAACGTTTTAAGGATTTTCTTTAAACTCTCGGAATTTGGACACGACATATAAATATATATATCTTGGATGTATTATTTTTCACACTTTTGACTACGCCTCGACATTCATATTTACGAATATGTATATTTACTCGATGATTTCTACATTTATTATTTGGAATAACGTAGGCATATTGATTTTTGCAAATCTTTGTGTCCTCGATTAAATATCATTTTTGACTGCGTTTGGACAAACAATTTTTATCACGTATTGAATTTGCCACCTATGTTATATTTGGAACCACTTGTTATTATACCGTCGTCTAGGCAATGTTATTCATGTGCGGACACACACTTACGTATGTAAAATCGACAGGTGCTCGGTAGTTACGCAAGATCTGAAGTCTTACTAAATTGTAGCAGCGCACCCTAAGGTGAGTTACACAACTTTTACGTTACGTCCGGGTTTGGACGATAACACATGCAAACACGTTACACCCGGGTTAGGGTGATAACACAACTTTTATGTATGATTAAAGTAGAAATCCAATATATATCACATGTTCACGTAAAATGCTTTATCTTTCAAGTCCTTACTTATCGAACCGTTAATAGTGAATAGCGAGGGGATATTGGGTAGTACTACCGGGGTCTGACAAACCCCACTCAGCGGGCACGAGATGCACCACCCGACTGGCGGTCGGACTGAGGACAATGTCAGCCTAACTTACCGTGATCGAGAAGACACGGGGAAGGCAAAACACGTAAGGATTATTCCTACAACTAATTGGTCAGCTTCGGTTGCGAACGTTTTAGTGACATGAACTTAGGCTCGCTACCTACGATATGGATTGTACTTGTAATATACATGCTTATATACGAATAAAAACTGTTGTATTCGTACTGCATAACTATACTAGTTATACTTATATGCTTATGTGAACTCACCAACATTAGTTGACACTTGCTCTTATGCATGCTTTGCAGGACACTAGGAGAATCTGATTTTTGGGCACGTACGTTGGCTAAAACCTTTTATTTTGGGGATTGGTTTTCAAATCTTTTCAACTTGAATTGGTATTTACTTATCGGGCGCTTGCTTGCGCAACTTGACTTTTATGAGCTTCCGCTAAACTTTAGCTCTGGTTTGATATTTCCCGTTTGGAAATATATTTACAATTTGAACCCTTAACTTGTGTTTGATGTAACTAATGACTCGGGTCCTGGTCTGGTTCACACCCCACACGGTAAAACTCCGTTAGTGGAAATTGGGGGTGTGACAAACCTGATAGATACCTCGGTCATCTAGAAGCTTCCAATGTCCTATTAGTAGCAGATTCAGGCGATGAACCTACTAATTATAAATCGGCAATGTCAGATCCGGAATCTGACAAATGGCTTGAAGCCATGAACGCTGAGATGCAATCCATGCATGACAATCAAGTATGGTACTAGATTGAGCTACCTCCGGATCTCGGGCAGTAGGGTGCAAATGGATCTTTAAAAGAAAAACTGACATGTATGGAAATGTCCAAACCTATAAGGCATGGCTTGTTGCGAAGGGTTTCACTCAAACCCAAGGGATTGACTATCAAGAAACCTTCTCGCCCGTGGCCATGATCAAATTGATCAGGATATTGCTTGCCATAGCCGCATACTATGACTATGAGATATGGCAAATGGATGTCAAAACCGCATTTCTGAACTGATAACTCACTGAGGATGTCTACATGGTTCAGCCGGATGGTTTTGTCGATCCAAAATATCCCAATAGGGTTTGCAAGCTGAGTAACTCCATCTATGGACTTAAACAGGCATCTCGAAGGTGGAATCTTCGCTTCAACCAGAAAGTCAAGAAATTTGGCTTTGCTCAAAACGAAAATGAACCTTGTGTTTACAGAAAGGCAAGTAGGAACGCTATATCATTCCTCATCTTGTATGTGGATGATATATTGATCATAGGAAACAACATACCCGTGCTTAACGAGGTTAAGAAATGGCTTTCATCTTGTTTTGCTATGAAGGATCTTGGAGAAGCCTTATATTCTGGGAATTAAGATTCACAGAGATCGATCGAAGCGACTTCTAGGTCTTAGTCAAAGTACATACATTGACAAGATTATAGCACGGTTCAACATGAGCAACTCCAAGAAAGGAGTCGTCCCTATGACAAAGGATGCTATCTTTAACAAACCTCAAGCTCCTAAAACGGAGAAAGAGATCAACCAAATGGCTTCTTTCGCATTTGTTTCTGCTATAGGCTCAATTATGTATGTCATGCTCTGCACTCGATCGGATGTCTCGTTTGTGTTAAGCTTGACAAGTAGATACCAATAGAGTCCTGTACTAGCTCACTGGACTGCTGTGAAGAACATCTTGAAATACCTGATGTAAGGGAATAATTTGTGGCTTGTGTATTAAATTATCCTTTGGCGGATTATTTTGAAGGCTTATGTGTTAAAATAGGTGAAAATTAGTTGGGTTATGGCTATATTAGGTCATTGGGCCATTTTAGACATGTTTGGGCTCAATTGGAAATAGTTTAAAGGGACTTTAGTGGGCCTGAAATGTCAAATACGGGAATTTGTGTTAATTAGGGTTTAGGAGATTAGCTTGTTTTCCAAGCTATACCTCTCCTATAAATAGAACCCTCATTTGTCTAGAATAGGGTCGTTGATTTTGTGAAAGGCTAAAGGGTGTTCACGGAATTCTCCTTAGAGAATTTCGACTTTTATGTCGCAAACAAGGTGATCAATTAAGTTTATTTTCAATCGGCTTGTGTTTCTTTCATGTGTTTAATCATCTTTTCAATATACTTATTGTTTATTCTTGAATCATCTAGTAACACCGGATTCCGCACGGTTGTTACTAGACATTGATATCGTGTGAGGGACCTTTTCGATCCTTACAATTGGTATCAAAGCCAAGAAACGCAAGTTTCATGGCTCTCGCGATATCAGATTCAAGTTTTTGCTGACTAACGACTTGAGTTTCTTGGTGATTTTCAGCGTTTAGCACGAAACGGGAAGTGTTTTTGCAGGTTTCGCACAGGACAGAAGCAGGCTGCTAGGATTTCATAAGATTTTCGACCCTTTTGGATACTTTTCGATTGACTTCTCTATCGAAGAGTACTTCCCGGTTCCCCACTTTTCGATCAGAAAGTCCCTTCGTGACTTTTCGATCAGCTCCGCCATTCGACCGGAAAGTCCCTTCGTGACTTTTCGATCAGCTCCGTTTCGATCAAAAAGTCCCTTCGTGACTTTTCGATCAACTCCCCCTTTTCGATCAGAAAGTCCCTTCTGTGACTTTTCGATCAAGCCACACTTTTCGATCAAAAAGTCCACTTTTCGATCAAAAAGCCCACTTTTCATTCCGGTTGAGACTTTTCGATCCACACTTTTCGATCATCTAGTCTTTCCGGTCCGAATTTTCGCTGGAAGTTCATCCAAAGAAGATGATGGCACATGCTCTACCAGGTACCACAGCATCTACCAACAACAATGAGGTATGCTGTAATCCCAAGTGTCTTTCCAAAGAATGGGAACGTAAGTTCACAAATGAAACTCTAAATCATGAATCCACTGCTAGAGACCTTAGGGAATATCAAGATAAGGCTAGAATATTTAGAGAGAAACTAGAGGCTATCAAATTAGATGTTAGAAGTCTAGAGAATCAGCTGAGTGATAAGAGCACATATCTTAGGCTCGCTAACGCTAAGGTTGAAGAGCTAACCAAGGAGGTTGAGGAACTGCGAGCTAAACTAGGAACATCTCAAACCAAAATCGAACATAATGATAAAATTATTTCAAAAATGATGGAAGCTAGTTCCTTGTTTTATAGCACTGACGTCAGAATGAGGCATGTTAAAAACAATTCAGGTTTAGGATTTGGCATAGATGAAAAGGATCCAACATCTACACACATTGTCCCAAATGTCATTAATGCATGAAATAATACCTGAACATAAGACTTCTCAAACCACATTAGAAGTCAAAGCTGAGATTGATAGGAAACTTGCCTCATGTCCCATTAAAATTTCCGCTCATGTTTCTAACATTACTGACGAATCTACCTCTTGTTTAGATAAAGTAAATAAAGGAGCAGGTTCAAATGGAGAAAGTGTTTGTTTTGAGAGTCAAAAGTTTTTAGTTTTTAAAACTGATAATTTAACTTCAAAAAAGTTTGAGCCTGAGTCAACATTTCCCAAGTCAACTGTGTTTGATGAATCTGTTACTTATAGCGTGTTTAAGTTTGGGAAGTGTGATGATAAACCTAAACCTTTATGAGAACTGTGAAAATTTTAAGAAGAGGTAAGGGACCACAGGTTGCTGGTCCTAAACCCTCAAATGATGGTGTGGCTGATAAATCTAATTGTGAGCTAAATGTGAAAAATGAAAGGGACAACAAACCTCACAACTTTGTCCCTTATCTTGAAGTCAATTCAACCTATGACTAATACCAACGTATACAGCGGGAGTATGTTTTGTCTAGTCGACCCAAAGGAAAAACATATTGGATTCACAAAAATCATTCAAAACCCTCATGGAAATCCGCTGGGTGCGACTATACCCAGACTCCCACATATCCAAAGAAAGAGTCTTGCCATGTGTGTGGAAAGCCTGGACACCTGGCAAGAAACTGTCTGCATAGACCCTATGAGCCCTACTACCCAAAGTACACTATGTAGAATTGAATCCCAAAAACCCAATCTACACCTTCAATCCCAAAGGTGCAGAAGTCTGTACCTTCACAGCCAAGGGTGCAGAAATCAAATCACAAAGTTCAGAAACCTCAAAAACAAAGTGTTTTTAAAACTGGTAATGTTTTCAAAGCTAAATGTAAACCTGTCAGTTTTCCTAAAACAAAAGTGAGGTTTGAAGAGGATAGGTGGAATATTTCAAAGGTGGTAAATCAAACTTACCAACCAAATGGAGTGTATAAAAAACATTCCAAACAATTTAAAGATGGTCAAGGCAAAAATGTCAACAAAAATCCACCTAAAAGTCCCAGGTAAAAGAAAAATCAAACCATCAAACCTGGAAGGTCAAGAACAAAGATGTTCCCAAAGATGACTAGGTAAAACCCAAAACCAAGGCAGCCACACCCCTAATCCCTGATGTTACAAAGGGAATGTGCTTAAAAGAGATAACTTTCACTGACTCTTCAGGTATACCTAGAACAATAATGGCATGGGTACTAATGGCTAACTAATCTCTCACTGTGTGCAGGAACAGTCATGGAGGACTTTCAATTACCTTTTATTGTTTATGATAGTGATTGTTCCAGGAACATGATAGAAGGCATCTCTCCATTACATGACATGCAAATTCTCAATTGTAGGGATGTTCTTCTAGTTGTAATACCCGTTTCCGACCCATTTACAAAACCCGACCCAAATTTGAACTTGTAACGCAAATCAGAGTTTTGATTAGACAATTACCGAAAGAATTTGTCTAAACCATACATTTAAATTATGTTTGGGATATTCCATAATCATTTCTGAAAGCAAAATAATATATTTGAAAACTTTTAGGTTAAACAATTTGCTTAAAACATAAATAAAGCGATTTTTGGTTTTTACGGGATTTCAGTATTCAATTTATCGTTTACCGGAATCTCAGGATTTTTATCTCAAAATATATACTTTAAAATATCCTACAATCATTTTATAACATTTAAAAACCAATTGGTTTAATTTTGGATCATTTTTGTTAACCAAAACGCAAATAAACGTTTTTCGTGCAAATCCGTTAATAACCAGGAATCATGTAAAATTCAAAAATCGTATTTTTATGTTCCATAATGTTTTATAAGGTCATTATAAGTTACTCATAAAATTTTAGAGGCTAACGAGTTAAAACGAGAACGAATAGTCAAAAAGAAAAAAAATAAATAAAAATCAAATCTGGCCACCCCCCCCCCCTCGCGTATCGCGAGGGGATGATCCTGTTTTGGCGCGATACACGAACTACTCCCCTGTGCAGAATCGAGATCAGGTCGAATCTGAGCCACGTTTCTTCACTTGCAGCCCAAGTTTGGCCATGAAACACGTCATTTTTTCAACATTAGTCACCCTAGTACGTGTCTACACTTGATGGCGCACCACATCACTATAAAAACGGGCTCAGATCATCATTTAACCTCACCAATTTCTTCAATCGTCATCACTAAAACCCTAAACTCGTTCCAGCCTCTTCTCTCGTCAAATTCGATCAAACCATGAGGTCTTAGAAGCTCATCTCCTGCAGTTCAACATATTTTGGTATGCTCTACAAAACCCCTCTATCAATTTCTGTTAATTTTGTTGTTTTGATCGAGATCTAAAACTATACAAAAATTAGGGTTCTTGATGTATTTCTTCAATTTTGGGTAATCGGGAAAGAGTTAGAGTCTGAAATTTTGAAGGTTATGATGTTATTATATGTGTTAAATAACCCCTAAGTCAATTTCATGATATCTAAATGTTTGGTATTTTATCTAAAAATATGCCAAAATTAGGGTTTTCGGGTTATTGTTCTGCCCAAATTGAGTAAATGAAGTCGAATTAAGATCTGATATTTTGAGGAATACTATACTATAGTATAATAAATAAAATCCCAATTTTTTACAATTTTATAAATTGTTTTGATATTTATTTAATAAATACTTTAAAATTAGGGTTTTCACGACGTTGCTTCGCCAAAATAGAACACACGGATTAAATTTTGGGCTAATCTTTTAAGGTATATTATAAAATAATATTTTAAGTAAAAGCCCTAAATTTATTTCATTTAATAAAATATTTTGCTATTTATTTAATAAATGTTTCAAAATTAGGGTTTTAAATATGATTATTTAATATTAAACAAACCGGAATGTATTAGGACTTGAATTTTGGTTTTAGATCATGTTTATATTTATAATTAATATTTATGGGTCCAAAGTTGATAAAATAAAACATTATCATTAATTTCCCCATAAAGGGTAAAACAGTCTTTTAATCAAATAAAACCTAACACTACTTAAGTCCCTCGTGTTCTTAGAACTATAATCATTATGATTCCCTATATTCATTTAGCATGTTTGTTTCATTAGGATAATCTCCAGATTGTTATCTCTCACAAATGGGTTCTATCTCTCATTTCCGATCTACTTATCAGGTGAGTATTCACTAAATCCCCTTTTCTTTTAAAATGAGATATGACTCAATATTCAATTCGTATTATCATTACTAATGGTGATTCATTCGAATGATAATCCGACTTGTGAGAAATCATAGCTCCATATCTTTAACCTTTTTGGGGTGTAACATGTATCTCTATTCAAAATCATTTCTCTAAACGTTACGTGATTATATGTTGATTGAATGAATACTATGTGGAATTGTTTATGAAAATCTCTACATGTTAAGACTGCCAATCTATCTCTATATGGTGAAACTATGTTGTTCTATATGATAATCTACCTCTATATGAGGAAACTATGCTATCCTATGAGATTGAAGGTTTGTTATGATTACCTGTTTTATTAATTGACTGACTATATATCTGAATGTATCTCTTGTCACATATATCGCATATGTTAAAAGAATATTTTATAAACTTGCGATTACTCACCAACTACTTTTGTAGTTGACACTTGATTTTATACATGTTGCGGGAATTTATACTTAAGCTTTGATGTGATCACGATAGGATTGCTGGACCTAGATTAAGAACCTTAAATCAATTTTTAAATGTAATCAGTGTGTTTATCTATATTGTACAATATATTTAATTGATTAAAAAAAGGCATGTTTAAGTATTACAACTTATTTTAGTTGTCATGTGCATCTGGACAATCATTGCGCCCCGACATATTCCATCGTCGATTGGGGTGTGACACTAGTGAGAGGTAACTTTAACAAATCAGCAAGGTACTGTCCGGATTGGTTGTTTCTTGACTAAAGTGTTGTGAGGTATGGTTCTGCATAAAACAAAAACCCAGTTCTGAAAAATTTTCAAAAGATAATCCTTGAAACTTACTTTGGCCAGTTTTAGTAGATATTTAGTGATATGTCAGTGTGTTTATAAAAAAAGGGAAAGCTGTGTGTTATTAAAAATCAAAAAGCAAGGGGAAGAATAGAAAAGATGAAATAATTGTGTTTTTTATTTTTTAATCTTTTGTTTATGTGCTTCAGAAGGTAGGAAGTGAAATAAATTTCCATTTTGGAGATGGCTGACACGCGTAAGGCAGATGTGAAAGACATGATCCATGGTGATATGCTGGTAGGCTCGGCTCTTTAATCTGAAAAGGTATGCGTTACACACTTAAAGATAACGTATGGCAGTTTGTTGGGTAACAACACTTAGGTTAATTGCATTTCTATTTGACTGCATGTTCAAGTTCCTGATACACACGCTTGTCTCCAAGGGTGTGAAATTGAGCTCAAAAAGTCGGTGTCCCCTCTGTTTTGCTAAGCAAAAACCTGGGGATGCTTCTCATGTATGTAAAGCTTTCCTCTGCTTTGCGTGAATAATGACATGGAGTTGTCCATAGATACGTGTTTCTAGACCACAAAAAATAATATTTATCAAAAAAAAAATATATATATATATGCATGTATACACCCAAAATATGCCAATGTGCACATCTAAAAGAGACCCTCAAGAGTCCAAAACCTCCATCCTTTGTCACTGATGAGAGCATTATTAAAAATGTTTCAAAAATTCAGTTGACTTTGTATATTATACCCAAAAATCTATGTGATCTATTCTTTCTCTTCTCAACCAAGTCTCGAGCTCAGTTTTAAACTTCTGGTTCAAGTTGTGAAAATATGTGGTAGGGAATTTATATGCTTGATAGTGTGTAATGAAATGTACCTAGGATTTGTTTGGAACCTACTTGTTGTTCATAATTAATACACAATAAAAGATAATAAAGTAACAAACAGTTTGATTAAGAAAAGGGTTTTAGTTTAAAATGGATCAGTATATTGGCAATCACCTGGACGTGTTCGAGTAACAGATGCTGAAAAGCGTTCCTTGGTTTAGATAAAGACGGTTTAATCCCAAATAAAACCTTCTCGTTTAGTAATTTGGTATGTTTGTTTTATTTTATTTTTCTTTTGAGTTATCTTAAGCTTTTATTGTTTATTTTCAACCATGGCCAGGTTAAGTTAAAGGTTTTAAAATGTTTTTGTGGGTTTTTATACAAGAAAGTATGCCCCTCCTCAGAATCTCAGGGGAAGATAATGTGAAGAGTCCTCGGGTTCAGGGGAAGTATTTATAGGAAACTCGTAACCTATGTTAGGGTTTTTTAGTTAAAAAATTCTAACCCGATAACCAGTCATCATTGTCTGGTTAGTTTCTGTTCCATGTTGTGCTTGATAGGTTAAGTTAGAAAAAGACAACTCATGGAAAAGAAAGTCAACGACTCAGTTGACCAAAGCACTGATGCTGCTACTGATCAAGTTGAAGAACCAGTCGGGAAATGACTTACCCTATGCCCAGGGGAAGTTTGTTGGTTCAAGAAAAGCTTCAAAATATTTGAGAAGATACCGTTTACATGTTGAGGGGAAGCAATAGACATCATTACAGTTAATTAAGAAAAGATGCAGAGCAGTCAGAACAAGAAATTTCTCAAGCCAAGAAATTCAAGAATGCCAAGATAGGGTTTTTAAAAGTTTTACCCAGTCAAGACAGTTACTGATGATTCAGCAAAGACTCAACATTTTTCAAGAAGGAGCAAGTATTTGAGAATCCTCCTTTCATTACTTGGTCATCATGTGTAGTTCAAGCTGATGCTGATTGAGAGAACACTCCCAAAAGTCGTTCGCTGTTGCCCAATGAAGATTGGTAAAGAAAAGAATCTTCACCAACCCATGTTCAAGCCGAGGAGAAGACTGCAAGTCTGAAGATTGAAATTAGAAGATATTTAATATCACAAGCCAATGGGAAGATTGTAAGGGAATAATTTGTGGCTTGTGTATTAAATTATCCTTTGGCAGATTATTTTGACGGCTTATGTGTTAGAATAGGTGAAAATTAGTTGGGTTATTGGTATATTAGGTCATTTGGCCATTTTAGACATGTTTGGGCTCAATTAGAAAGAGTTTAAAGGGAGTTTAGTGGGCCTGAAATGTCAAATACGGGAATTTGTGTTAATTAGGGTTTAGGAGATTAGCTTGTTTTGCAAGCTATACCTCTCCTATAAATAGAACCCTCATTTGTCTAGAATAGGGTTGTTGATTTTGTGAAAGGCTAAAGGGTGTTCACGAAATTCTCCTTAGAGAATTTCGACTTTTGTGTCGCAACCAAGGTGATCAAATAAATTTTATTTTCAATCGGTTTGTGTTTCTTTCGTGTGTTTAATTTTTCTTTTCAATATACTTATTGTTTATTATTGAATCATCTAGTAACACCGGATTCCGCACGGGTGTTACTAAACATTGATATCATGTGACGGACCTTTTCGATCCTTACACCTGAGAAACACTAGTGAGATGTTTCTGGTATATGGAGGAACTGATGAGCTCGCTGTAAAGTGTTACACCGATGCTAGTTTTCAGACTGTAACACCTGTGTCCAACCCAATTACAAATCCCAGGCCGAATTTGAACTTGTCACGCAAATCGAGTTTTGATTTAACAATTATCAAAGGAATTTGTCTAAAATATACAATTAAGTTATGTTCGGGATATTCCATAATCATTTTTGAAAGCAAAATAATAAATTTGAAAAGTTTTAGGTTAAACGATTTGCTTAAAACAAAAATAAAGCGATTTTCGGTTTTTTCGTGATTTTGGTATTCGATTTATCATTTACTGGGAACCTCCAGATTTTTATCACAAAATATATACTTTGAAATATCCTACAATCATTTTATAACATCAAAAAATCAATTGGTTGAATTTTGGATCGATTTTGTTAATTAAAACGCAAATAATTGAATTTTGGATCGATTATGTTTTTGTGCAAATCCGTTTATAACCGAGAATCATGTAAATTTCTAAAATCATATTTTGATGTTCCTTAGTGTTTTATAAGGTTAATATAACATACTCGTAAAATTTTAGAGGCTATCGAGTTAAAACGATGGAGAACGAGTAAAAAACAATTAATAAATAAATAAGTAAATAAAAATTCTGGACAGCACTCCCCCTCGCGTATCGCGAGGGGATACCCTTGGTTTGGCGCGATACGCGAGCCAGCCGTCTTCACAGATTTGTTTCTGGTTCATTTTCAGCCCACGTATCCTTGCTTTCTTTGCACGAATTCGATCTCAGGTGTCGTTTCTCTTCGAATAGTCACCATATGTGTTATCTACCATCAAAGGCGCACCTAATGGCTATAAATAGCACACCCAATTCATCAGATTCACTCACCAATGCCTCAAAACATTACTTGAAAACCCTAGAAAAACGCAGATTCTTGTTTTGATCAATACGAGCTCCTCGATTCGAATTTGAAGCTGAATATCTGCAGTCCTCCCTTATTAGGTATGATCTACAATTACCTATCTCAGTTTTTTCTTAATATTGTGTCTAAGTATGATTTCTAAAAATGTATAAAAACTAGGGTTCTTGAGTTTGTTTTGTTAAAATCGGGTGACCGGGTTGGAATTAGGGTCTGAATTTTTGTAGTAAATTCTAAAATAATGTGTTTTAAGAAGGCCCTAAGTTAATTTCAAGTTTTGGGAAGGTTTGGTATTTTATCTAAAAATCGGTCAAAATTAGGGTTTTCGGGTCGTTGTTCTACCCAAATTGAGTAAAAGGTATTGAATTAAGGTTTACTATTTTGAGTAATATTATAATATATCATAATGAATAAAACCCTAAGTTTTTACAATTTTATAAAATGTTTTGAAATTTATTTAATAAATACGTTGAAATTAGAGTTTTCACGACGTTGCTTTGCCAAAATTGAACAATCGGGATAAATCTAGGGCTAATCTTTTATAATATATTATAAAATAATATATTTTAAGTAAAAGACCTAATTTTATTTAATTTTATAAAAGATTTTACTATTTATTTGATAATTATTTCAAAATTAAGGTTTTGAATATGATTATTAGATATCAAACAAACTAGAAGATATTGAAACTTTATTTTTGGTCTTAGATCATGTTTATATATATAATAAATATTTATGGGTCCAAAGTTGATAAAATAAAACATTATCATTAATTTCCCGATAAAGGGCAAAATTGTCTTTTAATCAAATAGAACCTAACACTCCTTAAGTCCCCCATGTCTTTAGAACTATAATCATTATCTTTCCTATATTCATTTAGCATGTTCATTCGTTAGGATAATCAACAAGTCGTTATCTCTCGCAATCGGTCCCGTCTCTTGTTTCCAATCTACTCATCAGGTTAGTAATTCTAAACCCCCTTTTTAAATAATGGGACTTGATGCAATATTCAATTCTTATTATCATTAGTAGGGTGATTCCTCTAAATGATGGTTTGAATTGTGAGTAATCTCTGCCCCTTTTCTCATTTTCACTTTGGGGTATAACATGTATCCTATATCATTAAGCTTTCCAATGGTTCTCAATTGCAAATGCGGATGTGCTATGTGAATGAATTATGTGTTATATAATGTGTGGTAGGAATTGCCAATAGGTGGTTTTCAAGGGATTTCAACAGGTTTTCAATAGGTTTTCTATTTTCCAATTATACTGATATGTTATGTTTCCCATTATTCTGACATATGGCACTTCGCATGTATATATATATATATATATATATATATATATATATATATATATATATACTTAAACTAGGATTGCTCACCAACTACTTTTGTAGTTGACACTTGATTTTATATATGTTGCAGGAAATTATACTTGAGCTTTGATGTGATCACGATAGGATTGCTGGACCTAGATTAAGAACCTTAAATCAGTTTTGAATTGAAATCAGTGTGTTTATCTTTATTGTACAATATCTTTAATTGATTAATAAAAAGGGCATGTTTAAGTATTACAACTTATTTTAGTTGTCATGTGCATCTGGACAATCATTGCGCCCCGACATATTCCGCCGTCGGTTGGGGTGTGACAGATTAGTATCAGAGCCTTGGCTATATGGATTTAGGTTATTAGAACCGGATAACCTAGACTATATGCCTTAGGTGTCCTACATGATTAACTCATGTCTGCATGCCTATTAATATATTATGTCTTTAGATGCTGCTTAAACTTGCCTCTCTTAGATCTCACATTTGCCTTAACACTTGACACACACGTGTACACTAATCCCTTTTGGCTTCCTAGCCTCTATCCTTAGTAATGGTGCCTTACGTACCATTTTAGGATTCTGAAAATTTTGATTTGAAAATTCCGCCGGAGTTAGGTTCCTAGCAGTAGACATGTAGTAACTGGAAGGGGAAAGGCACCGGTAGCCGGAGATCTATCTAGGCAGGCATTGCGTATAAAACATGATCACTTGTGTGGACCGGGATGCCTACCTAGAAGTCTTTGGTGAGAGTGTTGGAACCTATTAGGCCAAAGCATATCAATTACTGCTACGGATCTCAACTAACTCTGATTAGTCAACGGTTGTAGTTTCTTGTAACACCCGTATACAATTTGATGCCAAACAAAGCCATTACTTTATAAAAATTCGGTCCCAGAATTTTTTTGTTCAAAACATGCTTTTTGATAATCATATAATACCATCATGGTGGTTTACAATTACAAAATTTACTTATAATTAGTTTGACATCCAAATGTGATCTTCGACTTATATATAAGTTCTTCCAACCATAATACAAGATGGGTCGTTCGTTCTCGATGTGATCGTTCTTCGTAGTCTTTGATGAGCATCCCACTAGGCTTTCCCTTTACCTGCAACATACTCACTTTCACTAGTGAACTTCTATTGCATAACAATTTATTACAATATCAAATAATGAAGAAAAACAATAAAATTTGGTTTTCCACTCTGGGGCGGTACGCCCAGAATGAATAATTTCTGGGCGGTACGCCCTGGACCATTTTTGACAGAATATTGGCTATTTTCGGCCAGTTTCACACTTAGCCAAATTTTGGCTTTCTTTCCCCTGTTTTCTACCAGATTTCACCAACCGGTTTCCATCATTTTTCAAATCATCCTATCATCACAAAACACCTTTTAAACATGATTTTAATCATATAAACATACCTTAGCCGAATCGAATTCGTACAATGCATTTACGG
Organism: Deinandra increscens subsp. villosa; assembly: GCA_039602395.1. NCBI lineage: Eukaryota > Viridiplantae > Streptophyta > Magnoliopsida > Asterales > Asteraceae > Deinandra > Deinandra increscens. Next base: position 73,933,696 of record JBCNJP010000012.1, on the reverse strand, counting down.
GTTCGTTCAACCCGTTTGACCCGTTAGGGAATTTCCTTGTGGCAATCCCAAAGATTACCATCCATAACTTATCCGCAACGTATATTATGCAACTATAATCACAATTATCAATCATTGGCATGAATATGATTGTATGCACCCTGGTTTGGGTATACAATTCTATTTCCCATTCAGTTTCTTACATTAACCATTTTACTTAAGTTTTTAGACACAAGTCAAACAATTACATTCTTATCATCCTACTTGTCATTGGATTACATAACCAATGTAATTAATATCCAAATGACCCAATTTTCTCATTTGACCCGTTAAGACGGGTCCATGCCTTTGGATCTTACAATGCTTCATTTGACCACACCTAAGCGTTTAAGATCTATGGTTCTACAAACCATTTATGATCCTTCTTATCTTGTTACATGGCATAGGCTCTTTAAACCCATTTCCATCCATGGTAACTTGTTATGCGCTTTATGATTCCTTCGAATCTTACTTATGGTCAAACTTAGTCATTGGAGAACCTCTTGGCTATTGAGCTTCATGGTTCCTAGAACCATTCATCGCCCCTTATTATAATTCATGTTTTATACTATTCGTATGTAATTACACATTTACATATCTACTACTTGTAACATAAACAATGTTACCTCGTGAGCTTGAGCTTCCACTTCCACCAACGCCTTGGTTGTTACCTTGGTCAACTTGATCACCTAACTGGTCACTAACAATATTAGGACCTTTATCTTCATAGCATTTATACCACATTTCATTAATATGATTTCCATGCTACACATATTCAATTTCACATAGATGGCAATCAAGCATATTCATCAAGTTCACACCTAGCATCATGGTTTCATTAACATCACAAGATAAATTTAGGCATTCCTTAACCAAGATAGCTATGGGTCATAATTTTTATCAAAGATGGGTCAACTTATAAACATAATGCCCTCTATGACCATTTAAGCTCAAAGTCAAACAATTTTAATTGTTTTACATCATTTTGGCTCTTGTAGGCATTTCATCAAACACCTTGTGTGCATACTTATGTGCACCCATAAAACCCAAATCCTTTGAACCTCCCACTTAGCCATTTAACATGTTTTAGGTTAAATCACCTCTAACCCGTCATTAATTAAACAATTTCATCAATTGACAACATAATCATGCAAGGAATCAAGCCATAGAACCAATTTCATGACTTTATTAGGTAGTCATCTAACATGAAGGTTCAAGTAATAGAATTTAGTGACTACATCACAATTTGCTAATCAAACTAGAAAGTTATGCAACAATTGAAGTTCTTAACATCAATAGATTCATATAACACCAACTAATTTCAGATTTTTAACCCCTAATTTTCGAGATTATCACATGCAAGAAGTTGGGGTTTTGCTTACTTGACACCAAGAGTAGTCTAGGGAATGAAAACCACTTCTAACTCCAAGTTATTAGCCAAAATCGCAGCCCCTAGGCCCCTGATTGCTGAATTTCGATGAAGAAGAAGAAGGAGGAGGGTCTGGGATTTGCTCCAGGTCGTAACCCACGACCACCATCCCCTTTCCATCTATTTTCTTTATTTAATTTTGCATAATAGCAATTCTAGTCTATCTATTTTCAGTTTTTGGTTTGAAATTAACCAAAACTCTAATTTACACATTAAACCCCATAGTTCTACTAAGAATAATTTCTACCAACAAAAAGGGTTATTTTGGCTACGGTATTTAGATTTGACTAGACGCTAACGGGAGTTTTATTTATTAAAAATTTGGGATGTTACATTTCTTAATCGAGAAACGAGGGCCATTCCATTATATTTTACTAGAACATCATGATTTATTCTCTATCCCTTATTTAAAACCTCATGATTTCTGAATTCATATGTTTTGAAAAAATATTCCCCTTCATAATCCAAAATCAATTATTAACCATGCCTTATCTATTGTTTCACGAACATTCCTTCTCTTCAGAATGTCGATTCACTTCAATGGACAACACAAGAACAACTCAAACCGCAAGATGGCCTTGCTGATTGCCAAACAAATGGCAAAGGTTGTCCCAAACATGGTGCTGCAACTTCATCAAAACCTAACTGCTAATCCTACCCATCATGGTGTTACCACCACTTGCTCCTTTAAACACTTCAACTCTTGTAACCCTCCCAGATTCACTAGATCTGAAGGACCTACCGGTCTACTTCAGTGGTTCGTGGGTATGGAGAAT
>JBCNJP010000012.1:73896571-73930973 GCA_039602395.1 Deinandra increscens subsp. villosa | reverse complement strand
ATTAAAGTATATGCAATAAAATATTAACCTTAATATTAGAATTTAATATTTAGATATTTACTAACCTTAATATAAAAAATTGTATTTGAATAATTATTTATTAGATAATTACTTATTAAAATTTTAAACTAAATACATCCTAATATGGAAATTTAGTATTTGGATAATTATTTACTAGAATTTTGACTTAATCCAAAACTTTATGGTGATGATAAGTGTCTATTTTTACTAATTAAAGTATGATAAAACTTTTTGATTATTATATAGTATAGATAGACATATATTAGCTATTTCTTGATTTGTTTTTGCTTTGTCCAATCTTGATTTTGAATTTCAAAATGGTTTGTGATCTCCGAATCACTCTAAAAAATCATATTTGATTGTGTCTATTTTCGGATGTTTGCTAATTGGGTCAACGATTTGCAAAAGGAGTGGTTTGTGGTTAACCACAGGGAATAGAAAGTCAATTGGGTTAATCATTCAGAGTTTGAGGGTTCGACTCGGAGGAATTCTCGGTTTGATCAAATTTGAGTCTTCGGCTGAAAATAAAGGATTCAGCTCCTCAGAAGAGATTTTGGTCAAAGTTGTGTCCGGCTCAGGAAGTTGTTGGCAAAGTATACTTTGGTTTCGGCTCGATCAAAAACGGTGTCCAGCTCTGACTAAAGGTTCTTAGGCTCGGTTCCTCAAGCTCTCGGTTTGGTCTTTAGATTTCCGACTCGGGTCGTCAAGTTTCAGGTTCGGATAAGAGGTCCTCGGTTCGTTTCTGAGGGTCTCCGGTTCGGATTTTGTGTACTCGGTTCATCAGATTCTCGGTTCAGAGTTCGGCCTGCTAGTATCCGATTCGATTCAAGCTTTCGCATCGTTATTGAGTTTTTGATTCGCATTAGAGTTTCCGGTTCGGCTCACTTGCTCAGCTCTCGATCGAGTTTTCGGTTGTCTTTAGATTCTCGGTTCATCCGTGGGTACTCGGTTGTAAAAGGTTAACGACTTGTCCTCGGGTTTTCGATCGTTCAAAGCTTACCCGTTTCAGGTGTTTTCGATCATCTTGGGTTCTAGATCGTCTTGGTCTTTAAAGGTTGCGAGAATTTTAGTTTGCTACACCCATTTATGACACTGTGATCATTCTTTGCGATAAATTCATATTTTGTGACATGTGAGTTTTGATAAAGCGACATTTCGAACTCGTCCGTAAATTGAGATTTCGGACGTAAATCGATTTTCATGCATATTAAAGTTCACAAAATTACAGAATTGCCATTGTGATTTATTTGAAATTTGTGGTTCAGATTAACCGATTTTTGAAGCGATAAACGACCACTTATTTCAAGTTGGTGTAAATTAATTTTGACGGGGTTTTACTCGTGGAATTGTTTTGCACCTCGTGGTATAATTTTTTAAGTGGTTCAAGGTTTTCAGTTGTGCTTCTCTATTCGGCCTACTAGTTTTCGGTTCAGTGCAATTTTCGGTTCGCGTTTGAGTATTCGGTTCGGCCCTGAGTCTTCGGTTCGGCATTGAGTTTTCGGCTGTCAGGGAATTTCCACTCGTGAAAATGATTATGGCAAGTATTTCTAATGTGGACTCTCAAACTACGGAATGTTCAAACCCCACTTGCTATGCTTTAATTAATGACTGACAATCTAAATTTACTTATGAATGTTTGAATCGCGAGAAAACTGAACAAGAAGTTAGAGAATGTAAGGACCGCACTAAGATTTTTAGAGAAAAATATGAAGCAGCCAAACAGGAAGTTAAATATATTGAAGGCAAACTAAGTGATTACAAAGGTCTTAACACAATACTTTGCGAACGAATTGCTAAAGAATAGTGTTTTGGCTAAAAATTACAAGACTTAATTTAGTAACCAAATTAGTATGTGAGGTTAGGTGCCTTGAATGCTAAGTTTATAAAATCAAGTTTACCGGTTAAAATCCTAGGTTTGAATGGAAGAAATGGAAACACAAACGTTAACTTCCCTGGATGTATCTAAGAACATCGAGATTTTTCAGGGGAAAAAAACCTTAACCCTTGGATGTCTCCAAGAGCTGCCGGCAAAAAAAACCCTTGGCAACGATAGCACATTGCCCGTTTATTCCAATGAAAAATAATTCGAGTACAAGTGTTTGCGGCTTGTTTGCTAAGTGGTAGTGTGAGTACAGGTGATCAAGAGTGAAAAATTTAAAGTCCTATGCCGCATTTAAATACATAAGAAACCTAACTAACATCCCAAAAGTCTAGGGATCCTCTTTCCAATGGCTTGCAACTGTTATTGACCGAGTTTAATGGTGGGTCTTCTTCCTCACGTTTATACCAGACCTTGGCCGAGTCCATATGACCATTATCCACACGTTCGTACCTGGCTCGATCAACATAAAGTCAAGAAAACGTTAGTAAGGATGCCTCAACATGCTAGGTATCCGTGCATGCTAGGATGAGTTAATATAAACAAATAGTCCCTGGATGCATGACATCCTGGGATATAAATCACTTAAGGGTACCAAGTATGTAAATCAAAATCCAGGGCATAACAATGCCTCCAAATTCGCAGCTTGTGGATAAGAATACACAGCTGTGAATTTTTCAAATTTTGATGAGTCATCGCCTTCATGTTAATCATGTCCGCTGATTTCGATTTTTTAGCTTTGATCTCATTCATCGGCGTCCCATCATTTTGTAACTTCTCAGTCCATAAATACCCCCTCCTCTCGAACCTTAAACCTCATCCGAGTCAAGAGTTAGGAGCATTCATCGTCTTTTTCACCCCTTCCGATCAGGTAATTTCCTCTCTTCGCTCTCTTTATCTTTTCTCGAATCATGACCAAACGACGCATTCATCGCGAACCCACTGTCTCTCTTGCCGGGGTGGAGGACTTCATCGACCAGAAATTCCTCCTTCATCCTGAGCAGGAAAGGTGCAATTTCACGAACAATGAAATTGCAGCAGTGAAGGATTCTGGTCTCCTTCCTCCATCAGATGTCATCAGGGATTTCGACCCTAGATTGAGGTCTGACTTTGTTTCTCCAACCTGGGTTTGTTTTCCTTATACCCTGTTCAGTATGGTTTGTCCTACCCTTTCTCCGGCCTTGTCGCTGAATTCTTCCAGGGCACTGGCCTTTCTCATGCACAAACTCTTCCCGTAACATGGCACATCCTGGGAACCCTGGATCGTCTGAACCAGTCATACGAACCCTTGATTGGTTTTCCTGAATTAGCCCTGGCCTACGAATTGAAATCCCATAGTCCAGCCGTTTTCTGTTTAAATCCCTTTCGAAGGACATGCATGTCACACCCCAACCGACGGTGGAAGCGTCGGGGCATGATTAGATTGCCCATAAGGTCATGACAACTAATTTAGTGATAATAGTTGATAATTAATGAATTCCATTGATAACATTGAAAATAAAATAATACACCACATATTGATAACAAATACGATTTCTTTATTAAACTAGGTCCAAAAGCCCTATGTGATAGCATCTTGAAACATCAACATCATAGCCTGTAACATGTATAAAATAAAGAGGGTCAACTATAAATAGTTGGTGAGTAACCACAAGTTTGATACATAACATATATTTGAAAAACATGCATTACGTGTCATATGATAGAATAAGTGAAATATAACATGCTAGAAGATATTGACAACATGAAAGACTATGCATAACCAAAATTGCTAGTGTAAAATGACAACATGAAAGACTAGGCATAAACAAACCTCAATGACATATGATAGATTCCCTAACCCGCAGGTTAGACTATATGAAATAATGAAATAGGCTCCAAACACCCAACACCGAACCGGTCAAGTTGAGTGAGTTGTCAACCGATAGATCTACCTTTGTTACCCCAGGCCTTACGTTAATGTTTATGCCAAATGAAAGACATGACAAACATGACAACCATGACATACTTGACATTCAATGATAAACATGAAAACCTTTGATAAACATGAAAGCCTTTGAAAATCACATATTGACAAATCATGCTAGAAGTCACATAACACATAATTCACACATAGATCACATACGCATGGTAATTGATAAACTTCAAAGATAACACTTTAAAAAAGGATACATGTTGCAACCCCAAAAGTGATAAAATGAGAAAAGGGGCAAGGATTACTCACTTGGATTAGAAGTTAAGTCCACGAAGCGAAAAGTGAAAGTGAAAGGATTAGTCCCAAAGATTCATCCTAAAAGAATAGAAGGGGACCACATGAATATTGGAATATGAGATTCTAAGCTCTTATGCATTTGGGGAATGAGTTTTAATGTTATAAATTGAAGTTTGAGAAAAATGTTAACTTTTCAGAGTAACAATACCTTAAACGTTACTAGACATGCTTTGGCCTAATAGGTTATGACACTCTCATCGGGGCAACCCAGGTAAGTATCCAGGTCCGACTATGGGATTTATGCGAACACTTATCCTTTTGAAAGAGACCCCAACTACCGGTGTTTTCACCCTTCCAGTTACTACATGTCATTCGCGTCTCAAGTACCATCACTAAATATGTTGTTAAACAGAGTTCGATTTCTAATCTATTTGAAATTCTTAAAAATGAGTTTATGGTCAAAACCTGAATTACATATTAGAATGATTAAGAATTAGTTTAATTGTTAATTTGTGAAGAACAAGCCTTAATCCCCAATCTTTTCATGCATAAAAACGTTGACTTTTGGATTAGAAGAATATAGATGAAATTGGACATGATAGTTTAGACTCGTTGGGCCTAACGAGCCTCTACAAGGGCTACAGTAAGCCTAAATCGGCCTAAGCAAGGCAACACGTCATAATGACGTGCATTTGCAAATCTAGGCCGTCCAAAGGACAAACCTTAACAATGCTAGGCGTTCTAAGAACGAGCCTTAGCAAGGCTACCTAAACGAGCCTAAAGCACCTAACTAAGAACCTAAACTAAACTAATTAAACTAATAAAGCGATAAATAAACAAATAACGAAAGGAAACAAAGAAAGAAAAAGAAGAAGAAAAGAAAAAGAAGAAGAATTTACCTCAAAGAAGCTTTTCAAATGAGACGAGCTTTAAGGGCAGCACCTCCTCGCCAAGAGCATAAAAAAACTACTAAGCACGACACCCGAAGGGGTATTGTACTTGTGGAACCACCAAAATTTGGTTATTCCACTTGTTTATACTCAAACTAGGAGTTAGAAACTATAAGGGACCTAAAAGAGGTATTTATAGGTGTATAAGGAATGAAAATTTCGCTGGTGGGGCAATGTGGGACGAAATTCGCGACTAGCAACTCACCAACAAACATCAAACTTGTTTTCGTGATTCCCGCTTCGTTATAACTCGGTTTCGCATGTGGTTTTCGCCTACGTTCATCATTTTCTGAGTACTATCATATGGAAGAGCATAATCTATCATTTATGGTGTTGAGAACTGGACTTAAACCTTGGATCTTAATGTTGGTCTTGTTTCTGAGTTTTTGAAACATACGGATGTTACAGTCTCCCCTACTTTAGAAAATTTCGTCCCGAAATTCAGTTAGTAGAGACTTTAGGAAAAAAGGAATGATGATAATTAAATGTTATACCGAAAAGTACACTTATACTAAAAAAATAATAATTGTAAAAGTTTCCTTTGAAATAGTGATATGAACTTGTGATATAGTGATATGAACTTGTGACACGAATTTTGACACACGAACAGGTCTAACTCTCGGTCCGATACCTAGCCAACTTCTAAAGCACCACCGATGCTTATATATAGGGTGTACCGAAGCTAACCCACCACATCGTTGCTACTTCAAAAGCATGCTAGTTACCTATGGAGAGACTCCCTCACACAATTCAAAAGTACAGAAAAGGTTTTGATAATGGAATACTTGACACCGCAAGATCCGGACGTAAAATATATAACATGTGATACAATTGATAATGACATGGTTAATGGCATACATGCATGAAATGAGTACCATGTCGAGAATCAATGATCATAGATGATTCGAAGACGAGAATGCATGATTTGACCAAACAACTTGATCAGTGAAGTGAAAGCCACAGTCTCCCCTACTTTAGGATATCCAAACGAGGAGAGGCGGAGGATAGAATATGAGGTTGAGGGGTTAACATGTATCCATTTGAAAGTGATAACTTGATTAATTAAAATCAATGTAAGTGAATGTATCTATCAAAATTGAAATCAATTTAACTGGCAAAAAAATGTCGGATTTCAAACAAGAGAACGCGTCAATTCTGGCGAACTAGATGTGTCGCGACTCACACCCAGTCCACCTTTCTCGAGGCGCGAGGTCTAGACGAAATCCAAAAATAAACTCCTTGCTAATACGACAAGAGCTCACGGCTATGACCCAAAATCAATCGCATGGTTAACTAGTATTACATACAATTGACGGTTATAGTTCGTATGAGTCTTGGTTAGCAAGATTGGTAAAACATGATAATGAAAACATGCAATAGTGAAAACACGTGATAATGAAAACATGCAAATTGAAAACATGTGATAAGGTGGTCATGTGATAGTGAAAACGTGTAAGTTGTAACATCGATGGCATGAAATAGTGGAAACATGTGGTAATGATAAATATGAAAATTTGTGATAATGAAAACTTGAGGTAGTGAAAACATTAAAGCATGAGATAGTGAAAACATTTAATCATGAAAACATGGGATAAGGATAGCACAAAGGCTAATCACGATAAGCGAATGGTTTACAAGTTCCAAGTGGTACATTAAATGGCATGATTCGTATGAAAGGATTAACTTAAATCGAATGACATGAATTTGAAAGTTGGATATCAATTGAACATAAGCATGTAAGTTTGAAATCGTGAATTGAAGGTCGAAACACGCAAGTCTGAATTTTGAAATACACGAATTGAACCGGAGGTTAGAATCTACGCACAAAATATAGAAATCTTCAAACTCAGAGTTAAAAACTGCAAGCCAATCATTGAAAATCACAATTAAATTCACCATCTGTGAGTAGAAAATCACAAACCGAACTCACCACTCAATTTTTGAATATTGTGAGTTACAAACTTTTGAATAAACACGTCATGTGTTGACACCACGAGTTTAAGTCCATAGATCAACATTAGAAACAGCGAATTGAGTCCACACATTGAGTATTGAATAAAGCGAGTTTGGAACTCATACACCAAGCATGGAAAACCACAGTTTAAATTTGAAACATTGAATAGCTCGAACATTAAAAAATTACAATTTGTATCGAAATGCGGAATAACGCGAGTCTTCCTAAAGATTATTGTTTGGGTCAAAATTTCATGAAAATTTTGAAAATAGGATTCGAGTAAATTCGAACATCGCCAACGAAGGCGATAACGAATTTACCCAGGTAAGAGCTGCAAAAGAATCCAGGTGTTTTCAAAAGAGTGCATTGGTTAGCCAAAAGAAGCTTATGGCTAAGCACAACCAAGGATTCGAAAGGTAATCGTTGATCATAACTGAGAAGTATCCATACTATATAAGTAGTATAGATACGGGGATATCGTCATCATGAATGCAATAAGAGACTAAATAGGAGCCGTAATTGCGGAACGAAAAGATTTAGAGGTAGGTGGCTGACACAAAATAGTGTGAGGCGATAGGGTGACTTGCCAACAGGAGTAGTACCGGGTAAATTAATGCGGAAGTCGTCTTGGCGAACGGGAGGAAGACCCAATATGTATTCGGGAAACACTTCAGGGAAGTCCCGAACGACTAGGATGTCTTGGACTCCCTATTCCTGATTACGAACGTCCACAATGCTGACCAGACAGGCCATGTACTCCTTATGCAAGTACTTGTGGGCTTTAACGTCGGACATGAGCTAGAACCCATGGAGTGGTTTATCGCCATAGATTTCCTAGACTTGATTGTCGAGCGGGGAAAATGAACGATCTTCGAATTCGCGATACACACAAATTTGACGTTAGCTAGGGTAAAAAAATGAGTTTGGATAAAAATGATTGTTAAGACGAAACAGTTGAAACATCACGTAATTGCGATTGGAATATAACCTTGAATATAAAGGATGAGTTTTTTTTTTTTGAAGTTACTAAACATGTATAGTTAGTTATCTACTCGTAAATTTATAAAGTCGTAAACTCGTATACATGCAATCTCGTAAGCATGTGGACTCGTAAACATCATAATTTCCTAAACGAGTAAATTCCTAAACATGTATACCTAAAATGCAAAACGTGATATTTTGGAGGGGTTCAAAAATGGATAATTTAATATATATTTTTTTAAATGGGATATCATGTATGTGTGAGCTCGTAGGCTCGTTTATGGGTAAACGCATTAACTCATAAGCAAGTAATCCCGTAACCATGCAAACTTGTAAACTCGTGAACCCATCGACAAGCACTCGCTCACCTGTAAATGAGTTAAAAAGAAAAGAAAAAAAATACATGATATAAATAGGTTTTGAAATGATGAATGTAAATTGTTTTGAATTGTACATCGAACAATGACATCACGAATGAATTTTTTTTTTAATAAATCGTAAGCTTAAAAACCGACTGACAGGATTCAAACGGTAAATTTGACTTGAGATCAAAACGTGGCTATGCGCACTCGTTTGGCTAGTTTGACCGAAGCATTGTCTGCAATGGCCAGCCTAGGACACACATTATGGGGTTACGTGAATCACCACGCAGGTGTGTCTATTGGGCGTTGGTGCAATAGGTTGGGCTATGATTGGAACAATGGGTTGCTGGGTTGAGTCTAAAAAGGTTGGCAACAAGATTTGATACGTAAGGCATGTATAACAAGAACCTCCTAAGCTAAGATAGAGGTTTAAGGGCAAGAAGAGGTATTACACCACCTTCCTTATGCAGCATACATCCATAGTATGGGCACTACGCCCAGTTGTTCAATCAGGAATAATCCCGAGTAGCAATCAGCTCGTCAAAAGTATAAATGTGATTCGTCGATCTAATTCGACGTCTCGTCGCGCATGAATGTTAACCAAGAGGTACAAAACTCAGAGAGGTTAAGAAAAAAAATTACTCAAGGACTAACCGGCTCCTCGCCGTGAGTATAAGGGGATTGGATGATGTAAACGATAAATCGTAAACCAGGTGCGTGTAGAAGTGAGTACCACGATGCATGAGAAAACGTTTTATGTGTAACTAATGCAAAACAGTTCACAGTCTAAGACGAATCTTAATTCGTTGTAACCAATGGCTCTGATACCAATCTGTCACACCCCCAAAAATACCCACGCGCGATAACGCGCCGCAGGGAGCGTGACAAACCAGGATCGCCGTCCATTAGTTACACCAAAGGACCAATACTTAATAAAAACGTTTCATATTTCATTAAAATTTAAAATTAGAGTTTTACAAATGCGGAAGCGTAAATACAATAAAAGTACTTATGTAAAATCTTTGTCACCCAAGGTGTCGTGGCTTGTTCAAAGACATTAAAAGTGTTTCAAGACTCATGCATGCGTACTCGTGATACTCGAACATCCGCAACCTGAGAATAACATGCTAAAAAGTGTCAACACAAAGGTTGGTGAGTTCACAGGTTTAACAGTTCAGTAACATTTCAAGTTTAGTTTAAGATTTGACCGTTCAATAACGTCAAGTTGTAAGAGCATAATCACCAATATATATCAAATAGCTAGCTAGGCTATATACATGAAACTTCGCACGTTGATGGTCACCGAAGCTAACAGTTGTTTATAGTTTGCCTTGTTGTGTTTAGGACGAATATAACACCCGTTCGATATCCAATCGTGCCAGAGCGACTGACCCGGGTGGGGTTTGTCAGACCCAGTAGTACTACAATATATTTCCCGCTATCGTCATTAATACTAACGGTACCATAAGAAGGACTTTGTTGTATCAGTGTGCTACAAGTACTTCAAGTGATATACAAAAGTCTAATTATCTCAGTTGTGTAAGTCATGCATGTTAATCTCCCCCAACAGGATTAAAACAGTAAAATGGGGCCGTGAAACTCACCTTCGGGTGCACAGACAATTCCAGATAAACAACAACAGCAAGTAGCAACTAGCAGGTCTTGTGTACTCTACCAAACACCTAATGAGCATATTCACATAAGTGTGTGTTCAATCGAAAATGACAGAGTCTAGACCAACGGTGAAAATAAATAACGTCGGACGACGACGGGTGAAAATCGCTAAACCCAAAACGAGTCGAGGATGGCTCATAGCCGAAATCATGACGATTACGAAAATCGAGAAGAAAGTATTTTATTTACCAATAATATACGTTCATAAAGTCGAATAATAAAATATGTATATATATATATATCCATGTAAATATACCCGACGTTTTAAAATTGTAAATAACGTAGCGACAATAAGTGTACTACTTATATACGCATCTTTTGACTTTAGCTAGTTTACAAAAAGGCTCGGTTTATAAACATAAATACTTATTTGTAAATATATATATTTTTCAAACGTCTCCATTTTTTTATATATAATTCTTTTCAAATACTCCAAATAATAGATATATATTTATGTTTATAAAACCTTTGTTATAGAAAATAACGGTCATATGATTAAACAACGATATCCACGCAACCTACGGTTCCACAACAACGTTTCGAATGACGAGTGATAGGTTTTGGGCCAAGAAAAAAGTTCACAAAACAAGAAATAAAATAAAATAGCAAAACGGGAGGTCACCAGGTTCGAACCTGTGACCTCTGGGTACCTTAACAACGCCCAAACCACCCTGCCACCAGCCCTTTTGCTTCTAATCCCCAACCAAAATTGATTTCTATGTATCAGTGCCAGGAAATCGGGTTTAAAAAAATGAGGAAAACTTCGGGGATGGCTGGGATTCGAACTCGCGACGTGGAGGATGTAGTTCACAAGCCTTAGCCATCCGGCCAGGCCTTGAGACGTGTTTATATCCAGAAAAAAATACATATATCTAATACGGACGCGTCATCATCTTCTTCATATAAACTCCGGTGATCGGAGTTTTATTCCGGTCACCGGAAAAACGCAAAACAAGGATACGATACCCAGAAACAATGCGACTAACATAGTGGATCGCTTACCTCGAATCGGGGATGAGATCTTGACATGATTGCTGAAGAAAAACGAACCCGAACTCGAACGCGAACACCGAATGCGGTTATGATTGGCACTTCCGTTGACTTCTGGTTGCTCATCGGGGATTCACGATCACCGTGGAGTGATCGTTGGTGGTGTAGCAGCAGTGTAATGGTGGTGAACGGCCGGAGAAATCCCTCGGTGGTGGTGGCTCGCGACCGTCGACAAGAGAGGGAAACGAGAGGGAGAGTGAGTGTTGTGAATGATCCAAATGATGGGTGTTTAGTTGGTGTTACAGATCGAGAACCGATGAGGCTTGATTTCCAAGTTATTGCGCTGTCGGTTACCGGAAGTCGTAAAGCTCGTTCGTCGGTTACAAAGTCTTCACAAACGACTTTCTTTCAATGACATAAATAGTCCCTCCAATAGTTACATGATGGACACCAAGTTTCAGGTTTTTACCGAATTGGTCCCCACAACTTTGTTACATAAAATGAGGTTTAGGAAATGGCAGAAAGGGTCCCTCAAAGTTTATAAAATGATAACGACTTCTAACGGAGTTAACGCAACTATCTTTAATGCTTTAAAGATAACTTAGACGAACATATATATCCACACATGTTTTCACGTGACGTTTTTTTTATAAAAATATAAATCTTAGATCGTCACACAAAATTTATAAATAATATTCCTCAATTATTTATTTTCGTTCACATAAAATCATAGATTTAAATGTATCTTTATATGATTAACCAACATGAAGTCATAAACTATACGTATGGTTACGTAACACGTTGTCACATAAAATCATAGAATAAATCGTGTGAACTTATATATAAATATATCACATGAAATCATAAGATGAAATCATAGAATATCAAACGTTCAGACTTACGTGCATACTCGTATCGTGATGATTACACAACCCTAAATTGTTAAAGTCAACACAGTCAACACATAAATGCTCACCCAACATTTAATACAGTTTACGTTCAGTTAATGCTAGGAAAGGACCTGAAAATACGGATTGTCACAGGGATTCCTGAATCCGAGCGTGCATTCAGAGCCTGAGCATCGAGTCTTCTCCCAGCCTACCGTCAGCATGTCTAGTTGTAAGTAATCCTACATTTTATTAGTTTCTTTCTTACCTGACTGCTAACAACCTGGGTCATGTCTTCTTCTATAGCTACCCCTACATTTGATGCTGATGACCTCAAAGCTGCCTTCTCTTCAGGGTTAGGTGACGACCAGGAGCTAGTGATCTTAAGCTCTGTGAAAACCAAACCTACCCCAGTATCCCGAGCCACCACATCCCGGGCCTCTGGTATGAAAAGAAAAACTCGAGGGTCCAGCATCGCTACTGCCCAACATCCCCTGTCAGAGCTATCTCCCCAGGAGCTTGTGCAACATGCCGAGGTCGTCGCCCATTAGGTAACCTTTGGTTATTTCTGCATTACATGCATTTTATTGTTAGATATAAAGTAAATTTTAACCTGTTTTTACCTTTTTGTAGGCCAACTCCCGTCTCCTGGAGCTACTCGAAGCCGCCGAGAGGCGCGCTACAGAGGCCGAGACCCTCAAATCCACGGTCGCTCAAGCCAACAAAGAAGCAGCCAAAGCCAAGGCCCTGCATGACAAGGCCCAAAAGCTGGTACTTGAAAATGAGAAGAAGGCAGTCGAGGCCCAGCGTCAACACGGGACAGCTCTGAAGGAGAATGTGGAGACAACCAAGAAATCTGCCATTATTTTGGTGCTGCAGACCGAGCAGAAGATGTCCAAGGAGGCAAAGGACGTGGGTCACACCAACCCCAACTGGGGTGTGGAACTATGGCTGAAACAACTGCGTTCTTTGGGAGGCTCTATTCCCCAAGGATACTATTTTGTTGAGGTCCATAGTGCCAAGGTGACCCTTCCTGTTGGCGCATCTAGATCTGGGACTGAAGTTGAGTAGCCGAGGGCCGAGGATGCTGGGGTGGAGAAGGAAGTAGGAGTAGAAGCAGCGAAGGAAGGAAGTGAAAGCGCTGAGGATGCAACAGCCATGGATACCGTTCAATAGTCCATGGTCTTTTACTTTCTTCCTTGTTTTGTGTGAAACTTATTAAATATTTCTTTTTGTGATGGTTGCCGGAGGTTTGATTCCCAGTGTTACAATGTCTCACCACGGGCTAAATACATGTGGTCTTAACTTAAACCACCATGAGGTGGTCAGACACTTTGCTCCAACCAAGGGGTGGTTATATATATATATATATATATATATATATATATATATATATATATATATATATATAGTAAAAAGTTCATTGTAGACACCCCCATAAGTGTAGACAGGTAGACACCCTTTTTCACCATTAGATCTCTTGATCTAATGGTTGTGATTAATTTTCTTTTTTTCTTTTTTTCTTTTTTCTCATTAATTAGAAGCTTTCACATGTGAAAAAGAGCTATTTCACATGTGAAAGTGTCTACAATGAACCTCACCCTATATATATATATATATATATATATATATATATATATATATATATAACTGCTTTTCTCCTACATGCTCGTGTGATGCCTTTATCTTTCTTATACAAGTAAGTCTACAAGTTTGATAGACAAGTTAAAGAAAATAAATTGTACCTTCTACATCCTGGGATGTATCCTGGACATTAGATCCTTCCAGGTGTAAATAAACAGTTCTTCTGTCCTTAGTGTAAGTCTGCTTTGGAATACTTAGTAACAACCTAAGCTGTTACTTAACCGATATCGAAACCCTAGGATTTCGCATTGCCATGCCATCCTAGGTCATAATCACTTAGATAGACCCTGCACATGTTAGGAATAAATTTTAATAACCGGGGCCATGCCCAAAAACCCTGGGATTAAACCCAAAAATCCTGGGGTCAAGCCCAAAAATCCTGGGATCAAGCCCAAAAATCATGGGGTCATGCCCAAAAATCCTGGGGTTAAACCCGGTGCCAATCCGACAAACTGGGGTCATGCCCGGTGCCGTACTGGTGAATTCTAGGGTCCACCTCAAGCTGAAACGACGAACTAGGGTATTGCCTCATGTGTCTTATGTTGGTGTGAAAACACCAAAAACCTTAAGGAACCCCCATATGTCCATGGATGATGAGGATTTCGCCCATGCTGTTAACACAGGTCGATCCCATAATCCTGGGTCCAATATGTGGGTTAACGTGCGCTACAGGCAGGGGTCGTACACTACAGGCGAGTACCCAAACATAGGAGATGTGATATCCTCTCAAACATTAGAAGGTATGCTGGATACCTAAAACGAAGGAGAGATGGTCAGTCTCTAACTTAGGAGGAATACATCCCTGGATTCATGCATCCAGGGTCATGTACCTTTTCCGTTCAATTTTATTGGACACAAGAGTCAATAGATTTTATAGAGAGTGATAAAAACAAAAATAAAAATAAAACAGAAGTATGTAATAATAAAGAATGTATGACAAATACCTTGAACGATTTCTTAATTAGGAGACATACCTGGGATACAGCATCATGGGGTACTAAACTTACATAAGATAGGCTTTCAAGTGAATCGCATTCCATGGTCTTGGTAGTAATTCACCTTCTATGTTGGCAAGCCAATATGCCCCCTTACCTGCCTCTAAATCAATCAAGTAGGGACCTTCCCATTTAGGGGCTAACTTACCATCCCCTGGATTCTTCGTGTTCTTAAATGCTTTTTTTAGAACCAAGTCTCCTACCTTATATCTTCGGATCCTTACATGTTTGTCAGGGATTTGTTATTTGCATCCTGGGTTTGACTGATAACCCTAATGTTGGGACCACCATTTCTGTTGGAATGACTGCCTCTGTACCAAAGACTAAGGAAAATGGAGTTTGGCCCGTGGCATTCTTGGATGTGGTCATATCAGTCCACAATGCTAATGGTAATTCTTCTGCCCATTTTCCCTTCTTCTCCTTGAGCCTTTTCTTCAAATTGATGATAATGATCTTATTACTAGACTCTGCCTGGCCATTAGCCTGAGGATGCACTGGTGTAGAAGTTGTCATTTTTATCCCCCAACTCTCACAGAATACAGTAGTCCTCCTACCAATGAATTGAGATCCATTCTCACACACTATTTCAGAGGGTATGCCAAATCTTGTTATGATATTCCTCTTGATGAACGAGATGACTTCTCTTTCTTTGACTTGGACATATGCGTCAGCCTCTATCCACTTTGAAAAGTAATCAGTCATTACCAACATAAAGACTTTTCCTCCTATTGCCCTGGGTAGCTTTCCTACGATGTACATTCCCCATTTCATAAAGGGCCATGATGCAGTGATAGGATACAAGGGTTCAGCCGGTTGGTGAAGAATGTTGGCGTGTCTCTGGCAAGCATCACATTTGAGGGCAAAATCCTGGGAGTCCTTTCTCAAGGATGGCCAAAAATAGCCTGTTCTCAGGATTTTAGACATTAGAGACCTGCCCCCTGTATGGTTTCCACAGTTGCCTTCATGGATGTCTTTGAGTACTTCCTGAGCTTCGTCATTTTCCAAGCATCTTAGCTATGTACCTGCAACAGATTTTTTATACAATTTTCCTTTTATAAGAACATACCTGGCCATTCTGATTCTGAATGTCCTAGTATCCTTTTCTTCTTTTGGGATGGAACCATTCTGTAGATAGTCTATGACAGGTCTGGTCTCAGGACGACGGATCATCCTGGGAATCAGGACACTGTCCATCCTGGGAATTGGATGCTAAGACCCTGCCCCCAGGATCAATGTCTTCTAGGTTCGCTTGTTGGTTGATTGTCTGGGCTTAGTATGTGGATTATGGGGATGTGTGTGTCCTCCATTGCTTTGAACGCTGATCCCAGGTTTGCTAGTGCATCTGCCTCAGCATTTTCATCCCTGAGGTACTTGCTGTATGTTGAAAGTTTGAAAATCCTGGGATATGGCCTTCACAATTTCTAGGTACTTGGCTAGCTTCTCCCCTTTCACTGCATAAGATCCATTGAAATGATTAGTTAAAAGTAGGGAATCGACATATACCTGTATGTTCTGGATCCCAAGATGTAAGGCTAGTTGTAAGCCAGCAATCAGGGCTTCATACTCCGCTTCATTGTTAGTCGCTCTGGAATTCACACCTCACAGCCTGGGGTATCATGTCCCCCTGTGGCGATTTCAGTATGATTCCAAGGCCTGTCCTCCTGACATTGGATGCTCCATCCGTAAATAGGGTCCAACATCCTGAGAATTCTTCTTCCTGCAGGCTCTGGAATTCTTGATCTGCTTCCTTTTGGATATTGCTACTGAAATCTGCCACAAAGTCTGATAGAGCTTGTTATTTTATGGTTGTTCTTGCTTCATAGACCAGGTTGTAAGCACTCAGCTTTAGGGACCATTTTGCCATCCTACCTGACATCTCAGGTTTTCTCAAGACAGACTTTATAGGGTAGTTAGTTTTCACATGTATAGCATGAGTCTCAAAATAATGTCTAAGTTTAGTAGAAGCCATACTTAGGGCTAGTATAAGTTTCTCTAAATGCGAATACCTAGATTCGAGTGTCAAGAAGACTCTTACTTACATAGTACACCGGGTGTTGTTGACCCTCTGCATCCTTGATTAGGACTGCACTTACCGTATTCCTCGAAACTGCAAGGTACAAGGATAATGGTTCCCCTGGATTTGGCTTCATCAGGAGAGGTGCTGAGGATAGATATGACTTCAAATCCTGGAAGGCTTGCTCATGCTGGGATGTCCATTCGAATTTTTTGTTCTTTCTCAGGATGTCATAGAAATCTCGGCATCTCTCAGAGGATTTGGAGATAGAACCTATTCAGGGCTGCAACCCGGCCTGTCAGCCTTTGTACATCCT
This sequence comes from Deinandra increscens subsp. villosa, assembly GCA_039602395.1. Taxonomy (NCBI): domain Eukaryota; kingdom Viridiplantae; phylum Streptophyta; class Magnoliopsida; order Asterales; family Asteraceae; genus Deinandra; species Deinandra increscens. The sequence goes on along the minus strand of JBCNJP010000012.1, from coordinate 73,914,094 downwards.
TGGTTGTATTCTGGTGGCTTCAGATTCACAATGGCACGGATCTGTTCTTGACTAGTTTGAATTCCTCTTTTGGTCACCATGTAACCCAGGAATTTACCAGCACCCACTCCAAAATGACACTTCTCTGGATTCAGCTTCATATTGTACTTGTCCAAGATATCAAAAGATTCTTTAACATCCTGGACATGGGTGCTGACATTTAGGGATTTTACCACCATGTTCGTCTATATACACCTCCATGGTTTCTCCTAGTCTTTTCTTTGAACATCATATTCACCAGTCTTTGGTAGGTTGCCCTTGCATTTTTCAATCCAAAGGGCATAACAACATAACAATAAATACATGTGGGTGTAATGAACACTGTATCCTCCTGATCACTTGGCTCCATTTGAATTTGTTGAAATCCTGAGGTGGCATCCATGAATGTTAACATTTCATGACATGCCATTGCATCTACCATGGAATCAATGTGTGGTAAGGGAAAAGGGTCTTTGGGACATGCACGGTTCAGGTCTGTGTAATCCACACAGACTCTCCATTTGCCATTTTTCTTCTCCACTACCACCACATTGGCCAACCATCTTGGGAACTTGACTTCCCTGATCATCTTGTTCTTCAATAGGCGGTCCACCTCCTCTTGGATTATCACATACTTCTCAGGAGCATACTTTCTTCTCTTTTAGATGCACGGGCCTGTAAGAGGGATCGATACCAAGTTTATGTGTTATAACATTTTTTGATATACCTGTCATGTCTTCAGTATTCCATGCAAATGTTGACATTCTGGATCTGAGGAATTCCACCAGCTCTTTTTCAATAGGGCCAGGGATGTTGGTGCCAATTGACACTTTTCTCCCAGGATGCAAGGGATCTAGGACTATTTGCTTGACATCCTGCTCCCTTGCCTCTAGGACGTCCCTGGCATTCTTCTTTAATTGCTATCCTTGACGGGCCTTTGCTGAGATCTTCATCGATGATGTGTAGCAGTCCTTTGCCTCTTGCTGATCGCTGTGGATGGTGACCACCCCCAGAGGTGTTGGCAGTTTGACACACTGATGGTAGGTCGAGGGACAACGTTCATGTCATGAATCCAAGGTCTGCCCAAGATGATGTTGTACCCGGACGGAGCATCCATGACACAAAAGTGTTGCATCAAGTTCACTCCCTCAATGTATACTGGGAGCTTCACCTCTCCTAGGGTGTTCTTTCGGTTCACCACTGAAACCCACGAGGACCGTGGATTTGGCGACGATCTCATCCTAGGCTATCCCCATCTTGGTCAATGCTTCAAGTAGAATGATATTGACAGAAATGCCCCTGTCAATCTGGATCCTCATCATGAACTGGTTGGCTATATAGAGCGTGATCACGAGCCCATCATGATGAGGGTCCATGACGTTGCACCTGTCGTCTTCCCCAAAGGTAACGTCTTTCACATCTGCTTGTACAAAGGCTTTGAGTGGCTTCCTGGGTACGTCTGATTTGGCTTCCCTTGCGTGCCTTTTAGCTGCAGAATAAGAAGTACCACATATATCAGATCCACCAGAAATAAAATAAATTACCTTTGCATCCGGGGATGGGGATGCTACTCGCTCAGGATGTCCGCGTGATCTGTCTGCATCCTGGGTCTGGTCAGTGCCCCTGGATTTAGCAGGCTGATCAATGCCCTTGGATTTGTCCTTCTTCCTCTCCCAAGAGCTCCTTCAGGAAGCCTTTGCTCAATAGGTAGCTAATCTATTTGCGCATGGCTATGCAATTCTCGGTCACATGGCCAAAATCATCATGGTATGCACACCATTTGGACTTGTCCTTCCAGGATGTTGGTTTATCCGTCTTCCTGGGCCACCTTGCCTTGTCCCCCAAATCCTGCATAGCATTAATCACACCTGCAACATCAGTAGCAAAACAGAACTCATTAAAAGTAGGATATTCTTCATCATCCTCGTCTTCACCCTGATCGACCTTGTTAACCCTAGGATTATCGGGTTTGGTATAGGGTTTAGGCCTTTGTGACCTAGGGTGCACTGGCTCTGATTTCTCTGTTGGAGGAGCCGTATCCTGGGACTGCATCCTACTTTCTCCTGCACTTTCTTGTCCTCTTCAAGTCTGATGAATCGTAAGGCCCTATGCCTTACTTCATCAAGCCTGTGGCAAGGGTTTATCACAAGATCTTGATAGAAGGGTGAATCCTTCTTGAGGCCCATTTTGAACGCTTGGACAGTGGTAGCCATATCCATGTTGGGAATATCCATGGTCTCCCTGCCAAACCTGTTCACATAATTCCTGACAAACTCGTTAGCATCCTGGGTAACCCTGTAAAGATCACTCGTTAGTTTTTCAAAACTGGGACTACAAGAGAACTGGTTATTGAATAAATTAATTAAATGAGAAAAATATGTGATAGAAAAGGGTGGAACACTCAGCAGCCACTTCAAAGCTGAGCCTGTGAGTGTCGACCCAAAACCTTTGCATAGGCATGCCTCCTTGATTTCAGGGGGCATATAGATTACTTCCATCCTTTCCATATACTGGGCTACGTGTTCCTCCGGGTCAGTTGTGCCATCGTACAGCTTCATGTTAGGAGTTTGGAACCTCTTGGGTATTTCTACGTCACATATTGGGACTGTTGAATTGTAGCCTCCTAGCCTGAACAGGAGACGTGGGTGTATGATCCGCTCTGTTCATCTTCGATCTCAGCCTAGCCATCTCTCCAAGCACATCCTGGTTCACTTTCTGCTGTTGCTCCATGTACTGTTGCATCTTTGCAAACATGGTGAGGAATTCATCATTGGAGACAATTAATGGGATTTCTCCACCACGTCCTAGTCCCGTGACACCCTGGTTGACTGGCCGACTGGTGTTGCGGTTCACGGTACTCGTTGTTGATGTGGTAACCCGTGGCGGTGGAGGAGGAAGGACAGTGCTGGTTGCAGAAGAGGTGCTCACAGAGGTAGACGCATTTGAGGTACTTGGTTGTGTTGCCATCTTTTTTTTGATAAATTTTTTGTAAAAAATCAAGTTAAAAATGAATCTGACAAGAGTTTGGAAAAAGATTGACACCAATTGCCCCACGTGTGGGTGCCAAATTGTTTTGGCAATTTGGCTAAAAAATACAAGACTTAATTTAGTAACCAAATTAGTTTGTGAGGTTAGGTGCCTTGAATGCTAAGTTTATAAAAATCAAGTTTACCGGTTATAATCCAAGGTTTGAATGGAAGAAATGGAAACACAAACGTTAACTTCCCTGGATGCAACTAAGAACACCGAGATTTTTGAGGGGAAAAAGCCCTTAACCCTTGGATGTCTCCAAGAGCCGCCGGCATAAAAAAACCCTTGGCAATAATAACACACGTTGCCCATTTATTCCAATGAAAAATAATTCGAGTACAAGTGTTTGCGGCTTGTTTGCTAAGTGATAGTGTGAGTACAAATGATCGAGAGTGAAAAAATCCAGTCCTATGCCGCATTTAAATACATAAGAAACCTAACTAACATCCCGAGATTCTAGGGATCCTCTTTCTAACGGCTTGCGACTGTTATTTACCAAGTTTAACGGCGGGTCTTCTACCTCACGTTTATACCTGACCTTGAGCGCGTCCATATGACTGTTATCCACACGTTCGTACCTGGCTCGATCAACATAAAGTCAGGAAAACGTTTGTTAGGATGCCTCAGCATGCTGGGTATTCGTGCAAGCTAGGATCAGTTAGTATAAAAAAATAGTCCCTGGATGCATGACATCTTGGGATATAAATCACTTAAGGGTACCGAGTATGTAAATCGAAGTCCAGGGCATAACAAAGAGGATGAAAGGAAGAAGATCAATCTTGTAGATGGAGCTTGAATTTGCAACTCAGAGAACTGTTCGAACCACACTTCCTGTGCTTTGATTAAAGAATGGGAGAGCAAGTTTACTAACGAATATAAAAGTCATTCAAGCACTATGAGAGAGGTCAGCTAATATAAAGATCGTGCAATGATTTATAGAGAAAAGGTTGAGGCATACAAACTTGATCTCAAATACTTTGAGGCGCAATTAAGTGACCACAAAGGTCTTCTTACAATTACTCAAGGAAAGGTAGATGAACTGAATCAGGAAGTAACTGAGTTAAAAGCCAAACTTAATGCTGCTCAAATTACCGTAGAAAAAAATCAGAGCATCCAAAAGAAAATGATGGATTCACTTCATGTTTTATTTAAATCAGAAGAGAGATTGAAGCAGGTAAAAGACAAATCTGGTCTTTGGAATGGAAACATTCTTTCTCCATTACAAAATAAATCTATCACATTGTCACACACTGCTGAGGAAGTACAAAAACAATCAATAGTTGAAGCAAAAACTACATGTGGCAATCTAGAAAGCACCTCTGGTCAATCGTTAGGATTTTATCACGTTGTTCCTCACCTACTGCAAAGTGAATACATTAAACTGCCCGAAATTGATGTTGAAGTGTTGAAAGAGACAAATACATCTGAAGCTGATAAAGTAACTATGGAGGTTGTATCTGAAAGTGACGATGAATACCATAAATACAACAGTTGCCACAACTCAAGTTCTATAGAGACTAAAGCAACTGATCTGAAAAAGAATGCCGAGGAGACGTTGGTTCCTTATCCAAAGATCGATACTGCTTATTCCAAAGTCGTGGATGAGGTAAAACGAGAACGGGTGGTGATGACCACAAGGCCCAATGGTAAGATATTCATGACAACAGGGTCTATGTTCATTCCGATTCAAGGATAAGAGCGACCCTCAATCACCACTAAGTTCAAAGTCTTGGGTCATGATAGTGGTTTATCATCTGACATTAAGAGTATAAGGCCAAAGATCACCATCAAGTCTTTAACTTCTGATCCAATCAAGATTGAAAGGCCCAAAATCACAAACAAGTCTCCAATATCATCAGTGTGCTCATGCAGTGGAAACATAACTTTCTCAAAGAACCTAGAGGGCCTAAAAGTTCAAATATCATGTTCTGCTCAGTTTTCCACAAACCAGAAAAGATTCAACAGAAATGCATCAAGGTCAGAAAGATCTGACAACTGGAGACTTAGAGTCTTTCCGGACAAGCAACCGAATCTCAATGCCTTTCCATGAAAGCCATTCAGCTCAAATGGCTACACGTCTGACTTCTACCTGAAGAAGCAAACTTGCTTTAACTGTAGAGTTCCTAGTCACATTGCTAGAAACTGCTTGTATCATCCCTTTGAACCTTATTACCCGCTGAGTCATAAGATTGCATCTCAGGAGTCAATTAAGTCTAAGCCGATGAAGGTGCAACCACCAAAGGCAATAAAGACTGTTAATCCTAAGGTTAAACCTTCTGATGGAAATTGGGGAGCTGCCAAAGAGCACAATAAGCTCTTAAATCAAAAACAAGTTTTTCCAAATTATGACAATTTTCATAAAAAGGTGAACATATCAAAACATCAAAAGGTTCAAAAGCCTAAAGTTGTCACTCCAAAGGAAACTAAAACTGTTTTGAAACATGATTTTAAAAAGAAACGGGTTGAAATACCTAAAGTCACTACTTCAAAGGTGACTAAAACAACTGTTAAATCACCTGAAATTTGGAAACCAAAAGTCAAGGCAGCAACTACACCCTCAATTCCTGATATCACAAAGGGAATGTGCTTAAAAGAAGTCTCTTTCATTGACTCTTCAGGTCTACCCAGAACTACAATGGCCTGGGTACTAATAGCTAACTAATCTCTCACAATGTGCAGGAACAGTAAATGAGGACTTTCATTAACGTTTTGTTTGTGACAATGATTGTTCCAGGCACAGGATATGAGGCATCTCTCCACTACATGACATGAAGATTTCAATAGAGGGTATGTTTCCTTGTGATACGTAAAACTGAAAAGATCAGCAGAAAAGGTAACACTATCTAAATTGTTTGTTTCTTGATTGTTTGATGTGAAGCATGGTAAGGCACGAAATAAAACCAACTCGCTATGATTTCAAAGGATAACTTTGAAGGTTAGATTGGCCATTTTTGTTTAAATTTTCTTTGTTCCGTTGTGTGTCACTGTCTTCTCATTATTAAAAAAATAATAATAATAATATTAGAAAAATAAAAAAATTGTTATTAAAAATAAAAAAGCTAGGGGAAGAACATAAAATATAGAAAAGGTTGACCCCTCAAAAGTATGCTTTTCAATTTTTAATTGTTTGTTTGTGTGTTTGAGAAGGAGGGAAATGAAATATTTTCGTTCTGGATGACTGACACGTGTAAGGCTGAAGCGAAAGACATGATCCAAGGTGATGTGCTCGGTACGCTTAGTTCCAAAAACAAAGGTATGTGTCACAACACTTAAAGATAAAATATGTCATTTGACGAGAAACACACACTTAGGTTAAGTTGCATATTCTATTTGACTGCAAAATTGTTCCCGATATACACGCCGGACTCTAAAGTGTCCTACAATCGTGTTCTTGAGACGATTTGATCCCTATTTTCTTGCAAGTTATTATAGTTAAACTTGAGTGTTTGAATGTTTTTATTTTTTTTATTTATCTTTTAATTTTTGTTATTTATTTATGTTTTATCTGGTTAAATGATTTTATTTCAGCAATTCAGTCAGTCTTGGTCCAAAAAGGTTGAGAAAACAAGTCTCATTCTGAGGGGAAGTTAACATAGTTAACTTTGTATGTTGTTTGGGCTATTTTTGAATGAAACCAAGAAAAGAGAGGGCTGATATGAAAAATGTGAGCTGGGTTGACTTGGTCAAAGGGCTTTAAAACCCTAAACTTTGTCTCCATTCACCTCCATCTCTCCCTCTTGTCGCTTCCCTCTAACCACCGCCGCCATCATTATCAACTACCTCCAGCCACCACCATACACCACCACTTGCCACCATTCACCATCACTAACCACCTCTGACCGTCGTGTGTCTCCCTCTACCACTACCAATCACCACACTACGTGACGTGTCTCTGTCTTCGTGTGTTGTGGACTCTGGATTTTTTTTTTGTGTCCGCCATTTTTGTTCAAGTAAAGCTTAGTTTATCCATGGCGAATGAAGGGTAAGAGTGTTTAAAGCTTGTTTTTTTATTGAAACTGTGAGTTTCTGTGCTTGCAGGTGATAAAAAGGGGCAAACACGACATCGATGAACCTGGTTTTACGGGGTGCTCAAACGAAGAAGAAAGAGTTTTTGGATGAAGTTTTCGGGTTACTTAAGTTTTCCGACGGAGTCTTCGGACAAGTTTTCAGCTCGGACGAAGTCTTCGGATGATGTTGTCGGCTCAGATGGGTCTTCGGATAAGATTTTGCCTCAGATGTAGTTTTCGCATGAGTTTTCGGTTTGTGCTATAGTTTTCCGTTTGTGCTATAGTTTTCGGTTCGAATTCGTCCGAATACTCGATATACAGACTGAAAACTCCGTGTGCTGACCAAAAACTCTATATGTTGATGGAAACCCTATTTGTCTGGCTGAAAACTTGAGTTTTTGAATATTTTAAGTGTTTGGCTCGTCTGTGTGTTCACAATTTGATAATTCATGTTTGTGTGATTGAATTGATGAATTATGTGTTTTTAATTTGTTAGTTTATTGATGCATTTCGAGTTTGTTCAGTAAGTTGGAGTTTGTACCAGATCACAACATCGTTGCTTTCATGATACCACCACCAGCGGACCATAAAGAGCTGTTTGATTCACTAATCGCTAGCGTGAATAAAAGTTGTCTAAGTACTGCACTGAGAGCTACTCTAATAGTTTGTAAGAGAATGATTCGGGAATTCTGGTTAACAGTTGTTGTGAGTCAAGATAAAACTGCGCTTGTAGCAAGAATTCAGAATAATGATAGTAAGGTCACAGAGGGAGATATTCGTAGAGCTTTAGCATTCAATGATACACATGATGACCCTATTGAGTATCCAAAGTCTACTATGTTGAATGTGCTGAGAGAAATGGGTTATGAGGGGATACCACGGAGAACTATGAAGGACATTCCTATCTTTTGGAAAAATGTTGGTTCCCTATCTTCAGAGATGCATTATTGCTAAGAAAAGCAGTACTGATGAACTTAATCAACAACATACAACTGCATTTGTTGCATTGGCAAAAGAAAGGAAGTTCAATTTTTTAAAAAAATATGCTTAAAGATATGCAGGCTGTTGCATCCAAAAAGAAAGACAAATTCCATGTTATACCACGTTCCATACAACTAATTTTGGATGATATGTATCTGAGTCTTGAAAAATCTGATGATTATTGGATCTAAAGCCAATGCAAATGGATGTGTTTTATCTGATTAATCCTCCTCCAAAGCGAGGAAAGAAGATTGCTCTAATCGGAAATAAATTGGTGTATTTGCTGTGAGTACATTTGATCTTCCTGCTCCCATTCCATTGAGAGCTCAAGAAATTGTTGCTGAGGAACACGATGTGAGGAAACGATCAACTGCGGCAGAAGAAATTGATATGATTGATTCTAAATTTGAAACTGAGAAAAACCCTGAAGGAGATCAGGATGTGTCTATCCCATAGGTCTTGAGATTCCTCCTCTTGGAGATCCTGTATCTGTAAATGTGTCTCTTGATGCTGATACTGATATAGTTGTTGAACAACCAAGGCCTCTGAAAAGAAGGAAAAATGTTGATCCCAGACTACAAGCTGAAAGTAGTTCCTCTAGAGAAGCTGCTACTCACACCGTACAAGCCCCAATTACAACCCCTGTTACGACTGAACATGTTGATATTTTGGGCCCCGGAAAAGGAAAGGAGCTAGAGACTGTTGAGTTTATAGCCATTCGTGATTTTCAACTGAGAGTTAAAGAATTGGAGAAGCAGAATGCCACCAAATCTGAGTTGACCAGTTCACTGCTATCTGCTCAAGAAGAAGAAACCAAGAGGCAAAGAGAAGAAGCTAAAAAGCAAGTTGATTTCAGACTAAAGTTGATACACGGATTGGATATTTATCAGTATTATTGGCTGATGTGAAGTCAAAGATGGGTAAAGATTTTGCTAGAATAAAAGTTCCTGATATTGGTGGATCTGCTTCTAGTTCGAAAGAAGATGCGAGTAATGTTGTTGGAATTTCCACTCCCAATATTGAGTTTGACTTTGAGAAGGATTTTCCTAGCCTTATAGATGATGCTAGTGACTTTGGTGGGCTCGAAAATGTAAACTTTGATGAATTATTTGAGAATGATCATCTTATTGAAGAAATGAGGAAGGCTGAGGAGGCAAGTCAAAAGAGTGTAACCGTGATTTCTCCACGACCAACTGATACAATGAATTGGTTTAGAGAGCTACAAACTCCACCACCTCAATATTCATTGCAATTGGGTAAAGGTGAGTATGATAGGAAAGGAATAAGAAACAAAATTCGTACCCGGCATTATGATAATCTCAAGAAATTGTTTGTAGTTCTGCAAAAGGGGCACTGTCATGTGGAATATTATACAGACATTAATCAATTTCACTCATGGACTACGGTGGATTTGAATGCCCTTTTGAATGCTCTATTTATCAACCGATCAGGAAGTTCGATGGTAATTATGTTGGCGATGTGCTGAGAAAGGCCTCAAAAATGGATTTTGGGATTTTAAATTTGTTAAAGATAATGTTATTATAAAAAAGGATCTAGTGACCGGAGAAGACAAAAAGGAAATCTATTGGCCACCAACCATAAAATCTAAGGTGGTTCCACTGCTAGATGGTATTGAGGATGGAACCTTGGTGAAGTCCTTTAAGTCATGGCATTTTGATCCAACTACTGGTGAAGCTGTGGTTGTTTATGAAGGTTTTGACTACATATTTTATGATACAATGGATCTAATCAGATTTGGTGAATAAGACATCAAGATCCTTGTTGCAGCTCTTATTCTCCGTATCACTAACAATGAAGAAGATGATGATTAAGTAAATGCCTTTTCGATAGCTGCCAAGGCAATTGTACAGAAGATGTGGTGGGAAATAAACGAGATGCATACCTTCGATTTCAGATTGCCATGAAGCACTAATGCCGTAAGCCTAGGGGAAGATTGTAAAGGACTATTTTGAAGGCTTACGCATTACTTAGTATTGCTTAAATTGAGGATTTGGGTTGTTTTGCAGGGGTTTTAGTGGGCCATCTGAGGCCTGGTCGAAATTTAGGTGATGATTTGCGAACTCCATATAAGCAAATCATCACCTACTTGTTTAGGTTGTAGACTCTGGTTTCTCAACCTAGTTTTGTTCGATTTTGGTTGTTCTAATATGATTTCTGCTACGTTTGATCATATTCAAGTAAGTGTTCATCTTTGTTTACGTTCTATATTGTTTATCTCTTCCTTGAATCATTCATGGGTCGTTATTCCACAACCACTCGTGCGTCTGATATCGTGTACGATCTTATTTCGATCCTACAAAGCCTTTGTGATGTGTGTATGAGTGTGTGTTGACCATCATAGATTGTGACAAGAGTTGAAATACGCATAATTAAGAAGTATACAAATGGACAATTAAAGCATGTAGGCACATTGTGGCATGAGGCACTCATGCGGGACACCTAAGACAATAGTCTAGGTCAAATTGGTTCTAATAACCTAGATCTCTATAGTCATGGCTCTGATACCAATCTGTCACACCCTGACCGACGACGGAATATGTCGGGGCGCGACGATTGTCCAGATGCACACAACACTAAATTAAGTTACGATATTCTTAACTAAACCCATTTCCATAATCATAGAACAAAGCAAAGTCAAGACATAATTCACGATTACAATTCAAACATAATATCCAAAATGATAATCATAAAGTCTAGATTTTATTCAGTTAGGTCTACTAATTCCCATGCAATCCTATGATGGCGGAAACGATACGATCAAACAGCCGCACCTGCTACATGTTTAACATAAAATTCAACTACAAGAGTTGGTGAGTAAACATAGGTTTATAGACAATTCATAGTTTAAAGATAAGCGATTCATGAGATTAGTGTTTCATTCAATCATGTTTAACAGGTCATAAGTGATGTGCACCAAAATCTAGACAAGTAAGGGAGCAATCACCTGACGCCCAAGCCAAGGCAGGCCAGGTGGGTTGTCAGCCGATAGATCAATCATTGTTGCCACGGCTCGATGATTAATGGTACACATGCAATTAGCGATTAGCGATTAGTGAATATCCACACATAGAATCCAACCAAGCTTCACATAAAGGAATTCACACATAGCATACATGAAATCACATAATAGTTTGAATACATAGACTTTAGAGTTTTTGTATAACACATGTTACACCTCAAAACTTTAAAAGGAAAAGGGGCTATGAATACTCACCTCATGGGTGAATCGAGATGAAAGACAAGTGATAGCGATGCGCGAAAATCACGTCCGGAGATCACCTTGACGATTGACCGATGCGAATACCAAAATAAAATAAATGAATAAAATTGACAAAGGTTCGAGTCACAACTCGATGGTGGTTTACTCAAGTGATAACGTACGGTCTTGGTTTTGGATCAATTCTAGTCTAAAGGGGCCTAATTTGCCTACTTTCATGAAAGTCAAACATGGTCAAAAAGAAGTTAATATCGTCAAACATGGTCATACATAGTCATACATTATCATTCATGAAACCCTAAACTTATATATCATCAAACACTGTGATTATTTGGCCTAATCATGGATCTAGCCCTAAATAAGCATATATGATGTAGATTTAAACATTCCATGGCAAGTAAACATGATTTTATCATCATAACATATAGTTCTAACCCTAGATGATATGTGATTTGTAGGTCTAAACATTTCATGGCAAAACAACATAACTTGATCATCATAACATGTAGATCTAATCCTAGATGACATGTAACTTGTAGATCTAAGCATCTTATATCATGAAAATGTGAACTTTATCATCATAATATGTAGATCTAGCCCTATATGACATGCATGTTGAAGATCTAGTCATATAAGGCACCAAATTTACAATCTTGATGAGCAAACCCTAGATCTAGACCATATTGAGCATTTAACACATAGATCTAACCTAGATATCATAAAGATGCATACTTGATGACATATGACATGGATTTTGGTACTTAGGAGCATGTATGATCAGATCTAATCAAAATCTAACATAAAAATCAAGTCTTGATTCAATAAAACCTAGATCTACAACATATAAGCATGCATGAACATATATACAAGCCAAAAACACAATAAAGTTCCACTCTTGGACCAAGAAATTAATAGATCTAGATGAAGAGATGACTTAGAACATAGATCTAAGCCTAAGAAGTTATAAAGGTCAGATCTTGAAGAATCAGGATGAAGATTAGCACATACCGGTAAACCGAAAATATGAAGAAAAGGGATGAAGAGGGAGCATCCAAGCTTCAATCCTCAAATATGAACTTAGGGTTTGGAAGAGTGATTTACAAAGGTTTTAGGTCGTTTAAGAGCTGATGGGGGCTGAAAGTGGAGAGCATGGTGGCTAATGATACTTAAATAGGGAGTTAAATTAGGGTTCTGCCAAAAATGGCCATGGGCGTACCGCCCTAAGTGGTATATAATCTTGGGCGTACCGCCCTAATGTGGCAGTGCGGTACTTAATGATACTTAAATAGGGAGTTAAATTAGGGTTCTGCCAAAAATGGCCATGGGCATACCGCCCTAAGTGGTATATAATCTTGGGCGTACCGCCCTAATGTGGCAGTGCGGTTCTTAACTATCTATTTCTCAGTTTGCGTGCTCGGTTCTTGGTTTTTCCGATGTTTTCTTGTCCCGTTTTCTCCCAAATCAACCAATTAATGGTCCCATCATGTTCATTACAATAAATCACTCAAAATGATAGTAAATATGTCACGTAACTCAAACGTATGCACAAATTAGGTCAAACATGCAATTTTGGTCGGTTTTGCTGTACAGTATCACTTTTAAGCAATTCACCTACGTTTTGTGACTCGATCAAGTATGTGATGACTCGTGACATCATATGTGATCATGTGTGACCATAAGACTCATAAATATGATTAGAATAACTTACGATACTCAAAAACGTGATCTCCCGAATAAAATTAAAATCGCGTGAGATTTACTGATCTTTCACCGATTGCATTCTAAACCTCAAATTCTTGCACGTCCTTACTTGTATTCACTTCTATGTTTAAATGTATCACATACAAGTCTCATACATGCTCAGATTGCTTGAATTCCAGGTTAAACGTAATTATCGGTATATTCACGGTAAAATCCAATTTCATGAAATTAAGTATAAAATATTATAATTAAACATAATTCCTCATTCGATTATCAATCACGATTTTTGGGTTACAAACGGATCAAATCAGACAAACTGGAAAATCCGAAATGTTACAGTCTCCCCTACTTTTAGAAATTTTGTCTCAAAATTAAAATTCAAGAAGACTGAACGAACAAATGAGGGTATTTAGCTTTCATATGGTCCTCGCGCTCCCAGGTGAACTCTGGTCCATGCTTGGACTCCCAACGAACCTTAACGACCGGGATTCAGCTGTGCTTGAGCTATTTGACTTCACGATCCATGATCTCAACAGGTTTCTCGATAAAGTGCATAGACCTATCAATCTATGGAGAGTGTGATTTGGAAATTTTGAAGGAAGATGTTTCAGATTATAAGAAAAACTTAGAAAGGATTCCTGCTGAAGTTCTTGGAAAGTGTGATTTGAGGCACCATCATAATAATGAATATAACAGGTTGTGGAACAAGTTCATTGCTTCACAGAAAGAGTTAAAGAAAGCTAATGCAAAACTTTTTGATTTGAAATAGAGATTTTTGATTTACAAAGGCAGTTAAAAAATTGTAATAATTCACCAACTACCCTGAATTATTTGTACAAGCTAGAAAGACTGAGGAAAATACTAAAGATGCAAATCTTCATCAAGTTCCTCCTCCTATGGATATTGATATATATACAACAGCTATGACATATGGTATTGAACAACATGATTATTTAAAGTTCGTAGATACATGTTCAAGAAAGAAAACAAAGACAAAGCATAAGAAGAAAACTAAAACAAAGTTTGATTCGAGCAAGGCTCCGAAGTTTGATTCAAAGTCTATATTTCTTGAAAAGGAAAATGTGTTTGACGGAAATCAGGCAAAGTGAAAGTTTAAAGATTTTCAGAGATTGTGATTGATGATTCATTTAATTCCGAGAAGAATGATCTAAAAGCTATCAAATCTGAATTTTCTAAGCTTGCCAAACAAGGTCATGAGCTATCAAATTTGTGCAAGATAAATTCAAACAGAAAAATGGTGGTTTAGGATTTGAAGGAAAAGACATGCCAATGAAAAATGATAACAAGAAGGTGTTCAAAGTCGAGAAAAAGAAACATCAGAATGTGTTATCAAATAAGAAGCCTCAGGTTTGGAAAAAGGTTACTTCGCCTTCATCTGCAAATGATAAGGTGTCTACTGAAGAGTTTTCATGCACATCTGATGTTACACCAAAAGGCGATAAACGTTTAGGTTAATTTCATTCCGCTAAATCAAACGGGTTTTATCATAAGGATAATTTCTTTGGTTATGGAGATGATTTAGGTTTTTATGATCCTCCATTTGAAAAATGTTTTCAAAAATATTCAAAACCAAAGAAAACTAAACCTGTGATTCCAACTATTTTTTATGATGGATCCACTGATCGATTTAGTCGTCGATGTTGTTACATTTGTCGTCAAAAGGGACATTATGCTGATACTTGTCCTACAAATGTTAACAATTCATTATCTTGTGCCAAAAATACGAAATTTGCAAATCCAAAAGGCATAATTATCAATGAACCACTGCCCAAGAATAATATTTTCCGAAAAAAAGAAGTTGTTTCTGATTCTCTGGGTAGCAGTTCTGACTGTCATTCCTCAGTCGAGAATGGTTCATTAGAAAATTTAAAACCAAAAATATAAGGGAGACCAAAGATTGTCTCCACAACCAACAACGATTTCGTTGAAGACACTAGAAGGCCTACCACAACTATGGATGAGGGTTGGGGTTTTATGAACTTATTGTTTTCCAGTGTTTGCAGTTATTTCAAGAAGACCTATTAGTAGTTGAAGAATTGCTGACAATGGAATACTTGTGGTTGACTTAAGTTAAAATGCATCGTTCTTATCTTTGAAAAATCGATTTTCAAAGATATCATTTTCAAAAAGGTGTCAGGTGCTGACCGATCATTTTTATTTTATTTATGCTTATTATTTTCTTTCGTTCATATTTATTAGGGGGAGAAAATTTTGAAAAAGAAAATAGAGTTTGTTGAATTTTAAGGGGAGAAATTGGAAAATATAAAAAATAGAAAATAAAAATTTGAGAATTTGATCCGACAAAAGTGAGAAATGATAGTACATTAGCATAAATGTTTATCTGTCATGGATAGTTAAGTCTAAAGGCTATAGGTACTTGCATAATATGTGAATGTGCATGTCTAGTCTGATAATATGCAAGCAAGATATAAACATAAAGTTTGCCTGACGATTTTGGTTATCTACTTCTTGATGAAAGCTGTGTGATGATTCTGACAAAAATAGGATAAGAGATATCCTGATGAATGCATGTTTTCATTTGAAAGATTTAAACTTGTTTGATTTTTTTTATTTTCTCAAACAATCGGACTTTCTCTGTGTATCGAAAGATTGACTTGGTTGTTGTTCGTTTGAGGTTCTGCTTTATTTTCTTGGTGTTTTGTATAATTCATCGGACTTTCTCTGCGTATACGGAAGTATAATCCTAATCGTTGTTGAATTATTCCAATTTAACTTGTTTTTTTATTTATTTTCTCAAATACTTGGGCTTTCGCTGCGTGTCCACAAGACCGACCTGGTTGCTAGGTATTTAAGGTTCTGTTTTGTTTTTACATTACTCATCAAGGATGATTAAATCTCTAAGAAAATTTGAATCTATATGATAAATATGATGATTTGTCGGTATATCTGATAGAGTGGAGGCCGAGTTATCAGTGCATGATAAAATTACCTTAGGGATATTTGAAAATGAAAGAAATGATTAGTTCATGCTGAAATAAACATAAATATTGTATTTACGATTATCTTGGCTTGCATGCTGATTAGGACCGGAATTGAAATGTGCTAGATGCTTTATGTATGATATGATCTCGCGTCGTGATCTTTCTCAGAAAATAAAAAATAGAGTTTGATATCGTTTTGCATTTTATTTCATTTCAGAAATTTCCACAAAGATTTTTGGTGTGTTTTAGCATAAACTTCGTAAAAGCCAAAAAGATTTTATTTCTTGTTTGTTTTCGATTGATCAACACAAGATACGAAAAATAAATTTTCAAAACATACATCTTGGTTCTTCTAAGGAGATTTTTGCCCAAGATTAACTTATGTTGGCTTGAAAATGGAAGATCGTGTTTCTGTCTTCTGAAATCGTAGGTTAAAATGTTGATTCATAAGCATGGTGAAAGGGGGAGTACATGAAAAATCTTTCTCAAAGTGGTTCAGTTGAAGAGTCCTGATCCAGCCATGTGAGCTCTACAACTAACATCGGATTTCAAGAATCAAGATCTAATACAGCAATGCTGAAGATTGTATGCTTGAAGATTTGATGATACCAGTCGTAGATATATCACAAGTTAAGGGGGAGTCTGCCAGGACATAAATCTGTGTCTCGTGTAATATATCGATTAGGGCTTTGTGATTTATGTAAGGCTGTCAGCGAACCAAGAGCCAAACCAATGGTTCGCAGGCAACGAACCAACTGTTCGTTGGGTAGTAACCTGGTATAAATAGATGGAACATGTGCATTTCCACATAACACTCTGTGAGGGCGTCTAGGTGATAGCTGAATGGTTTGAGAGCTTCATTGTTAAGTCTTGTAAAGAGTCTTGGTGATTTCTAATGCAAAAATCTTATATTTACATCTCGTCTCATTGATATTGGTCATCAAACCAGTAGTAAGATCCTTCCAGAAACTTACAATCGCTATGTTCAGTTTCATACTTATCTCGATTATCTGTGTTCAACTTTTGTAGGTCCGAAAAACAACCAATCACGATATCTTAATCACAAACGAGTGCGGAATCCTCGTATGTGATTGATTCAAGAAGAATGTAGAAGAAAGAGACTCAATCTATAAGAAAGATCGAATCTTGAATGAGAAATACTACAAACTTGAAGCAAAAGGAATCTGATCGTAAATACAATCATAGAGAGAAAATCGTAAACAGTTTCCAAAAGCGTAACTTGATCATAAACATTAGAGGTATTTATATTACCTCTTACAAAACCTAGGGCCAATCATAAACACTAGAGGCCCAATCATGAACTCACATAATCGGCCCACATGGCCTAAAACAAGTAACCTATTCAAGCCCAAAACTAATAATAAGCTAGCCCATAACTAATGTTCATGCCTCTAATAAATATAGCCCAACAATCTTCCCCTAGGCATGAACCATTAGACCACCTATGGTAGCTGCAGATCGAATCTGAAAGTGTTCTGCACATTGTTCGACCACCATCCATTTGCCACAATCCGGTTAGCCGTACCATGGAAGATCCCCACCCTTATAGCGTTTTCCAGATCAT
>JBCNJP010000012.1:73869492-73896071 GCA_039602395.1 Deinandra increscens subsp. villosa | reverse complement strand
CGCGAGGTGATCTTCTCGAACTTATTAATAATCGGGTGTTAATGGAGGAAAGGTGTTATGACAGAAAATATCTATGCATTGGAACACGAGAGGTCTAGAGCTTCCATGCATCCAAGACAACTGCAGATATATGAGACGGTCATGCAATCACACCATCGCAAGACCCAGGTTCTTCTTTTTATTTATGGTCACGGTGGCACCGGTAAAACATTTTTATGGAGCACCATCATTAGTGCAATCAGGTCGGCAGGCGACATTGTCCTTGCTGTGGCTGGATCAGGCATTGCCTCGCTTCTATTACCGTCAGGCCGCACGGCACATTCACGATTTCAAATACCCATTGATGTTACGGATGAGTCTGTGTGCAATATAAAAAAGGATAGTCCTCTAGCAGGCCTCCTTCGACAAACATCTTTAGTAATATGGGACGAGGCCCCTATGATAGACCGACGGTGTTTTGAGTGTTTAGATAGGACCCTTCAGGATATACTGGACAAAAGAGGTGTCCCATTTGGTGGAAAGTCTGTCCTCCTTGGTGGGGACTTCAGGCAGACATTGCTAATAAAGAAACGTGCTGGTAAGGCAAAAGTCATAGCGTCGTCCCTGCCAAAGTCATATCTGTGGCCACATTTTAGGATTATCAAGCTGACACAAAACATGAGGTTACTAAGGCATGGCATGTATGAAATGCCCTCTAGAAACATATTCCCAAAAATAGCTTTTGGCAATCACTTAGGGCAATATGTAAAAGAAACCTATGTATTGGCAGTTATTGCCTTTGATGCTATATGAATGGTTTTGTAAAATGACTATCCTTGCGTACATCTCTTGGTAGGTTCTATATATACGGAACGTCTGCCTCTATTTATGCTTGATGTATTATTGTGATTTGCCACGTCGTTGTTTAGTTGTGTGAATTTCAAATTCATCATCCATATATAATTGCAATTAAGAGAAGAACCATACGAATAATAACTAATAATGGCTATTAGCAGTAGCAACATGTCTAATAAAATTAGCACAACTACTTCTATATAACATAAACGAACTGTGTTTTCGTTATTATTTTGTAAGTTAGATTGAATTTGCTGTTTGAATAATTTTGATCATAAAAACACAATCTTTTGGTGCAATGAGAGATATCTAATTCTAAGGAAGGTCTTTTCTTTCTTTGTTTCATGGGTTATTGAGTTTGCCTATAGATCCTATGTGTATGGTGAGTAGCCCAACTCCTGGCCCAACAAAACATTAAAATTAACGCTGTCATAGAATAGTAACATAGCTTACAAGATCTAAAGCACCGAGTACAACTTACTGATGCCCTTTCTGAGTTTACAAAAAATAAAGCACTACGTACAATCTCCTTTTACTTTATCCATAGTTAAGAGGCAGGTGAACTGTACTTACTTAGAAGTCGGACGGTCACTGCTTCATCAACCATACCTCTCCACAGTTAATGCGCGATTACACACGCTACCTCCATACCTCAAAAGATCAACAGCCGATTGCTACTTCAGCAACCCTATACAGAGAGATTTGTTCCTACACATATCCATGGCCGATCAAAAGCTTCCGACTACACAGTCTCTTCGAGTAGAGGTGATGCGATACTATCTTTGATTTGCATGCATTACCTCTTAAAAAAATGAAATACGTTGCTTCCTCTATCATGCATTGCGATTTGTATATATTAATGCCTGTTTACCTGCGTCTCCGACATCGGTTTTAATATTGACTTTTGCTCTGTTCTTTAGATTTTGCATGTTTTGATTCTTTGTTCTTTTTTTCTCATTGTTTATACAAATGTATAAGTTGCTGTAGTTTTTGATGGAGCTGATTGCGTTTTGTGGGCTTTTGGTCTTCTTGAGTGAGGTTTGTTTACACTCTATTTGTTTTTTTTTTCATGTCTTTTACAAATCCATCTGATAAGGTAGGATTCATGTCTGAAATGGTTAGTGTTAATTTTTGTTTCTATGTGTTTGATTTCGAGGAAACTGTTGATTAAAAACAGTTAGTACGTGTTAGTATGGAGACACTAAAGATGGCAGCACTATTCGACAGGTTAGTCGTTATGGTTTTTTAGTTAGATAGATATTCCAGTGGCCACTTGAAATTGGCTCTCTCTCTCTCTCTCTCTCTCTCTCTCTCTCATATATATATATATATATATATATATATATATATATGAGATTTTTGAAATCTCATATATGATATATATTGATTTGAATTTCAAATAACTGTTAAAGGATAGAGCAGATTTTATTTGTGTGGCTGTGGGGCTGTTGATAAAGGTTGATAAGATTATTAAGTCTTTTTTGTTTTGTGCTATTGATGTGTTATGTAGTAAAAAGTCAGGGAATTGCTTTTCTACTTTACAGATAGCATTAGTAGAAAACTTTAGTGTAGTATTAGAATATCACATAGATTAGGGATTTCATTGATAGTTTATCCTGAAAGAAGATATAATTTAATGGGATAAGAGCTATTCTTTAGACATATATAATGATGCAGTTTGCAGTTTCTATAATGTTTAAGGTTAAAGGATAGAACAGGTTTTATTTGTGTGTCTGTACTTTATCAGATTTTTAAGTCTTTTTAGTTTTATCTTATGGATGTGTTGTGTAGTAAGAGGTGAGGGAATTGCTCCTCAACTTTATAAATAGCATTAGTAGAAACATTTAGTGTAGTATTAGAATATCACATAGATTAGTCACTTCATTGATAATTTATGCTGAAAGAAGATAAAATTTATGGGATAAATATACATTAAACAAATATAATATATGACTTAAGATTTTATAAAATATACAAAAATATTATCAGTTAGAGTAATCTGTGTATACGTTTGACTATAGTTCATTTTTTTCTGTATAATAAGTATTGATATAGTTATGCTTCGGTTTGATTTGTGAAGGCAGATTTATATTTCTATAGGTTGTTTCTTTATGACTTTATGTTATATTCTTCCGAGATAAGAGTCAGTAAGGCAAAAAAGTAAATTATCACAGCTATGGTGCTCTACTGTCTTAGTGTTTTATGAAAGTAGTTTTGTGGTTACTTTCTTATAGATAGGCACCGGTTTGCCCCATATAAATATTAATGTTCATGATCAATACAGGAAAGAACCGCTATTCGTATATATTTAGTAGATTAGTCAATGATAGGAAACCATTTAATAATTCTTATATGAGTATAGTTTTGTTCTTTTTTATTATTACAGTTACAAGAGACGTTTTAAAGTTTTAAACTATATATTTTTTTAGATGTTATACGTTTTTGTAATATGCTATGCTGCTCTATAGTATGAACTGCTATTCAGATTGTTATATAAGCTAAAGTTCTTAATCTTAAATAATCTAAACATGTATTCTTTTGTCTGACAGGTAATCTTCCACATCTCTTATTTTGCCCACCAGCCCACATGTACAAAGATAATTTTGATTGCATTTTGACTATTTTTACTCTCTTTATTATCTATTGTGTTAGTTATGTTTCTGATTCTGGTTTCTGACGTAGCTGTTACATGCCAATAGTGAACCGAAATGGCAACCCACTTCATATTCAATCTATGAATTGATTAATAAATGTTTTTGGAATTTTCTTGCCATCAAAATCATGCTATTTACTATAAGATAATTTGTAGTTTTGTAGTGACTTAAATAATTGTTCTAACTTCCTTTAATGATTTATCCTACAGGCGAAAAATCAATCTCATCGAAGAAGCTCAAGAAAAAAAACGAATGAAAAAGATGAAGATATGGGTGTAAAAATGCATGAACTTCTATACACAAAGTCATGCTAACTTCAGTTAACTCTTTAGGTAAAACCCATGCTTTTGATAAAGCCACAATACCACTCATTTGTACATCAGCAATAGAACAGGAAGGATCGCAAGTGATGACACTCCCCTAGCACTTACTTTTTGTACTTTTCATACAAAATAGCCAAACACTAAAACCATACATTTTGTAAACAAGCAGTGACGCACCTATTAATAGTAAATGTGAAACAACATGACCATAACAAACATCGTGGCTAACTATATACGCACACAAAAAATTGACCCGCCGCAACGCGCGGGTGGGTCAATTTCTAGTTTAATATAAAGGTTAACGATAATAATAAATCAATTATCGTATTAAAGAATGTTTAAATATATATATTAAAATATATTTAAGTGTTGGTATTGAAATTATGGTTTTCAAATGAAGGTTTTGCTAAATTAACTAGTCGGGACTATATTAGGGCTTGATATTTTAAAGAATATTATAAAATGATATTATAAACAAAATCCCTAAGTTTATTTCATTTTATAAAAAGGTTGTGATATTTATTAAATAAATATATGAAATTAGGGTTTTTTAGACGTTGTGCTACCAAAATTTAGTAAACGGTGATGAACTAAGCTTTGATATTTTAAAGTACATTATAAGATGTTATAATAGATAACACCATAAATTGGTTTTGAATAAAAATGAATTTTGATGAAGAAATGAGAAAAATGGAAAATCAGGGTTTTGATATATGATTATTTAATATAAAATAATTCGAAGGATATGAGGACTTGATTTTTGGTATAGTAACATGTTTTCTTATATAATAAGTATATATGAAGTTATAATCACTAAATGATAAATTTAAGATACCAAGTTAATCGAATATTTAGAAGTTTGTGCGGACCAGGAGGGTAAACGCCTGTACACTCGAGTTTCTGGCAAAGCGGGGATGTCGCATAAATCCCAACTGGGACCTGGCATACCTCACTAGGCGATCCCGGAGTGAGCGTTTACTTACAGGAATGCACGTCTTCATATTATCGTTAAAAGAAGAGAATAACTCCTAAAAGGGCATTTTGGTAATTTTATATGAACGAACTTAATAATTGAACATTATTATGATAATAAGATGTTAAAATAAACATAGGAAGTGTTTTTATATTAAACCATGCGTTAACGTCATACAATATGCGATTAGGTTTAATTGGAAGGCATAATGGAGGTTTTGTCTGAATTAACTGCTTAATAGAATAATGTGAGTTCTATGAGTCCACTTTTAAATATTATAAATGTTTTAATATTTTCGGGATGATATACATGCAATGATATATATTCAACTGTTTACTTGAAAAGTATTTGAGTTAAATGTTGTTACGTGTTTTGTGTTAATACACATACGTGGAATGTTTTAATGCCTATAACTGTTTTAAGTGTTATTACATGTTGTAAACTCTTTCCAGGAAGGTTATAATGAATGGGTAATAAAGAAGTTAAAATTTTGAAGTAAAGTTTAAAAAGGAGGAAAAAATAATTGAACTGTTTTCAGAAGGGTTATAATAAATAATTATTATCAAGATAAATCTTTTTAGAGGTTTTGAGAAAGTTTTTTTAAAGAAAGTTTTAATCTAAGAAAAGATTGTCTATGACGAGGGTAAGAGGGGAATTGTACGATTCAAGCAGTGGATGAAAATCTGCTGGAGTAGCGACGGTTACTCACGAGGTCGGGAGGCGACGACCGACCGAAAGGACTAAAGTAGTCCCAAGATAGACAATGCTTAGTAAAAAGAGGTTTTGCTTATAATGTTTCGTATGACTCTTTTATACGTAATGATTATTTGCACAGAGTATGGGTCCCGGAGGCCCAAGGTATGTTAGAGTATTAAATGATTTTTAATACTGATGAGTTAAACGTTTTGGTATAATCCTGTTATGCTTTATACCTGTTAAATGTTTATAAAGAGGGAGCCGTTAGGCCCAATTGTTTGAGGTATATTTTAGAGTATTAAATATTTTTTAATACTGAAGGTTTAAATGTTTTGGTATAATCATGTTATGTTTTATACATATTAAATGTTATAAAGAAAGGGTCCATTAGGTCCAAATGTTTGAAGTAACCCTTCAAGGTAAATGTAAAAGTTTTAATTACTTAAAACTCACCAGCGTAAGCTGACATTTAAAAATATGTATGTCAGATATTGGTGATGTGTAAAGTAGCAAGGGAAGAGCTCTAGTGAGGGCAAATTAGATGAGCAAGCTATCAAGAATGACTTGGTAGTAGACTGGCATAGCTATAGATAAGACCTAGTTATTATATTTTATCTTCCTTACTATTGTGACTTGGCATATATTTAAATGAAAAGTTTTTTTTATTTCCGTTGTTTAGTTATCTCTGTTGTACCATTGTTCATGAGTAAATCCGACACATTACCCCTCCTGGAGCCAAGACTGGGAGTGGACGTCACACTAACCCTATTTATACATTTGATCACATATCAAAATTCCCCTTACCAATAGTTTGACCCAATTCAAAAACCTACCACATGGGTTTGAGCACATGGAACCACCCATAGAAATTGGCTTCTTGATCTTGTGTAGATCAAACTTGTGACAACAACGAGAGAGAAAGAATAGTGGTTGTGATTTTTGGTCTAAGACTAAATCATAAAGGCCCAATCCACAAGTCAGTGGATGGGCTCGGCCCGAGTCTAACAAGTGAAAGGGTCGGTTGGTAACTCTTAATGTGTAGAGGACCTAATCTAACGTAAATAATGGGTTTAGGATTAGTCTAAGGATTTTGTATTTTACTTTGAGTGATTGCTGTAAAAGCTTTTAAGACGGAAGTGTGGTGTCGACGATTTTCTTGAGAGAGGAGGGGTAGAGAGAAATGTCAGAGAGATGGGGATGGTGATATATAACTTTTTTTAATTTCTTTAATAAAATTAGAAATTTGTCCCATAATCTTAACAAGTGGGTCAACCCGCGCTTCGCCGCGGAGTTGACCCGTTGGCATTTCCTATTGATTCTGTGTTTGTCCATTCACACATCTATTTATTCCCTAAATTTTTTGTACTCTCTTTGTTTTTTTTTTTCCAGCTACATGATTAAGAAATAAATCACTTTAAAAGACAAAAGATTTGTTACCATTTTCACCAGCATCAACAATCTTTATCTCGAAGCTCTTTTTTGTCTTCGGGCCCTGTGATTGTCCAGGAACAAATGTGAATCATTTACAAACGATATAGCATTCTCAATAAAGAGGACTTAAGAACAGTGAATAAGCAAAAACAAAAAGTTGTAACATGACTGTATTGAGAAGACAACTTCTTTACAAATCGTAAAATACTACTCACCTTCCTTATTGATATCAGCCCCTTCATCACCCGTTTTAAAAACCTCATTCATTAATCTCAAAGTTATGTTTCCTTTTGGCCCATATTCCCCTTTGAAATCTGGCTTGAACAAAAAAGAATATCAATTGAAATATCAAAATCCTTATTCAAAAGAGGAAGAATGTAAATATAAACATATAAGTTAGGACATCATCAAACATTTTTTTGGTACATCGGTTTAATGAACTGATTTGAACAGATTGTTTGAAAGGGTCAGGACATAAATGTTTAAAAATTTTGTGTTTCTCTTTAAAAGAAATGCAGTAACAGTTGCAAGCCACATAAATTACTAAGCCTTGTGAGCTTAGAAATAAGCAATAGAGATGAATACATACCAACATAGATCAGAGGGGAGAAAGACATGCCTGCAAGAAAAGAAAAAAAAAACAAAATCAGTATCTTTTTGTCCGTTATCTCGTTATACATTTTCTCAATTATAACTAATTTTACACCAAGAACTTGATTGAGTTGTAGAAAATCAGTACCAGAGAAAATAAAAGTCTACAACTTATGCAACTTCCAGTATATAACATAAGGTTCAAAAGAAAAGTTGTTTTTGCTGTGACGTTCCAAGAAATTGGTCATTAGCCTTCTTGAACCAATTCTTACAAAATCATTCATGCTTCTAACTAAATATGTACCTGCAGGTTTGTTACATGTCCCAAATATGATGGCTTTGTCAATTATCCCTTCCTTAACTTGGCTACTCCTCAAACCGCTACTCTGCACCAGGCTTCTTCTTTGGGCCACTCTCTGCAGGGTCTGTACATGATTACGTACAACAATTAAGCACACAAACTCTAAATTCGCAATAATTACAGCACCTAATCACCGCTGCAGTTTCATTTGTAGTCAAAACTTACAAACCATAACTTTTAATAATTTGGCCAATCCTTCCTCAAGACCGTACTTTCTAAACTATTCATGTGGAAGTCGGTTTTTCTTCAAAACAAAAAGTATGTATCATGCCTATCTAAAGTCTGTTGAGTTCTTTGTGACAAACATGGTGCTACAACTCATGAAAAGGAGTAGCTAACTAACTGAATATTTTATATATATATATATATTATTATTACAATTAACTCAAAATAAAAATATGTATTTAGGCGTGTAACCCCCAACTCTTACCTACTTCCATTTCAAATATCATACCACGATTTGAACTACTAATCTATAGTAGCTTAACTCCATCATGGGCAAAATTTAACACTCTAGTAGGATCCATAAACATCTTTAGCAAGATGTAATTTATAATCTTCGATATATATTCTAACACCAGAGTTTTAAACACCATGTTAAAATGACCACTAACACATTAAAAAAGCCCTCAAGTTATTTTCATACACAATAAAAAAACTAAAAATAAATGATACGAAGCTTCATGTTTGGAGCTAGGACATTGATAAAAAAAACAATTAATTACCCCCACTGATGCAATCTGTCATGCTAAGATATAACACTAAAAATGAGCCATGGACTGATGGGAGTGTTATGATTGATGACACCTATAACAATCAGAAAAGCATACCCTTTGAGGCTTTCTGTTTAGCAATATCGTGTGTTGCCCGCGAGGGCTCCTTTGTACATCTTGTGTGCAAGGTGCGTATTTGCAAACACATGAGG
This sequence comes from Deinandra increscens subsp. villosa, assembly GCA_039602395.1. Lineage (NCBI taxonomy): Eukaryota > Viridiplantae > Streptophyta > Magnoliopsida > Asterales > Asteraceae > Deinandra > Deinandra increscens. Next base: position 73,887,283 of record JBCNJP010000012.1, on the reverse strand, counting down.
TATTTGGCCCCTCCAAGCCATCCTAAAATTGCCTAGATCATACATGTATCAAAAGCAAGCAATCATCTTGCAAATAAAAAAATAAGAACATCATAGCATCAATTAAAAAATAAGAGCAAACCCAAACATTCTAACAAACACTTGCTAGGCATTAAACAACCGACCACAAAGACACCAAAACAGATCGTTACCAAAATACCATCATAATAAAAATACACAAAAAGTTTGAAAGGCTCAGATTTTAACATCATCACAACCTAGATATCGGTGCCGGAGAGAAAATATACAAATTCGTTTAGATCCTGTAAGCTCGGCATCACAAACCAATGTTAGCTCAGACCTAAAAAAGATCTTCACGGCTATCATGATGAACAACAACAACATTCCAATGAGTAGATCTAACTAAAGCATTGCTGTAAAGTGACCATGACCCACCGGAAGCTACCAGCCGCTTAGCGGCGGCAAAAGCGGACCACCGGCGCTACGAAGCCGTTAATAACGACGGCCAAAACGAAAAACAGCTTCGGAGCCGTAACATCCGACTGAAACGCTAACCCCACCGCCGCCGTATGTCGTCAACAAACTAAAAAACAGGCCACCAACACAACGCAACATTCCTGCATAGCGGCGTCCCCATCCGTTAGAAACGTCTGCATCACCGGTCATCATAAAACGGCGGCGTCACCGGCCGTTAAAAACGACGGCGTCACCGGCCGTTAAAAACGACGGCGTCACCGGCCGTCAAAAACGACGGCGTCACCGGCCGTCAAAAACGACGGCGTCTCGCTTCAACATCATGGGTGATTATTCAGAACACAAAAGCGAAGCGGAAAGCCACAGAGGTGGCTGTAGACATCGTTACCTCAACAACACCTCCACCAGTCACCGACATCGGAACAACCATCAAGGGCTAAACCCTAGCCGCGACACCGGCGCCAGCAAGCCGCAGTTAACAACTGCGACGGCGACATAGACCAGCGGCGACATAGACCGGTGTTGGGGTTTTCACTAGGAACGATCGGTTCTTGGTAGAGAGAGAGAGGGAATTAGAGAGAGATGTTGAAAGACAGAGGGAAGACGTGAAATGGCGTACACCACTTTTTTAGAAGTGGGAGCATGTGAGTAGGTGTGGTTGGTATACCACCCTTGACTTTATTGGCTGAGTCACTCTTGACTTACCGGCTCAAGACATATGCACACCTTAAAAGCTATAAACTTGTACCTCAGGCTTTAAGGGTGGTAACTATGTCAAAAACCAAGCTTTAAGGGCTTGTATCTAAAGCTTTAAGACTTGCAATTTTTACATGTGCATTAGTGGCTTGTACACCATGTTTTGAAATTTGTACTCTAAGTTGTATTATGTTAATATAGGGTAATAACTTACATAACTAGTTATGGATTTGTAAATATAATACCTTTCCAATTAACGTAAAAATCTAACCCTGTTAGTCCGAGTGATTAGTTGGCAACGAAATACAAACCTCAAGCGGCATTTCCTAATAATCTAAAAAATCGACTCAAGTAGTTAAAACAACCAAACCTTGGAGACGCAAATCATATTTAACTTCTAACAGAAAATAGCTAACGGAGTTAGTGACACATAACTTATTGTTACAAAACTTATCCCGAAAGAGTAAAAACTAGGGCTGGCAATTTTGACACGGACATGAAAACACGACACGAAACACGACAATGTTAACATGTTTCGTGTTTGGGCTTAACAGGTTTCGTGTCGTTAACATGTCGACCTGTTAAGACCTGTTAATTTTCGTGTCTTAATAGGTCGAAACCTGTTAACCTGTTAAGACACGTTTATATTTTAATAATATATATATATATATATACATATATTATATAGTATATTAAAGATATATTAAAATTAGATTATTAGGTGAAGTCTCTGAAAATTCCATTCTATTTCTGTCGTAACATACAGTCATACATCTCTCAATTCTTAAACCCGTTAAAATATAGATTGTGTTCGTGTCTAAACAAGTCAAGTGAAACAAATTTTATCATGTCGACCGTCGATTAGTTAAAATTTCGTGTCTAAACAGGTTTTATCGTGTCGACCCATTATAATACAGGTCGTGTTCGTGTTTTAAAAACTAGACACGAAAAATTTTCGTGTCGTGTTCATGTTTGAGACCAATCGTGTGATGTCTTAACAGGTTATGTATGACAGTATTTGTCAGCCGTAGTAAAAACTTATAATACAAGTTTCTTTTTTAATTATTATTAATATTATTCTTATTTTTACTCTTTATAAAATAAAGAAGCGCGGGAAGGCTTTCAGTGGACAGCGGACAGACAAATGCGATGGAGGCGAATCTGGAGATGGAGAAAGCAAGGCTGCTAAGCTTGGCTCTCGAATTCGGATTCGATGAAGATTCTGTTCGCACCTGCTTAAATCGTCTTGTTGATCTCTACGGTGATAAACCCTATCTCTAATACTATGTTTCATTTCTTCAATTAAAACCCTAAAAATCGTATATTAGTCTGCTCTCATTTCGTGCTAGCCATTAATTTGAATGCTTGTTTGTATGTGCTGAAATTGCATCAAGTGGTGAACTTTAAGTCTCAGGTATTATTTCTAGTGGTTCTTTATGTAGTCTATTCTATTGAGCTGATATATGATGTTTTTATCCCTTTTTAGTACTTTTTTGTTTTTTTTTTGTTTTCTGTCTTGTATTTCCTATGTACAAGATTGTGTTTCCCTTTATTCTTCCTGAAGAAGAAGAAGAGGAGATGATCTTAAAATTATTTGCCAAAAGAGATCAAATATGATTGTATGTTAGGTAGTTTATATTCTTGAATTGACTTTAATGCTTGGGCTCTTAAGTGTGTGCACTTAGTTTATAGTTTAATGAGTTAATTTGTTAAAATATTGGTCAGGCGATGATGGGTCGGACTTTATCACCGTGGAGCACTGTGGGGATGATTTTCTTGCATCACTTGCTGAAACTATGCAAGATAGTGAGGACTGGGACGATTTACAAACTTTGGAGACGGAAGCTTGCGGGACCCTAGCTGATATGTTTAGCAAGGACTCGATGAAACATAATGCAATTGAGGATGATGGTATTAAGGAACCTTTTGTCCATGTGTTAAAGGACCCACCTGAAGAAGTTCAGAAACATCAAAACTTGATGCACTTGGATTCTACAAGTGAAGATGAAGACACTGACTTTGTTATCTCAAGCAAGAAGGATATCAATGTGATGTCCTCTTCGTCTCGTCATAAAAGCAATCAGATTCCTTCGCATTTAGATGAAAGAACTTTGAAAAACAAGGTATTACTCACTAATCATTTTATGATTGTTTATACCACTTTTACTGCTCCATCTAATTAGGGTTATTTAAACGAATGCTTTTCTTATGTGTTGGACTTAGTGAGTGTTTGTACTTTTGATTTGTGCTTTCTATTTGATTATTGTGACTTGAAGGCACATTAATCAGTTTTTAATGTTAGGATGAATAGAAAATGCTTCCGAATTCTGATTATGTGGTTATTTAAGGGCCAAATAAGCAGTTTCACACCTGCTGCAAAAGAAACTCATTATTTAATAGTAAACTAAGATTACTGATGTACCATTTATTTTAACTATCGTTCCATTTTCACGAAAGAAGCTTTTTTGGTCATTCTGTTTTATCATTCCTTAATTTTTCAGAATTAGTAGCAGGAACACACTCAAACACTATCTTCTATAGTCTGTTCTATTTTAGCTTGTTACTCTAGAGTCTACACATCACATAATCACTTTCAAAACCCCCATCCAAACACGGAAGCACCCCCTTAGTTCATAGCAAGTTACTTATAATTATGTTCTAGAGTTGTAGATATGCTTATTTCAACCAAGATGTGAACTGGGAGGGATTGATTAACAAAATAATTAAACTATTATCGTAATTAGGTTTTTAAAGAAACCCATTTACTAGTTAGGTTTAATTGGCGCAGTGGAGATAATCAATTCACAACGAACACGCACAAAAAATAATAAAGAAACACGAACAGAGAATTTTATGTAAACCCAACGGGCCTCCTAAACACCAAATTAGAGTTTTAGGTCGATTACAATACATAGACAAAACTATATATAAAGAACAATTAAAGTTTTAGGAGTGGTGAACAAGTAAACTGATAGAGAATGAAAACGTTAAAGCTACAATTAAAGTTTTAGGAGTGGTGAACAAGTAAACTGATAGTAAAAGTGGCTAAAGGATTGTTATGAGTTTGTTATAAATAAAGGGTGGGGGGACCTCATATTGGGTAGAGAGTTGGTTAGGTTGTTAGGATTGGCTCTTACCTCATTGTGAGGAAGAGAAAGGGATTATTCCCTGGATCGATTGCCCACTGTTTCCTTTTTTTCAGATTTGATTTCCATTATAAGCTTTACATGTTCATTTCATCATCATCTTTATACAAATCTAGTTTCTGATTTGTATCATTGCCCAACAGGCCTCCTAAACACCCAAGCTCAAGGACTTCAACCGTAACATTTACTATGTAGGTGTATAGACATTGATTTGTTTGTTATCTGTTGTAGGATGGCAAGATCAAAACTACACAGACTTCAGTTTTATCTTTTTTTGGTAAGAAGACTAGTGCCACGTCTCCAAATGATGGAACTCTTAGCTATGAAGAGTTAAAGTCACTAGATGATCTTGAACTGGCAAATGTTGTCATATTCGGTAATAGGACGTTTCGTCCCTTACAACATCAGGCTTGTAAAGCATTTGTAGAGAAACGTGATTGTTTCATCCTTATGCCCACAGGTGGTGGTAAAAGTCTATGTTACCAGGTTATTAAATATTTATTTATATATTTATATTTTTGTGCGTGATTGTTCCATTTTGTTATTTCATCTGAACGTCAGCAAATTTGAAACTGACATTTATATACTTTTACCATGCAGCTACCAGCAACAATGCAGCCAGGCATTACCATTGTTATCTCCCCTCTATTGTCTCTCATTCAGGACCAGATAATTACTTTGAACCTCAAGTTTGGAGTACCATCAACTTTTCTAAATTCGCAACAGACTACTTCCCAAGCATCTATTGTACTCCAAGAGTTAAGGCAAGTTTATTCGTCAAGTTTGAGTTTATTTTCAGTCACTGAAATTATAGATTCAATTTAGAGACAAAAAATTGGTTTTCAAGTGTCTAATTTCACTGTCAGTTACTAATTCTTATTGCTGTTGTTGGATAGATATTTTATTCTATTATATATAAATAGTAAACACCATACATTTCTCTCATGTTTTAGGAGAGAGAGACCATCATGCAAACTCTTATATGTTACTCCTGAAAGGATTGCTGGAAACCTGTCATTTCAGGACACCTTAAAATCTCTGCACCGCAAGGTTTGTTTCTGGATTCGTACAAGATTTGAGAAACAGAGAGAATTTCAAATAATGTGTTAAACACCGTCTCAGGGACAACTAGCTGGATTTGTTGTTGATGAAGCTCACTGTGTGAGGTACAACTCTGTTTTTGTTCTACTTTTGCTTATGAGTCTTCATGACATTATATATGTTTTTCTTTTTCTTTCGGGAAAGCATATATACTTGTATAAATTTAATTATTCTTTTGATCTTGTTTGTTCATCAGCCAATGGGGACATGATTTCCGTCCAGATTATAGAGTACTAGGGTGTCTTAAGCAGAATTTTCCGGATGTTCCTGTCATGGCGTTGACTGCAACTGCAACAGAGTCAGTTCGTAAGGTATTATTGCTCATTTAGCTTTACATTTTATTTTTTACAGGTGGTAATTTTGACCCATTTACTTAGGTTAAGAGTAATACTCTCCCCATTTTCCCATTTTCCCATTTCCCCACTCCATTTTTGGTGCCACCTCATCATGTCCCACCCCTTCCTATTTTTCCCCATTTTGTGGGTAATGGTTTCCCCATTTCCCCATTTCCCCAATCACTTTTTTATAATAAAATATTTAAAATAAAATACTAATAAAAACAAATACATTTTATAAATAAAAATTAAATCCTAACATTACAAATAAAAAAAAACTCCTAAAATTACTTATTTAATCCTAAAATTACTTATTAAATCCTAAAATTACAAATTAAAAAAAAAAACTACTTATAACACGCGAAGAGTCTGGCTCGAATTTTTGGAGCGATGGTTTTAGCCTCCTCGCTTGGGTCGCTTTGAACCCTATCGAGCTCACGACACATTTGCTCGCGTTCCAGTATTTCGAGTTCTTTCGCTCGTTGTTCTCGAGCTTGTCGTTGAAGTTCGATCTTTTCCCGTTGATACTCGTTAAACGTTTGGAATTCGGAATGGTAAGCTCCACTCGAAGACGCTTTTCCTTTTCCTTTTGCTTTTTCTTTTGCTAAGCGTTTAGCTTTTTGGGTACCCATTGGAAGTGGTTCTTGGGTTGGGCTCTTGGGAGACGTTCCACCTACACCGAGGTTGAGATCGAAAGGAATGGATTGGGCTTGCGATGGACTATCGGTGTTGAAGCTCCGATTTGAATCGGATGTTTTGCTTCTTTTAGAAGCACCTTGGTCATCACTATAGCAACCATCGTCCACCGTAAATGCCCCTTGCCATTTTTGAGAAAGTTTCACCACATCCCAAACCTCCAACTTGTCGAAAGCGCCCTTGTTATCTAGTTTGAATCGATGATGGGTCGCCTTCATAATGTCTTCTTCGTTTTGCCCACTCTTTCGATTACCCAAAATGTGGATGTACGTGTTGTTGAACTTGGTGACCTTCTTGTTCATGTCGCCCCACTTCGAGTACAATTGATGCTTGGTGCGAACAAAGGTATTTTCATCTTTGAAGTTGGGGGGAGGATAATGCAACACATTGTGCCAATTTGCGGTAATTTTGTTCCAAAATGATTCCCTACTTTGGGCGTCTCCTAAAATTAAGAAAGGAAAAAAAAAATTGTTAGTAATCTTTAAAAAATGTTAGTAAACTTTAAAAAAAAAACAAGTTATAAAATATATATTTTACCCGCAATCGAACTCTCCGAGACATCGACCCAACATCTCGCCAACGCCACTTCTTCTTTGACCGTCCAAGGAGTAGGAACCCTTTTTTGTCGGTCGTCGGGTTGAGACGCTTGACCCGTCTTCTTATTTCGTTTGACGGTATGCTTCTTCCTTTTTGTTTGAGTGGGTTGGGTGGGTTGGGTTTCCATGACAATTTCTTCTTGAGAATCGGTTTGGTGGGTTTGAGTGAATTGGGGAAAAATCGTCGGGACCAAGATAATCAAATTCCGGCCAACCGGCAGAGGAATCCGCCATCGTCGGTACGTAACCGGCACTTCCAAATGGGTTTTGTTGAGAAGTGGGGGGTTGTTGCTCGGAAGGGTTGAGGTTGGAAAAGAAATCGTTGAAGTTCGCCATGGTGTAGGTAAAAATTGAAAGGAAGTTGGAGATTTTATAAAATTTAGAGAGAAGTTGGAGATTTTATAAAATTTAGAGAGAAGTAGAAGTTGGGTGTGAAAAGGGTTGAATGGTGGGGTTTAAATATGTTGAAATTGGTAAAAAGTGAAAAAAAAAATTAATTTTAAAAAAAAAAGAGTTTTGACCGTTGGGTGGGTGGGGGGGGGGGGGCACTCCAACGGCTCTCTCCCCAAAAGTTCTTCTTCGGTCTCGGTACCCCAAAGGGGTTCCCCGATCGGTGACCCCGACCACCACGCAGTGGTGTTCCCGATTTCCCCGAGGCCACCGAACCCCCCCCCCCCCCCCCCCCCCGATCACCCTCCCCGATCCCATTACTCTTACCCTTATTAGTGGATGTTTTGGATTGTGTTTCATCTCAACCTGGTCAAACTAGAAAGTTTAGCTATAAGGGGAACGGGTCATGCTTTTAAAATCATTAATGACACATTAATTTATCACATAATACATCAGACAAAAAGTGCATACGGGTCAACCCGACTCGGCCTTGCCTATTAAAATTATAAACTTGTACTAAAAAAATATCTGTTCATCTTTACACCGTCACTCAAAACAATTTGACTGTTTTATGCAGGACATTTTGAAAGCTTTAAAAATCCCACATGCTCTTGTTCTAGAAACAAGCTTTGATAGACCGAATTTGAAGTATGAAGTGATCGAGAAAAGCAAAGTGCCACTAGAGCAGCTTGGAAAGCTACTGTCTGATAGGTTCAAAGGTTCTTCTGGGATTGTATACTGCCTTTCAAAAAACGAATGTATGGAAGTTTCCAAGTTTCTGAATGAAAAATGCAAGATTAAAACGGTGTATTATCATGCTGGTTTGTCTGCTCGTCAGAGGATGACTGTCCAGCAGAAATGGCATACCGGGGAGGTACATGTGGTGTGTGCAACTATTGCATTTGGCATGGGGATAGACAAGCCGGATGTTGTAAGTCTACACTTTCTGTCAAGTTTATTAATAATATGTTAAAACTCATTTGCATACCCTAAAGAAATTTAGGAGGTGCTATAATTTTTGTCATGAAGCCAATTATCTGACTTTGCAACTTGATACAGTGATTCTGGTTCTAATTGTCTGAATATTTAGGGGGTTAGATACTCAGTTTTGGATGAGCGGTTTCATACATATCGCAGCAGAATTGAATATTTAAGACATCTTATGATTACTTATTTACCTCCCTTTATTCACCATGTTTATTCTCAATAATGCTACAAAATAGTATTAATATCAGAATTATATGCAATTATTTTCTTTGAAAATACAAAATAGGTTATAATTTTTCTCCCCAGTTAAATAAAATATAACTTTTTCATATTTCAATTTTGAGATACTTAATATATATAAAATTGTTCTTTTTGGTAGTTCCTCATATAATCTAAATTTGTTAAACACTCAAACAACTGGATCTTACAATTTCAAAAAACTTTAGACACCATCTCATGCAGCAGGTTAAATATTACTACATTTGATTAGAGTGTGATTATTTAATATCATGTAATCAATATTATTGAGCCTAACTGATTATCTGATTGTAACTATTCAACATATTACTGTCATTTATGATTCTTGTAGTTGAAATCAGCCTATAGGTGCTTTTTGTTTGTCATACTAATGCGTAATTTATTTTTTAAGCATCCTACATATATGTGTTTGTCTATATATGTTTCTTTGCTGGTTTCTTAATTATTTGACAAATAATACTTACTTTCAGCGGTTTGTGATTCACAACACGTTGTCCAAGTCAATTGAAAGTTATTATCAGGAATCTGGACGGGCTGGAAGAGACAATCTCCCTTCAGAATGCGTTGCTTTATATCAGAAAAAGGATTTTAGCAGGATCGTCTGCATGTTACGAAGCGGCGGTGGGAAAAAAGCAAGTTTTAAGACAGCAATGGAACAAGCTCGTACAATGCAGCATTATTGTGAAAACAAGGTAATAAGCATACTTATCTCGGAATTTACTTAATGATCACATTAATTCAATGCCTCGATGAACTTTGCAGGTGAAATGTCGTAGACAGATGTTACTGGAGCACTTTGGTGAATCATTTAACCCGAGAGTGTGCAAAAATGGGTCTAGTTCGTGTGATAATTGTGTCAAATCGACTTCATGATCAATCCTTGCACCAATTACCGATGCTCATCGAACGTTTTTATATCCATCATATGTTTCTATCGTTTTGAAAGCAATCCCGGTTGGTGTTCATGTGCTTTGACTTCTAATTTAGGCTTTTGACGTACTCATATCCAAGCTCATTAGAAAGTCCAATACCCCTTGTAGAGGTGGCAATATGGGTGAGTCTGCTAGTGGGTTAAAACGGGTTTGGATTTAAACTGTTCATTTTTGGCAGACTGGATACAGGCTAGGTAATAGTTAATGGCCCATTTTTGGTAGAGTGTATGTGATTTCATCTGGGCTAACTTACTGCAAATGAAAAGAGTAATAAACAATATGAGAGACTTTAAAAGACAGATGTAGAATCTAAACAATTAGAATAACAGTAGGTGCAAGAAGTCAACATGTGTGTTCACAACTTTTTAGAAAGTTAAGGAGATCTGTTCAAAGTGGGGTTTCCAGGAGAACCGTGGTCCCAAATTGTTTGGATTCGGAAAATGATTTTTGACACGTGGCTCGACTCAGATGCATAGGAAAGTGCTTTATTATTGGAATTACAAATATAGGACGTGCTTTCAGGATATCAATTGGTGGTGGTTTAGACTCCACAATGAGATTGGTACTGTACCTGTATCAAAAATCCCAATATCGAATTCGAGGTGAAGTGTCGGTTTGGTACCGGTACTTGTTTTTAACACTTTATCACTTTTGTGTTTTGTCTTTTTGGCTAAACTATTAAAAGTTGTCACCAACTTTTGAACATTTCTTATTTATTTATCAAATGTCACGAGTCATACATGGAAAGAAATGTTAAGAGCATGTAAGATCACGTTACCAAAAACTAAAACACATAGGTGTCACATCATTAGTTTTACAAGTTATGAATGTTTAAGGTTGCTAAAATCCTTTAGATCTGAACACTTTTTAAACAAACCAATAGTAATTAGCTATATATATATATACTAGGATAGAACCCGTATATTATACGGGTTGAATCAATAAAAGTATATATATAATTAATAATTCATAGAAAGTTAGGTGAGTTTATAGTTTTATTAAAGTTATATTAAACACATTTTGATTGTTAAGTATAAAATTTAAACTATTATCATAATATTAAAATGTTATTGTCATTAAAAAAAAATGTTATATATCTTGGTATACATTAGAAAATTTACAATTTTTTTTGTCATGATGTTTAAAATTTCTATATTGGATGACAATGGATCATTTGATATGGTAGAAAAATCATTTAATACTGGATATTATGAACATGTTTTTTGTCGCTTATGAATTTCTCTATAAATAGTATCATCCATAATGTTGATTGAATTTGTAAAATAATATTAGGTATCTATTAATTAAAATATTAAGGAAAATTGGATTTTAATAATACAAGTTTTGTCTTGTTGGTGGATAATAATACGAGTTTCAAAATTTGCTCACAATAATATCAATTAATGAGGTAGGTGCTTATAATGAAATGTAGTTAGTTGATCCCTAACGGTGTTAGTGATTTGCTGAAGTGACACCTATGTTGCTTACTTGGCAGCTGACGTGGCATTGTATGTGTTTTTTTAATAAAGTTATAATAATTGAGGGACTAATTATGTAATTTCAATAAACATTTATAAAGAAAAAAAAGAAGAGAGAAAGAGAGGGTCGGCCCGCCGACCTCCCCCTCCGATCGACTTTCATCGAGCACCGGCGACCTCGCTCCCGTTGATCAGCGACGACCCCGTTCGAACCTAGTGACTCCGGCGAACCCCAGCTCCGATGAGCGTTCGTTCTTCTTCTCCAAAAACCGAGGTGTCGTTGCCTCTGTTTCCTTCTTCTCCATCGCTCCGTCGGAGATTGCGCCGGTCTACGCGCTACCAATGCCTGCGATTTCGTCATCGGCGGCGGCTTCATCGTCATCTTCATCTCAGCCCTAATTTGGTTGCGTTGGAAGCAAAAGGGGCAGGTCGTGAGAAATCGACTTTGCTTGATTCGTTCCAGGTCGTGAGAAATTGACATTCCGGGTCATGCGAACGCCGGAGGTTGGTCTGGTTGCGTCGTCGGAGATGGAGGGGGCTAACCACACTGAGAGGTTGCCGGAGATTGGTCTGGTTGCGTCGTCGGAGATGGAGGAGGCTAACCACAGTGAGAGGTCGCCGGAACCCTAGCTAGGGGGAGGCCGGTGATTTTTTTTATATCTTTATAGAAAATTAAAAAATAAAGTATTAGATATTACAAACCAGTCCCTATATATGATAATTGTTAAAAGAAAAACACATTGAGTGTCACGTCAGCAAACCATTAACGCTGTTAGTTAAAAACTAACGGCATTTCATTATAAGCACCTACCTCATTAATTGGTATTATTGTGAGCAAATTTTAAAACTTGTATTATTATCCGCCAACAAGACAAAACTTGTATTATTAAAATCCAATTTTCTAAATATTAAATATGATTTGCTCAATTATATTTGAAAACACACTAAATAAATGTTAAGTTTTTTAAATATTTATAAAAATAAAAATAATAATCGTTTAAAAATAATTTTAAATAAAAATACGATATCAATTAATATATGATTGTCAGAATTCTATAATTCTATAAATATATAATATATGATTGTCATAATTCCATAAATATAAATAAATAAAAATATATCATGACTATAAAATAGGAAATAATCTCCAATCAAATATAATTTATTAGGAGTAGATTTGGAAGGAAAAACTTTTGTGAGAATGAATCTAGTATTAACATGTGTCAACAATTGTAATTGTTTATTACAGTAGGAAGATATATATATATAAAATATATATATATATATATATATATATATATATATATTATTACCCTATATAACAATTTGAAACTAGATGAATAGTGAAACTAAGATGAATAGTATATTGCTGAATTTACTTCTTCCGATGCTTAATGTACAATTTCATTTTGCAGCATTCTTATACCATAATATCTAGGGATAATTTTGTCATTTCCTTCTTGCTTCCTATACACATCTTCTTCAAGACGTCTCTGATTCACGTCACATAAAACAGTGTTGAATGAAGAGTATAATCCTAATATATTATAAGTGAAGGGTTAGTTTGGTCAAAGTGTGAAAGTTAAAGAGTTAAAAGTAATTTTAGGTTTAGAGATTGGATTATGCATCTATTGAATTAGTATTTTATTTTGTTGATAGAGTTAGAGTTTGTTTAGAATTCTTAGTTTGAGTTTGTATATTTAAAGGGTCTTGCCATGTAATTTAGAGTAACCCCACAAGATTAATAAAGTTTAGTTTCATATCTGCTCTTGATCTCTAATTAGTTCATCATCAAATATCAATTATCTCCAACAATTGGTATCAGAGCATAGGCTCGTATTGTGGGAGGAGAGGAAGAAGAACGGGCTCTGTGTGAGTCGTGGAGGAAGAAGAAACCTGTGTGGTTTGAAGACCCAGATATGTGTGATCATCCCGATTTCTATGTGAAGTCGAAGGCAAAATTCTAAGTGAATCGAAGTTCTTGGTGAACTAGTCTGTGTGACAAAGAGGTGTTCGAGATTCTGGGTGAATCAGGGATTCTTTGTGAATCGGGATTCTTTGTGAATCGAGATTCTTTGTGAATCAGGGGTTCTTTGTGAATCAGGATTCTTTGTGAATCGGAATTCTTTGTGAATCCGAGATTCTTTGTGAATCAGGATTCTGTGTGAATCGAGAGTAGAGGAGAAGACCAAACTAAATTCTGTGTGAATTTGCGACCTTTGGAGACGGTGACCGAAGTTGTTGTTGCTACTTAGAAGAAGGAAGAACCTGTTTATGCGAGGAAGGAGTTGTGTTTCTAAAGGCGTGCGAAGCAAGGAAAAGGAAAAAGAAATAAAAGTCAAACAAGAAGCATAACATATTTAATACTTGCCATTCGGTTTGTGTTGTGTAAGAATAAAGGAAGAGAAACAAGAATACAAGGCTATACTAGTCTTTTGGTTTAATACTCTTTTACTCAAAAGAGAAGAATAAAGTCAAATCAAGATCTTTGGCTACGAAAAAGGATAATAAAGGAAGGGTGTTTGGTTTGTTAGGCGCTAGAGAAAAAATAAAGAAAAAAGTTTAAATTGGGGTGATGCTTTCTTACGAACAGGAATCACAAAAGGAAAAGTAGATATAAAATTTGTGTGGCTAGTTTGTGGACTGAATTCAAAGGAAACAATGGTGTGTAAAGAGATTAAAAGTATGAGTGTGAAGAATATGATAGTGATTATCATGATGATGATGAAGGAGATGGGGATGGTGAACTTGAGTGGCTTGAATGAAGATAATGTTCTGTGTGACCGATGGTTAGATCAAAAGAAAGAAGATGGGGTAAACGATCCTAAGATCAAAGTGAAAGAGTTACGGGTATTACATGGAATTATAGATCTCGGAGGTACATATTAGGATTAAGGGGGAGAATGAAGAGTATAATCCTAATATATTATAAGTGAAGGGTTAGTTTGGTCAAAGTGTGAAAGTAAGTTAAAGAGTTAAAAGTAATTTTAGGTTTACAGATTGGATTATGCATCTATTAAATTAGTATTTTATTTTGTTGATAGAGTTAGAGTTTGTTTAGAATTCTTAGTTTGAGTTTGTATATTTAAAGGGTCTTGCCATGTAATTTAGAGTAACCCCACAAGATTAATAAAGTTTAGTTTCATATCTGCTCTCGATCTCTAATTAGTTCATCATCAAATATCAATTATCTCCAACATTGAATTGAACCACCCACCTCACCCCATACATGCTCTACTGCACGCTTTGTATCACATCTTCAACCACCTTTACGCGTGAAATCCCCCAGCCCCAGCCCCTGTTATCTGCTCTCTCTCAGAATTTTTCTTATCGGATCTATGGAGACTTGAAGAAGGTGAAGCAGCCGATTTATCCAGATCCTTCGCCGGAAGTTATGACGACGGCAGGAGTCGCGTCAACATCGACAGAGAACAAAAATCGGCTGGCGGATCTACATGCTCATCGGCGTCGTCATTTTCACGAACCTGTTTGAGCAAAACTCGAGAAAAATTAAGCAAAAACAAGAAGAGATCGGTGGGATTCTATCCGGTCAGCGTAATAATTGGCGACAACTGTCAGCCGTGCGGACACAAAGGTTTGCAGAGGCATGGGTTTCTTCTTATCAGTAATCTGATCTTTCTTCTCATATATTCAACTGTTCTGGTAATCACCCGTTCCCTTCTTCTTCGATTTCTTCTAATTCGTTCTTTCTTTCTTCATTGTTCGAACGGACCTGAAATTGTGAAGGATCGTTTGGGGTTTAATCGATATATCCTTCATAGAATTCTTGACCGCTATGTTTACCGGTTAGTTTTTCTTCATATTGGTAATCTCAAATGGTTTTTGATGACGTATGTCCGTGTCGGATGACGTCACAAGGAAGTAGACACACACATCCGACCCAAAACAACGTAAGTCACGAGTGTCGGCCTCGCAGCCCGCCGGCCGACAGACAACACAGGAAAGAGTGTCGACCCTCAACAGGGCCGACATGCAATGAATATCAAAGGTCGACCACAAAGGAGTCGACCAACCATCCGCCCAGTGTCGACCAGATAACACATATGGTAGCCGACACCCGGGCACGACAAGTCCGAGACGGACACCACAGACCAATGCTCCCACAACGGCGGGTCGGCGTGCCGACGCCCGACCTGACCACACATTTAATGCGATTACCCAAAATATATACTGCAGGAACTTGGCACAGTCCAAGGCGCAGACCTGCAGCCTACCTCCTTTGGGCAATTAACATTAATGGCAATACAAGACAAAGGTTGAGGGTTATAAATACACCCCAACCACCAGGTTAGATTCATTCAATGCGCTTAGCTTCGACTTGATTACACTTAATCTCTCGAGACGCATACTTATTCTCACGCCCGAGCTTGGTCGCAGGACACCCTGTCCTGCTCTCCAAGAACAACGGTGTTTCCTTGTTTTGTAGATAACAGCCGAGCCGAGTCCCTCCAAGCCGAAGGCTAGCTGTTTTCTTCCACCTGTAGTCGTCCTATCGGAGTCACTCGTCCTAGACTTCGGTCTATCTAGTCACTCTCGGTAGCCCGATTCTACATTGGCGCCATCCGCACGGTCCCTCACAACTTCCAGAATGCCTGATAATCAAGATCGGAACGCCGAAGACAGTTTCGTCACCCCAGATGGAAGAAACACTACCGGATCATCCGGGGTCACCGATCCTCAAACCTTGACACTCACACCAGAACTGGTAAGCCAAAACTTCCTACAGCTTCGACAGATGATGAACGAACACGTAGCGGCCGAAAGAGCAAAAGGCATACGTGTACAGCTGTCCTTTGACGAAGAGAACGTCATCATCAACAATGAGATGCCACCACCACTGGGAGGTAATGTCAACCAACCAAGGCCGACAGTCGTTATGACCAATAGCACCACGGTATCGACTCAGACACCGAGACCAACGGTCCCGGCGTCAACACCAATCATCAGAGCAGGTTCCATGCCGACGCACGGAGCCTCGGGCCCAATGCAGTTCCCGGCCCAACAGTTTTATCCATACCCACCATTCATGAGCCCATACGTGGCACCAGCTTACCAGATGCCGATGTACCCATACGGTATGCCGCTACAACCACCACCTCCGTCACACGCGACAAACGCAAGCACAGGCCCTCGGCCACAGCTAAATGCCAGAGTCGAAAAGCAACAAGGGTAGACGAACCAAAGGATGCCAGCGCCGATGATTTCTCTCTACCCTACATCCCAGAAGAAGAAAGCAAATTCACTGAGCGAATAGAGAGTTTCGAATGCCCACCAAAGACAAAGCTACCAAGTGCAGTAAAAACATACGATGGCAGCACCGACCCAGAGGACCACCTGCACGCCTTTAAATCGGCCGCCAGCATAGAAAAATGGTCCATCCCCGTGTGGTGCAAAATGTTCGTGCAGACACTCTCGGGTCCAGCTAGACTCTGGTTCAACTCCCTCCCCGACGGCTCGATCGACAGCTACGCACAGCTGAAACAATTATTCTCCAAACACTTTGGCCAGCAGAAGAAGTGCACAAAAGACCCAATCGAGCTACACAATATCCGACAGGGAGACCAAGAGTCCCTCTGAACCTTCCTAGAAAGGTACAAAACCGAATCTCTGACTATCGGTCACGCTGACGAGAGACAAAAAATATCCGCCTTCATCCATGGTCTAAGGACGAGACAATTAATTAAGGAGATGAGTGCCAGAGTCCCTGGAACGATACAAGAGGCTTTCGATAGAACCGAAGCCTTCATCAGAGGCGAAGAGGCAGCACAGCTCAGAGACAAATCGTCTGGCGGACAGCAAAGGTCACAAGGTCGGCCACAACACAATAAAGACTCTCGCCGACCCTGGCAGTCGGGGAGCGACAGAGGAAGCCGAGACGATCGTCGACACTCAGGCTTCACGCCTTACGAGCGACCATCTCCCTCCAACCAGAGGCACGATAAGAGGGATTACCCCAGCCTAACAAAGAACCCCAGAGAAATCTTGCAAACGGAAGACGCTAGTCGGCAATTTGGCAAACCACGAACGATGGGCTCTAACACAACCAACCGAAATATGGCCAAATACTGTGATTTCCACCTAGACAGAGGCCACGATACAGACGAATGCCATCAATTAAAGAAAGAGATCGGCCACGCAGTAAAAACATGGCAGTTAGCCCACCTGTTGAAAGAAATCAAAGAGCAAAAGAACAAGAAAGAAAAGAAAAACGACAACGCACAAATCCTCATGACACATGCCTCGCGCAACAAAAGACTGAAGCTCAGAAGAGAAACCTGGGCCAACAAGCCAATCTCCTTCCTGGCACTAGACACGGCCGAGCCGACACTCAGCCCCATGGTTGTCATTGCCAATGTAGCACACCACGACATTCACAGAGTATACATTGACGGGGGGAGTGCCTCCGACATCATGTACAAGACATGTTTCTCCAAACTACCGGCTCACATACAGCAACATCTCCAACCCTCAAGAACATCTTTGGTCGGCTTCAGTGGAGATGATGAACCACAAAATCCCACCGTATGTAAATGAGAGATTATAATTCAACTAGGAACAAGCTAATCTAAGAAGAATAATCGATGAATCAATGGATTTACTAATATCTCAATATTTGGGTACAAACAAGGAAAACACACAGTAAATGTGTGTTTTCTGGAATCTGAAGTTACATTGCAAATG
>JBCNJP010000012.1:73841571-73868992 GCA_039602395.1 Deinandra increscens subsp. villosa | reverse complement strand
ATTCAAAAAGGTAAAGCTGTCAATGTACATAATCAAATAAAAGCCTCCCTTAATTTTAAAAAGTCCATAACTTTTTTATACTTCGTTGGTTTTTTTATAAAAGTTTCACCGTTAAACTCGTCGCATTTTTATCTTTAATTCAAATATAGTCTCGATGTTTTTTATTACCGTTTTCTCAGGCGTGCGATATAGCACTAGTGTAGTGTAACTAACATCACTGTCATAAGTATTAACAATGAACACAATTACATCCATACAATCACAACCAATAGCGTCGATGTTTCCCACTTAAAGACAACTGCATATGCATATATTACAACCTACAAATACATCAATATACATATAACACTAATGCTATAAGCATTAACAGTTGTGTGATGATCGGTAACACCGGTGCTATAAACATTAATCGGATATTTCTACAAAAAAATATATAAATGTACAGGTGGTGTACATAAAAACAAGGCAGCAATGCTCTTTAACACTGATGTTATGCCTATTAACATCATTGTCATAACTAGAATATACACAAATTACAAAGATCAAGATTAAAAAAAATAATGTGTGTACAAATTGGCAGAACAAACTGATGAGTAAAATTATCTACATATGCAGATCCAAATTATTCACATCAACCGAACCAAAATAAAATAAAAAATACTTAGTTTAGAGTTTTTTTAAGGGTTATTGGATTATAATAACCCGAACTATCACTTCTTGGCCAGCTACCACTCCCAACTAAAGAATTTCCCTCTACCACTCCCAACTTTCATTATATTTTCCACCACCACTCCTCTGTTAGTTTTTTATTTAACATCGTTAACTCTTGCTTACTTGGCAGTCTATGTGGTATAGCAAAATAAAAAAAATAAAAAACGAATTTAACAGTCCTATCTGCGATCTCTAACCCTAAAACCCCAAATCCCACAATGAAATCCTAATTTGGAACCACTGAAGAAAACAGACGAAGGGAAGAAGGAACTGGTCGCTCCTCGTCATCATCAACTCCTCCTCGTCAATGGAACCGGTGACCATAATGCAATGCGGTGTGCCGCTATCAAATCGGAATTCAATTGATCCGGCAGGCGCTCGATTGAATCTGTACGAATCACCCCTCCCTCTATGTACGATGAATGAGTGTGGGTTTTGTTATGTACATGTTACTTCAAATTTGTAAATTCAATAGGGTTTATACCATTAATTTGTTAATTTTAAACAGTTTCTTGTTCTAATGTTTTAATTTACAGAAAAGGGGTTGCAGAACAAGATGATTTAAGAGGAGATGCATAATGTCTATGTATGAACAAGATTTGGAATTGTTCCAAGAGGAGATACACAACTGATTTGGAATCGCAGAATTGCAGAACAAGATTTTTTTGTTTTAATTTCAATTTTGTGGATTGTATTTGACTGAGACTATAATGTCTATGTATGAAATTGATTTAGTGGAGTGGATTATGTTTAAGTCATTGCTTGTTAATTGCTTTCATGGAATGAACATGTTTGTATGATAATGGCTTTATGGTTGCATATTGATGAACATAGTGTGCATAAAACATTGCCAAAACAGGGCAGCAAATGAAAGCTCTACAGCCGCAATATGGCTGCATAAAAATGGTAAATTCGGTTTTTTTTACTTTTTTTTTATTTTGCTATGCCACATAGACTGCCAAGTAAGCAAGAGTTAACGATGTTAAATAAAAAACTAACAGAGGAGTGGTGGTGGAAAATATAATGAAAGTTAGGAGTGGTAGATGGAAATTCTTTAGTTAGGAGTGATAGCGGCCAAAAAGTAATAGTTCGGGTTATTATAATCCAATAACCCTTTTTTTAAAGAATACTTAGATGAATAAAACTATATCACAACGCAAGCATATCAATATTAAATGATATTTAAACTGAAGAAACAACTATAAACCAGATCTGAGTTTTAAATAAAATCACGGTGAGAAATTAAAAAAATAGAGCTAATCGAAAACCTTTTGGATCTACAAAAACCTCTTGATCTTCTTTGCATCATTGACGAATATTCCGACCGGTGGTTTGCTGTCGAGGGTTCCTTGCTGTCGGATGTTCGCCGTACGAAACATTCAGGTGCGGCGGCGGAGAGCAGGTGCGCGGTTTGCTGCTGGTGGTTCCTTGCTACCGGAAAATCGAGTGGAGAGGGAGTGCAGGTGCGGCGGTCGGCTGGAGAAGAAGAAGAGCGACGGTGGCCGGATATCGTGGCTGTCGGAAAATCGAGTGGAGAGGGGGGAGAAGTGGGAGTGCAGGTGCGGCGGCCTGGTCATCGGCGTCGGAAAATCGAGTGGAGAGGGAGTGTAGGTGCGGCGGCCTGGTCATCGACGTCGGTGGCGGTAGAGAGGAGCAGTGGATCTGGGTGTCAACGGCGGCTACTTGTGCTACTACGGGTCATCGGTGACTAGTGGTGGATCTGAGGCATCAGGCAGTAGAGAGGATTTAGATGAAGATCGGGTGGATTAGAGATGAACATCGGTGAGGGTTTTGAAAAAGTGCAGAAAAATATAAATGGGATAAGAGAGAGAGAGAGTTACTGATCTAAAGATAAAAGATAAGAAGAGTAAATTACGTTTGTGTCCTTGGAGTAATATCAACCTCACAAAGATCTCATAAATCTAAGCCTGTACTAAAAAAAGATCTGTTCATTTTTACACTGTCACCCAAAACGATTTGACTGTTTTATGCAGGATATTTTGAAAGCTTTAAGAATCCCACATGCTCTTGTTCTAGAAACAAGCTTTGATAGACCGAATTTGAAGTATGAAGTGATCGAGAAAAGCAAAGTGCCATTAGAACAGCTTGGAAAGCTACTGTCTGATAGGTTCAAAGGTTCTTCTGGGATTGTATACTGCCTCTCAAAAAACGAATGTATGGAAGTTTCCAAGTTTCTGAATGAAAAATGCAAGATTAAAACGGTGTATTATCATGCTGGTTTGTCTGCTCGTCAGAGGATGACTGTCCAGCAGAAATGGCATACCGGGGAGGTACATGTGGTGTGTGCAACTATTGCATTTGGCATGGGGATAGACAAGCCGGATGTTGTAAGTCTACACTTTCTGTCAAGTTTATTAATAATATGTTAAAACATCATTTGCATACCCTAAAGAAATTTAGGAGGTGCTCTAATTTTTGTCATGAAGCCAATTATCTGACTTTGTAACTTGATACAGTGATTCTGATTCTAATTGTCTGAATATTTAGGGGGTTAGATACTCAGTTTTGGATGAGCGGTTTCATACATATCGTAGCAAAATTGAATATTTAAGACATCTTAGGATTACTTATTTACCTCCCTTTTTTCACCATGTGTATTATTAATAATGCTATAAAATAGTATTAACATCAGAATTATATGCAGTTATTTTCTTTGAAAATAGGTTATAATTTTTCTCCCCAGTTAAATAAAATATAACTTTTTCATATTTCAAATTAAGATACTTAACATATATAAAATTGTCCATTTTGGTAGTTCCTCATATAATCTAAATTTGCTAAACACTCAAAACAACTGGATCTTACAACTTCAAGAAACTTCAAACACCATCTCATGCAGCAGGTTAAATATTACTACATCTCATTAGAGTGTGATTATTTAATATCATGTAATCAGTTTTATTGTAGCCTCTATCCGATTGTAATTATTCAACATATTAATGTCATTTATGATTCGTGTAGTTGAAATCAGCCTATGGGTGCTTTTTGTTTGTCATACTATTGCATATTTTGTTAAATTTGTTTTTTAAGCATCCTACATATATGTGTTTGTCTATATACGTTTCTTTGCTGGTTTCTTAATTATTTGACAAATATAACTTACTTTCAGCGGTTTGTGATTCACAACACATTATCCAAGTCGATTGAAAGTTATTATCAGGAATCTGGACGGGCTGGAAGAGACAATCTCCCTTCAGAATGCGTTGCTTTATATCAGAAAAAGGATTTTAGCAGGATCGTCTGCATGTTAAGAAGCGGTGGTGGGAAAAAAGCAAGTTTTAAGACAGCAATGGAACAAGCTCGTACAATGCAGCATTATTGTGAAAACAAGGTAATAAGCATACTTATCTCGGAATTTGCTTAATGAGCACATTAATACAATGCCTCGATGAACTTTGCAGGTGAAATGTCGTAGACAGATGTTACTGGAGCACTTTGGTGAATCATTTAACCCGAGAGTGTGCAAAAATGGGTCTAGTTCGTGTGATAATTGTGTCAAATCGACTTCATGATCAATCCTTGCACCAATTACCGATGCTCATGGAACGTTTTTTATATCCATCATATGTTTCTATCGTTTTGAAAGCAATCCCGGTTGGTGTTCATGTGCTTTGACTTTTAATTTAGGCTTTTGACGTACTCGTATCCAAGCTCATTAGAAAGTCCAATACCCCTTGTAGAGGTGGCAATATGGGTGAGTCGGTTAGTGGGTGATACGAATTGAGGAATTCAACTCAAGATCTTTCGATGGTTGAGCTGGAGTTAGCGATCAGAGATTGAACAATTAGAATCAATCTCGAAATGGAGCTAACGATTGAAAGAATCAATCAATTTGGGAGGGAAAATCAGTTTATTGATAACAGAATTGAATGTCTCGTTGTTCGTTACAGACTCAACTATATACCTGATACAAATGATACAAACTAATCCCTCAACTATCTATAAAAGACATACAGACCCTCCCAACTTGTAACAACCTACTAACTGTCACTTTAGAACTATCAGCAGTTGTCATAATTGGTCCCTGTACTTCTTCATCACCATTAATTCGTAACAATACCTCCTCCTTAAGCAGAGGCTTGACCCCAAGGCTCAAAATTAGGAAACCAAGCTGTAACTAAGGCAGCTTCCTCCCAAGTAGCGTCCTCCACAGGTGCATGTTTCCATTTAACTAACCAATGAACCACTACCCTATTATGTCGTTTAGTCACCTTCTTATCAAGAATGTACTCAGGCTCCTTCAAGACGGATGACCCAGCTGTCTGAGCGGTAGAATGCATAGGAGGAATGGGCCCATGATATGGCTTTAACATCGAAACATGGATAGTAGGATGAATAGCAGAAGTAGGGGGAAGTTTGAGAGTATAAGCTACCGAACCCACTCGAGCCACAATAGGATATGGCCCAAAGAACTTAGCAGCTAGCTTTTGGTTAATGCGAGTGGCCACCGATTGTTGTCGATAAGGAACCAGTTTAAGATACACCCAATCGCCCACTTTAAATTCCCGTTCAGTTCGATGTTGGTCAGCAAGTTGCTTCATCCGATGTTGGGCCTGTCTCAAATTTGCCTGCAGAATTTTAATGACCTCCTCCCGGGCAATTAAGCTTCGATCAACAACCTCATTAGTGCTATCACCAGGTAAATAGGGAACATGTAGAGGGGGTGGTTGACCATAGATGATCTCAAAAGGACTGCACTTAATGGCTGACTGATAAGAAGTATTATACCAGAATTCAGCTAATGGGAGCCACTTAGCCCATTCTTTAGGCTTATCAAAACACATGCAACGCAAATAATTTTCCAAGCACCTATTAAGAACCTCCGTTTGGCCATCAGATTGTGGATGAAATGAGCTTGACATCCGCAGTTCGATGCCTTGTAAATTCATTAGCTGCTGCCAAAAATTACTGAGAAAGATTTTATCTCTATCAGAAACTATGGTCTTAGGAGATCCATGGAGTCTAAACACACTATCCAAATAAGTCTGAGCCACATCCACAGCTGTAAAGGGATGTTTCAGTGCCAAAAAATGACTTCCCTTACTCAATCTATCCACAATAACCAAAATAACATTTTTGTTGTAAGAAGTGGGCAAACCTTCCACAAAATCCATGGAAATATCCTCCCATACACCCTTAGGAATTGGCAATGGTTGCAGGAGACCAGGGGAAGCCACAGTTTCACTTTTACATTGTTGACAAACCACACAATTTCTAACATAAGAAGCCACATCTTTTCTGAGCTTAGGCCAATAGAACATCTTGGCCACCCTGTTAGCAGTCACTAAGGAACCAGAATGACCCCCCACTGCAGAGTCATGAAGCCATTTCAAAATACTCTTTTTAAGGTCAGCATCATTACCTACTACTAACCTGCCCCTCCTTCTCAATTCCCCATTAAACCACTCATATTGAGGATGTGATTTAGCATCTAACTGTAACTCTTGAATGATTTTTACCAGGTCTCCATCTTGTACCCAAGATTCCTTAAGAGCTGTCCATAAATCTGTGTGAACAGTAGAAGTAACTAATTGTAAAAGCTCTCCATGAGTGACTCTAGACAAAGCATCAGCCACCTTATTAGTAGAACCTTGCTTGTAGACAATATCAAAATTAAATCCCATTAATTTGGCTATCCACTTCTGTTGAAAAGGAGTAGACACCCTACTATCCATCATGTACTTCAAACTCTGCTGATCTGTTCTAATGATAAAATGACTGTTGATCAAGTAGTGTTGCCATTTTTGAACAGCATGAATAATGGCAAGCATTTCTCTCTCATAAGTAGAAAGTGACAAATTTTTTTCAGATAAGGCCTTACTCAGAAAAGCTATGGGATGACCCTTCTGCATGAGGACAGCACCTATTCCCAACCCAGAAGCATCAGTTTCCAATTCAAAAGGCTCCTTGAAATTAGGAAGAGCTAGAACTGGTGGGCTAATCATAGCAGCTTTTAAAGAAAGAAATGCTGACTGAGCTAATTCAGACCAAACAAATGAATCTTTCTTTGTCAAATCAGTTAGAGGTCTAGCCATTTTCCCATAATCCTTGACAAATCTTCTATAGTATCCAGTTAAGCCCAAAAACCCCCTTAATGCTTTAACAGAAGTGGGAATAGGCCAATCTTGAATGGCCTTAACCTTGTTAGGATCAGTAGAAACACCCTGGACACTGATTAAATGACCCAAATATTCTAATTTTTTAGCAGCAAAATCACACTTACTCTTCTTCACTACCAACTGATTTTTCCTCAGCAATTGGAAAACCACCCTTAAATGTTGCACATGATCCTCCCATGAAGGACTGTAGATCAATATATCATCAAAAAAAACCAGCACAAACTTCCTCAAGTGGTCTTTAAAAATGTGGTTCATCAAACCTTGAAATGTAGAGGGAGCATTTGTTAGACCAAAAGGCATTACCAGAAATTCATAATGCCCATTATGAGTTTTGAAGGCAGTTTTATGAACATCACTTGGGTCCATTCTTATTTGGTGGTAACCTGATTTGAGGTCCAATTTGGAAAAATAAAGAGTACCACAAAGTTCATCTAACAGTTCCTCTACCAATGGGATAGGAAACCTGTCTGGAATAGTAGCCTGATTTAACTTTCTGTAATCAATACACATTCTCCAAGTTGAGTCTTTTTTCTTTACTAAAACCACTGGAGATGCAAAGGCACTATTACTATATCTGATCACCCCTTGCTCTAACAACTCATTAGTCATCTTTTCAATAACATCTTTCTGCAACCCTGGATACCTGTATGGTCTCAAATTAATACCTTCAGTGCCTTGCTTTAATGGGATTCTATGGTCAAAATAATTTCTCAAAGGTGGTAAAGCCTTAAGATCAGTGAAAACATCTTGGAACTCATCCAATACATCCTCCAACTCCCTCTTCTGAATGTCATTACATAAGGATTGCTGTAACACCACTGAAGTAGCAGTAGGAACACCCTCAATTGCCATCACTTGTAGTAAAGAAATTTCAGCCCTATGCTGCTGCACTTTCTTAAGACCATTCTTTCCCAAAACTCCCAATTGTTTACCCTGTTGGCCCCTTAAAGTAATCTTTTGACCCCTGAGTTTAAATTGGATAGTTCTATCTCTGTAGTTCATCTTAATGCAGCCCAAGGTAGTAAACCATTGTACCCCTAAAACCATATCACAACCTCCCAAAGGCATTACATACACATCAGCTGTGAAGGTAAATGCCTGCATTTTCCAATGAAAATTTTCCACCATTTTATCACAAACTACAGTGTTACCATTAGCTACCTTTACTATCATAGCAGGTTTTTGAACCAATCTGCATCCCAACTGTTTAGCTAAATTTATATCCAGGAAATTGTGAGAACTTCCTGTATCCATCAGGATCTGTATTTCGGATTTGCCACAATGACCAGTCACTCTCAAAGACTGATATAAGTCACTACCCCCCATAGCGTTTACAGAAATTTGAGCACATTCCACCGTATCACTCTCTATTTCCTGTGTGTCATCTACATCTTCTTCTAGATATTCAACCTCAATGTGATACAACTGTGGCCTCTTGCCCTTACAAACATGGTCTCTACTGTATTTTTCATCACAGAAATAACACAACCCTTTAGACCTCTTTTCATCTAATTCTTGTTGGGTAAAAGTCTTTTTATTGCTGCTAAACTTTTTAAATTCCTTGTTAACTGGTTTAGTATAGGGTACTACAGCTTTAGCACTAACAGGAGTAGGATTAGGCAATAAAGGAGATTTATACCTTGTCTTGGTCATTTGAATGGCCGCTTCTTGTAACTTTGCTAATGAACAGGCTTCTTGAATGCTTTTTGGACAAAACATTCTAACCTGGAGTTGAATGCTCTCTTCCAAGCCAGCTAAGAAACAACTGAGAGCATATTCTCCCGACAGTTTCAATTTGCTCAAGATTGCATCAAAGGCATCGTGATAATCTTGAACAGATCCTAACTGTTTGAGATTCTTTAAATCAGTCATAGGATCATCGTATACTTTGCCAAACCTCAATTTCAAAGCCTCTAATAACTCTTCCCAAGTCACCGGGTGATCATTTCTTTGTTTCATAAACGATTGAAACCACTGCAATGCCTTCTTTTCAAAATGAATGGAAGCCAATCTTACCTTCGTTTCATCTGTAACCTTGTCTAACAGGAAAAACTGATTCACTTTAAACAGCCAATCATCGAGTTCATCGCCTCCGAATTTGGGGAAATCAATTTTAGTCAGCCGCGTAGCAAAATTGTATCCCGAATCACCTTCACCACCATTGTTTCTATTACCTCGACTCCCAGCCGCTGCTAATTGAGACATCTGATACGTCATGGTGGTCATGAATTGCTGAATCGTCTCCAGCGTCTTCGCGTGAGCTTCAACACGATCGCTGAGAATGGAATCGCCTTCCGGATTGCTGGTGTCGCCATCAGAATTAGTCGCTTGTCTTCTCGTCATTATCGTCTGGATCGCAAATCACAAAATCAACGAGCCGAGGATCACTGGCTCTGATACCAATGATACGAATTGAGGAATTCAACTCAAGATCTTTCGATGGTTGAGCTGGAGTTAGCGATCAGAGATTGAACAATTAGAATCAATCTCGAAATGGAGCTAACGATTGAAAGAATCAATCAATTTGGGAGGGAAAATCAGTTTATTGATAACAGAATTGAATGTCTCGTTGTTCGTTACAGACTCAACTATATACCCGATACAAATGATACAAACTAATCCCTCAACTATCTATAAAAGACATACAGACCCTCCCAACTTTTAACAACCTACTAACTGTCACTTTAGAACTATCAGAAGTTGTCATAATTGGTCCCTGTACTTCTTCATCACCATTAATTCGTAACAGTGGGTTAAAACGGGTTTAAACTTAAACTGGTCATTTTTGGTACGAGTGGATACAGGTTAGGTAACAGTTAATGGCCCATGATACAGTTAAACTACATCAACATAGGTCACTACATCACGTCACAAAAACTACTAAATAGCTACTTATTTGTGTATGTGATTTCTTCGGCCTTTAACGAAACTTACTACAATTAACAGAATCATAAGGGTGGGGTGTATGGTTGCCTAAGAGCATTCACAGCAGGTTCTCTATCTTCATCCTTATAATTTATACTTTTATTATTACTTTTTCTCTTTCTTCCACTCACAACCATAATTAAATAATATTTTTTATACATTTATCATTACATTTTCTTTTTCTTCCAATCCCCAAATTTTAGTAAATCACTAAAACTTTTTGTTAAATATACAGATTTTGTAAAGTTTTCTCTTTCTTCTACTCACAACCACTCACACCAAACCTTAAATTATACAGATTTACACTCACATATTTTTTAGGGAACCTATTGTGAATGTTTTAAGGCAACCATTTGAATCATCAGTCTGGTCAATCATGGGCTGCCAAAAGGAAAGAGAAAATTTATGTAGAATTTATGTTTTGGTGGTAGGTATGGTTGCCTAAATCATGTTTTAGACAAACTTTTTTTTTTTTAAGCAAAAACAATTACATAAAATAAAATAAAAACATAAAATTCATTAATTTAAAAATAAAAATTACAAAGTCCTAAAATAAAATAAAAAAATTACCAAATTCCTAAAAAAATAAATAAACAACCACCATTTATTCTTCAAATTAAAAAAAATACAAATCTAGGTTGGAGGATTTGCGTTTAGCTCTTCTTCCGTTAGCTCGACTTTCAAGTTTGTGGCGATGTGCTTCGTGATATCGAATCGTAGCTGAAAGTGTGTCTCGCTATCCCGTATCTCCATATAAACATCCTCATTGTCGGCCGGCTGGACTGGAGGATCACGAATGTGTACCGGTGATATAGCCGCGCCCTCGTCTTTCAGTGTCATGTTGTGAAGTATCATGCAAGCGTACATGATATTCTCCATCAAATCTGTGTCCGTTGGCCGTGCTTTTCGATCGATTATGGCCCACTTAGCTTTTAACCTACGAAATGCTCTTTCGACGTCTTTTCTTGCACCCTCTTGCACCTTCTTCATTTTCTTCTCCTTGATTGCATATGGATGTGTATACGCTTTTATAAAAGTAGACCAAGTGGGATATATACCATCGGTAAGGTAGTAGCCCCGTTTGTATTCCCGACCATTAACTGTAAAAGGAGCTTTCGGAGCAATACCTTTCAACTCGTTCGTGAACAATATTGATTGATTTAGCACGTTTATGTCATTGTTCGAACCTGCGACACCAAAGAAAGCATACCAAAACCACATTTCTTGTGACGCAACTGCCTCTAGTATTATCGTTGGTTTTGGATGATCACCACGATGATAATGTCCTCTATATTTTGTTGGACAGTTTCTCCATTCCTAGTGCATACAATCGATGCTACCAATCATGCCAGGAAGGCTATGTCTTTCTAAATGGGCCTCATATAAAAGAGCAAGATCATGGCTAGTCGGTGAATGAAAAAATTCATCTTTATAAAGCTTAATTATAGCATCACAAAAGTAGTGTAAACATTCACGTGATGTTCTTTCGGACATTTCCAAAAATTCATCGTATTCGTCAGGCACGTTACCAGTTGCCAATTGACGAATAGCTACCGTACATTTCTGTAAAGTCGTGAAACTTGGACGCCCCTCGCGTCGAAACGAAAAGTAAACCACTCGAAGTTACTTTCAACATCATTCTGAATACGATTAAACAATTTCTTAGACATTCGAAATCTATCTTTAAAAATACCTTCGTGAAAATGTGGCTTGTCGGCGAAATATAGCTCAATCAAGCGATTATGACTTGCCCTACGATTCCGATAAATACTCGTCCTTGTATTCGTCTCTCGAGCTTCTTCGTCTAAGACAACGCGATAACAACTCCTCATGAACTCCATCGCGTCATTGTTTCTTCGTCTAAGACAACGCGATAAGAACTCCTCATGAACTCCATCGCGTCATTGTCCGAATCGCTCGAACTACTAGATGAAGTCATAAGCTCGGATGAGATTCTATACTTTGGGCGCGGACGAACCATGTTTGAGATAAAAATATAGAGGTTTTTTGTGATTGAATTGAAGGAGAAGGGGTATAACAATTATTAGATATAATGGGGTTTATATAGTATTTGAATAGATTTTAAAAAAAAGGGGAAACGGTCGAAAACGGTCAAAAAAGGAGGAAGGTTTCTCGGCAACAAGTTGCCGAAAAATTGGGTGAGAGGGATGCCGAGGGGGGGGGGGGGGGGGGATGGTCGCCGCGAGATTGCCGAAGGATATGCCGAGACATACCCCCACCCTAAACAATATGAGAGACTTTAAAAGACAAATGTAGAATCTAAAACATTAGAATAACAGTAGGTGCAAGAAGTCAACATGTGTGTTCACAACTTTTTAGAAAGTTAAGGAGATCTGTTCAAATTGGGGTTTCCAAGAGAACCGTGGTCCCAAATTGTTTGGATTCGGACAATGATTTTTTACACGTAATATGATTTTAAACAGGGTTTGTGTGTTGTTTAACTGTTTTTTTTGGGCAGGATGCCAGATTGGGTTATGGTTAAACGTTCAAACTATAAGGTAGTGTTTGGTATGTAGGAATGGATGGTGGAATGAAATGGGTCATTCTGCTGAAATGAAAAATAACATGTTTGGTAGCAAATAGGAATGAAATGCACAATTACATAGGGAATGTGGTTTCTTCTATTTATAAAGATTTTCATTCTTTAGGGGTGGAGTGTTTTTCTTTCATTCCCTCAAGTAATGGAATGAAAATTATATTCAATTTGATTTTTTTCTTAGAATTTTATGAAAGCAAAAAAAAACAAGAATAAAAAATTAAAAATACGAAAAAATATATAATCGAATAAAATAAAAATAAAAATAAAAATATAAAATAAAATTCAAACAATAATAAATAAAAATAAAACATAATAAATAAAACCAAAAAATAAAAATAAAAGTAAATTTACATATAAAAAAATAATACATAAAAATTAAACTAATTAACAAAAATAAATTAATTAAATGCTAAAAATAAAAAATAAAAAAAATAAAAAAAATAAAAAAAATAAAAAAATATACAAATAGAAATCAAATATATTATTTTAATAAAAGTCTTGGTAAAACTGTATTCGATTACTTCGGTTTTACTAACTATCTAAAACACGAACCAATGATTTCTTTCATTCCCACTGGTAACCAAACAAGATGATGGAATGGTAATGATTCATTTCATTCCCTCAACCATTCCATTACCTTGTCCATTCCATTTCTTCGTACATTCCATTACCTCATACCAAACAGACCCTAATTATTTTGAACTTAGGGGTAGTGATTTGGGTACAGAAAACGTGTTGCACCGCGGTGCTTGGAAATGCAAAACGTTGTGAAAGCAAAGTCTTTTGTAGTAGAGTCAGAATCGATTTTTGACAATTAAATATTTAATGGCTTGGGTCGACATCGGTTGATAGTGTCCTAGCAATTGTCCATGGTAAAGCATATCGAACTGTCACTCACCTTGGTGGTGGGAACCTACTCCTCGAACCGGTGGCCCGACTCGATGCATAGGAAAGTGCTTTTTTATTGGAATTGTAAATATAGGACGTGCTTTCACCCGCCAAGGTCATTTAAACTTTGGAGAGTATCCGCTTTAACTTTCTTTGGGGAGGTTAATGTAATGGTGAGGGGTCTTCAAGGAAAATACACTGGGTCAGTAGGGATTTAATCTGCTGCCCAAAATCGGATAGGGGTCTCAGTCTCTTCGTTGGAGAGTATCAATTTGGCGTAGCTTTCAAAGTGGTTTTGGCGCTACTTTACTGAACCTAACAGTCTCTGGAGAAAGGTGGTTGATGGTATCCATGGCTCGAGTTCGAACGTTTGGATCCCCCATCGTAAGCACATCCCAGGAGTTTGGAGTGGGATTAGGAAAGTCGAAATCAATCTGCAGTGTTTCGGTATTAATTTGAAGGAAATTTTGTTCGTTAAGATTGGAAGATGGCGCTGGAATCTTGACCTAGGGGAGTCTTCTCTACCAAAAGTTTGCGGTCGAGGATGTGCTCCTCCCCTCCTGCCCCGCCACTGCCCAACCTGATTAAGTGGCCCAAATATGTCCCCCTCAAAGTCAATCTTCTGGTTTGGAGAGCCCAGTATAACTGGTTGCCTACAAAAGATAGTTTGAGGAAAAGGAATGTCCAAGTTGCTTTGCCTATTTGCCCTCTCTGTGAGGACGGTCTCGAGTCCGTCGAGCATTTATTTATTGAGTGTAAAATGGCTATTGGTGTTTGGAGTCTTATATCCTTTTGGTGCAGAATACCTCATATTTTCAGCTTTTCTTTTGGAGACCTTTTAAAGATCCCTGATTTGGCTAGATTGGAGAAGGACAAGGCGAATTTGGTTTCAAGTATTGTTCATTCGGCATGTTGGGTCCTTTGGCGTGCAAGGAATGAGACGATTTTCAACAAAAAGAACAGCTCGGTGCAAGCTTTATTTTTGGAGATTAAATCCCTTAGCTTCATTTGGGTTTCTAATAGGAGTAGGAAAAAAGTTGTAGGGTGGTATGATTGGTGTAATTTCTCCTTTATGTAAGCTCTTCTTTGGTTCCCGTCCTTAGCGTCTTGCTTGGGGGCGGGCTTTGTTTTTAATGAAATCGCCGTTCCCAAAAAAAGTTGGTGTTCGTTTAGACTCCACAATGAGATTGGTACTGTACATGTATCCAGGGCGGACCCTTATTAGGCCCAGGGGCTCCCCGTGGACCCCCTCAACCTCATACACAAAGTGAAAATTATATGAACGGTTTTTTATTAAAAAAAAAAGTGTGTGAAGCGGAGTTAATAAATACTTTGTGAAAATGAAACAAAACAAGTAGCTAGCCTAGTGGTAAAATCCCTTGTTTGATTTTGAAGGGGTGCAAGTTCAAATCTTGTGCTCAACATTTTTCCTAGTTTTCTTTATTAATTTTAGTGATATAAATGAGGCCATGAGAGTACCGCCTCTTTTTTATTTACTTTTATTATAGACCCATTCTTTTTAAATATATTCATCCTAAACCCCTTTTATAATATTACAATATATAAAAATATATACTTTTTTTAATAGGCAAACATTTTGTCATATTATATTTTTTCACGCGTTACTTTTTATTTTCTATTCATTTCTAGCCATTTCCTATTATTTTTTTACTATTATATCGTTGTCAATGTTACGGTATAAATTTTTTTATCAAATCATGTAGAGTTCTTTTAATCGGTTATTTTTTTCTTTACTCGCAAGGTTATTTTTCATCCTCGTCTTTAATAGAAAATCTTATAACCTACAAAGAAAACAAGTTCATCAGTTTATATATGTAAAAATCACAGCATGTTACATATGTAAATTAAAATATATAACGAGACGTAACACGAAACAAACATAAATTTACGTATGTATCACAAGTTTACATATGTAAATTCAAATAGATATTGAGATATCACAGTTTACATATGTAAACTTAAATATGTTACATATTTAACATTAGTTGACACAATCTCACAACCAACGAAGGAAATAAGTCCATCAGTTTATATACAAAATATAACACGTTACGTAAGTATGTAAATTATAATATATAACGAGATAATGGGATATAACAAACACACGTTTACATATGTAAATTATAATCTTTGACACAAACACACGTTTACATATGTAACTTATAATATATAACGAGATAATGGGATATAACATGTTACCTAAGTAAATTTACATATGTAAAATTAGTTATTACATATGAAAAAATAAGATATTATATATGTCAAAGATTATAAACAAGTTTTTACATATGTAAACATAATCAGATAGTTGCTATCAAACCACACCTTTAGATATTACATATGTAAAATAAGATTATAAACCAGTTTTCGACCTACAAAAGTCCAATTACATATATATTACATGTGTAAAAAATATGTCACATTAGTTTTACATATGTAAAAATGTATTATTGATATTAAACATTATATAAAACATATGTAAACATTAGTTCTACATATGTAAAATAAGATATGTAAATCATAAAAAGTAGATTTACATATGTAAATCATAAAAAGTATATTTTTATGTCTTCTTTAGATGTAACATCCATGTTTTCAAACTTGTTATATAAGACATTACATATGTAAAACATACACTTGAACTATATGTAATATTCTTAGAAACACCTACTTTTTTAGACTAGTGGGATTGAGAATCTTAACATTTACATATGTATATTACACAGTAAGCTTTCTTTTACTAACGGATATGACCAAACAATTTATTAATTATCCATTCAACCACCCATAAAAATTACTAAACGTAAATCATTTTAAGTGCTCTACTTTTTCCACGGTAGAATCAAAATCCAACTTGGGCCAAACTCTTAAAAATTACTGTATTAAAAGAAAACTTTAAATTACTGTATTAAAAATTACCTGCATAGAATCAAATTACTGTATTAAAAGAAAATCCAACTTGGGCCAAACTCTACTTTTTCCACGGTAGAATCAAATTACTGTATTAAAAATTACCTGCATAGCAGCACATCGAGATCCCAATCAGCAAGCATTTAAAATCAGCAAGCATTAAAATTGGGTTAAAATCCCCATACCTTTTTTTTTTCAGCAAGCATTAAAATTGGGTTAAAATCAGCAAGCATTTAAAATCAGCAAACTTTACGAGGAAGCAATTTCATTACGAAGAACCCTAAAACATTACGAAGAACCCTAACTTTTTTTTTCTCGATTTTGCGAAACGAAACAGAGGAAGCAATTTCAGATGTATAATTGTATAAGCTACAAATTCAACCTCAGATAATAAGCATACTCATGTCGCCATTGGACGGGTGACGGCGACGGTGACGGATCTGGGTTTGAAGACGATGAACAGCGGTGGAGGCGGTGACGGATCTGGGTTTGAAGACGATGAACAGCGGTGGTGTGCGACGGCTGAAGGAGGCGATGGTGGTGTGCGACGGTTGAAGACGATGAACAGCGGTGGACGCGGTGACGGATCTGGGTTTGAAGACGATGAACAGCGGTGGTGTGCGACGGCTGAAGGAGGCGATGGTGGTGTGCGACGGTTGAAGACGATGAACAGCGGTGGAGAAGCTGCCTCCGTAGCGGCGGCGTTCGTTTGTGGCGGAAGGATGAGTCGGTGGATTCGGGCGACGGATATGAAAGATCGCTATTTGGTGGCTTTGCGCGACGGTGTTGTGGAGGAGAGTAACGGTGGTGGAGTAGTAGAGGCGGCAGTGGTGGTGGTTTCCGGCGAGCATCAAGGTTTCTTGTGGGTTTTGAGTTTTGAAAATTTTGAAAATTTTGAATTGGTGAAAGATGTGCAGACATATATATATTTAATTTCTGACAAGAAAAAATAAATAAATAAAAGGATGGGGGAAAATGACCATCAAGCCCTTCTAGCATTTGATCAAGATGATGATGTGGTGCAATGTGAAGCCTTTAGATGGGTTTCTATGGTTTTCAAGGCTCATGAGGGTTTCCACCATATATTAACCCTATATATATATATATATAGGAATGAGAACAATTAATAACCCTTTCTTGAAGCAATAACCAAATAACCACATCCTAGTGGTTTGATGAAAACACAGGTGCTATGGATTAGTGACATGTGGTACTCTTTTTTTTTCTTTTTTTTTTAACAGAAAGGGTATAAGGGTATTTTACCCAAAAGAAAAAAGTACCCCCTCATTTTTAAAACGCTTATAACTTTTTTATCCGATGTCGGTTTTTTATAAAAATTATACTATTGGACTCGTCTCTTTTTTATCTTTAATTCGGATGTGGTCCCGACTTTTTTCGAAGGTTTTTTTTCAGACGTCCGTATTAACATCAATGCTACAGAAAAAAGGCACCGGTGCTACCCAAAAAAGGCATCAGTGCTACTTTTTGTAACATTACATGTCAGTACGGACGTTTGAAAAAAAGTGTCAAAAAATGTCGGGAGCACATCTGAATTAAAGATAAAAATGCGACGAGTCCAACGGTATTTTTTTTATAAAAAACCGACATCGGATAAAAAAGTTATAGCCGTTTTAAAATGGAGGGGGTACTTTATTGGTTGAGTTAAATGACTAAAATACCCTTTCTGGAAAAGGAGGGAGAGGGACACTTGTCATGATTTTGGTGGTTCAAATGAGTTATTTGGTTATTGCTCCAAACAAGGGTTATTAATAGTTCCACACCCTATATATATATATATATATATATATATATATATATATATATATATATTATATATATATATATAGGGAAAAGATAAATTGGAACCCACCTTGAGTTGGAGAATCGTTGGAACCCGGTCAAAAACGCCGTAAAAAAAATGTTTCGTTTTCTGAATTTTTTTATGGTGGTTTTTTATGTTATAAACTACCCTTAAATGAAAAAAAATCAAAAAAACGCCTAGTAGATTTTCAGTTACGAAAAAAGTTACATCTGTAACTTTTATGCATATATTTACAGTTACGCAAAAGTTACATGTGTAACCTAGACATTTTTGATATATTTTTTAAAAAAATCTAGTAGGCGGTTTTTTGATTTTTTTTTCATTTAAGAGTATTTTATAACATAAAGAACCACCATAAAAAAATTAAGAGAAAAAAACATTTTTTTAACCGCGATTTTAACCGGGTTCCAACGATTCTCCAACTAAAAGTGGGTTCCAAAATACCCCAGACTCTCTCTATATATATATATATATACTATCATCTCTCATATCTATATCTCTCTCTATATCTATATATATACTCATCTCTATCTCACTATATATATATATATATATATATATATCCCCCCATATATATATGTATATGTATACCTATATATATATATATATAGATAGATAGAGAGAGAGAGAGAGAGAGAGAGAGATGAGAGAGAGAGAGTAGAGATGAGAGAGAGAGAGAGAGAGAGAGAGAGAGAGAGAGAGAGAGAGAGAGAGAGAGAGAGAGAGAGAGAGAGAGAGAGAGAGAGAGAGAGAGAGAGAGAGAGAGAGAGAGAGAGAGAGAGAGAGAGAGAGAGAGAGAGAGAGAGAGAGAGAGAGAGAGAGAGAGAGAGAGAGAGAGAGAGAGAGAGAGAGAGAGAGAGAGAGAGAGAGAGAGAGAGAGAGAGAGAGAGAGAGAGAGAGAGAGAGAGAGAGAGAGAGAGAGAGAGAGAGAGAGAGAGAGAGAGAGAGAGAGAGAGAGAGAGAGAGAATATATATATTATATATATATATATATATATATATATATATATATATATATATATATATATATTGTTTTTAGTTCTAAAATCAAATTGGTTCTCAAATGATCCTCTCCCTATATAGGGTTAGGTTCAAATGAGAACTATTTTTTGTGAGAACTTTTGAGAACTAATCACATCCACTAATTTAATTAACCTAAACATAAGGGGTTTTTTTTAAAAGGAAGGGTAAAATTGGAAGTGTACAAAAAATTAGAAAAAAAAAATGCTTGAGTGGTTGTTCATGTTCAGTTTACGAGATTTTTCTAGGGCTTCTGAAAACAAACCCAATCGTAGATTCGCTTCATTATCGTGATTCACTTCTTCATCGAAACCAAATCGGCGATTTAGGAGCGAGATTCATACTTACGAGCAGCGATTCAGGATCTAGGGCTTCTACGAGAGGCAAAGGCGAAATCGATTCTACGAGAGGCGACGTCGAAATCAATCTATATGGATTCTCAGAACGCAGCAGGGGATTCAAATCTGAAAGAAATTGTTAAACACGAAGCGAAGATTACCAAGACGAAATCAAGAGTTAAAATGACAAGAGGCAAACAGGTACCAACTAATCATCAGTTTATCTAGTTACATTGAATCTATAAACCTTTAAGGTTATGAACTGATAGTTGTTTGCATGATTAACTGATGAAATAAAGAAATTACACATGCGTAAATGTTCACAGTGATGAAATGATAGGTTTACACATGTGTGAGTCATTTGATTATTTGCACATATATAATTGTTATGATTAGTGAATTGATAGCTTCTAAAGGTTTAAATCATTGTTTTACACACGTGTATGTTATTATTTGTACATGTGGATGTAAATGTTGAATATACTCTGTGTAAATGACTCGTGCATTTGTAAATTTTGATATTGTTAAAATCATAGTTGAAACAATGTTTAGGTTCTTTATTTACACATATGTAAATAATTAGATTAAATGATAGGTTCCCAAAATGTATGTCTTACACATGTGTAATGTTTTGGAAAATTTATAAACATATTAACACTCACATATTTGAATTTGTTGTTTGATTGTAGAAAGTGAAGAAAGTTATCCAGACAGGGAGGTATTCATATCAAACCTTGGACTTGTTTGAAACAAAATAATTACCTAAAGTATATATTTTATAAGAAAATATATTTGCACTTCGTAAAAGTGGAAGGATTGCTAACTAACGTGGGTTAAGTAAATACAAGAATACTGAAGATTGCCCTTTAAATGTTGATGAAGAATCATCAGTAAATCATGGTAAGTTAAAGCATATAAATCTGTTTATAAAAATGAGAATTTTATAACAGTAATAACTTGTGTTTTGTTATAATATCAGATTCTGAAACATATCGTACTCCCGAAAGTGAGTTTGAAATACATCAAAAACAAATTTAATTGCTGAAAGTGACTATGAAAGGACTGTAAGTTTCAGCAGACAGATGGTGACAGAAAAGAAAGATAAATCAAAAGCGCAGAAATGTATGTCTACAATAACTTAGAAAACCAACCCTTTTATGTAAACAGTGAAGTGATTTACACATGTGTAAATACTGTATTTTAATAAACGGTATCATTGAATAGTGATTTACACATGTGTAAATAAACTATCTACACATGTGTAAATAATGAATTTCATCAACAATAACTTAGAAAACCAACTCTTTTATATAAAACATGAGAAAATAATTGATTTACACATGTGTAAATACTGAGTTTCAATAAACAGTTTCATTGAATAGTAACTTACACATGTGTAACTAAACTATCTACACATGTATCAATAATGCGTTTCATCAACAACAACTTAGAAAACCAGTCACTGATCTACACATGTGTAAATAACTGAATGACATGCCTGATAGAGAATTATATAGATAACTTGCAATTTGTTTTTGTAATCGGTCACTGATCTACGCATGTGTAAATAACTGAATGACATGTCTGATAGAGAAATATATATTTAACTTGGAAATTGTTTTTGTAAATCAGTCACTGATCTACACATGTGTAAACAACTGAATGGCATGATTGATAGAGAATTATAAAAATAACTTTTTATAAATCAGTTACTGATCTACACATGTGTAAATAACTTAATGACATGTTTGATAGAGAATTATATAGATAACTTGGAAATTGTTTTATTGATACATAAGGATATAATAGTCAAGTACTTGAGATCCATGGTGTAGGTCCGGATAACTCCCAAACACACGATATCTAATCAAACACGAGTGCGGAATCCTCGTATAAGATTGATTCAAGAAGAATAGTAGTAGAAGAGACTAGATCTATGAGAAAGATGAAGTCTTGAATGAATAAACACTACTATGAAGCTGATCGTAAACTTAGAGCACCAAGAAATCGTAAACAGTGATTTGTATTGAAAAGCTTGGTCACAATCATAAACATGTTGGGTTTATATACTACCCATACAAAAATCGTAAACCTAAAAGGTAGCCCACATGGCCCAATCATAAACTATAATAAGCCCATTAACCTATTAAATAACAAGCCCAAAACTAATATAAACTAAGCCCAACACTAATGTTCATGCCTTAAATAAATCTAGCCCAACAATCTTCCCCTAGGCATGAACCATTAGTCCACTTACGGCAGCAGCAGATCGAATCTGAATGTGCTTTGAACGTTGTTCGACCACCATCTGTTCGCCACAATCCGGTTTGCCGTCCCATGGAAGATTCCCACTCTCACAGCGTTTTCCAAGTCATTTTCATCTCCAAGAATAGGCTGTGAGGCGAGCAGCTTGATATCCTTTTCTCCAAACCTTAGCAAATCCACCGGATCGTAAAAGCGAAACTGCCTCAGGGCCTTGCAGAGAACCACCACCTCGTGTGTCGTTGGATCATAACACCAGCAGTCAAAGTTTTTGACCAAGGTACCATCTTCAATTTCGTCCAACATATTGATAACTCTTGTACGTTTGGTGGGTGGTCTCCTTGCTTCACCAATAGGTTCTCCAGTCACTGGGTCACTTTCAGTCTGGACCCACCTTACTTGCTTCAGATCAAAATTTGCAAAGTTATTTTCTAGATGGTTCAGCAAATTGTTTCTGATAAGGTCTCCGTCAGGGCTGTTCCATCTGTTTATGTAGGGGGCTCGAAGTAGATTTCTGATCTCAGGTTCAGTCCAAGAATGGAATTGTGCGCGAGTTCTATAATACTCAACTGGACTATAGCCATCACGGATCACAACAAATAATTTCTTCTCAGCGTCGTAATGCCAGCACAAGATGGGTTCACAACTCCCCTTTTTGTCTAAAGAGCTACTTCTAAGATCAAGAGCATACTGAGTGGGGGCTGGTCCTTGAAAGAATTCTCGGAACCAGTTGTCGTGACCTTCAGGAGCTTTGGAGATCACTCTACCTCCTCTGGCATATTCAGACATCTCAATATTTTCATCTCCATCGTCTTCATTCATTGCATCTCCACCATGCACACCCTGTGATGAACTTTGACCTGGGGCACCTGAGGAGTTGGATCCCACAACATCCTTCAACTCATTATACTTCTTCCTCAGGTCCACCAGCATGCTGTACAGATATTTCATTCTGTCTTTTTCCGCCACATCTTCCTCTTGTACATTAACAGCCGGAGTTGCCGTTAAGTCTTGGTCTTCTGCAATGGATGCATTGACATTGGCCACATCCGCTTCTGGCTCAGGCTCATCCATCACTTGCTCTCTAACAACCTCTGGGAACGCACCCCTTTTAGTCCACTCCAGTCTACCTTCAAAAGATTTTTTACCTGGTCTATCCTGGGTTTGCAGGCCAAAAACCCCAATATCCATCACCTTCACATCAAGTTTCTCTACCCTCTCCTCAATCATTGGATACTTCTTCATCACCACCATTTGGACAAACCTTGGTGTCATTAAAAACTGTTCTCTGGCACTCAGTTCTGCATTGCCTATCCAATCAATCAGCATCATCTTTGAAAAGTTAAAGTCCCAATCTAAGGCCAAAGCAACGAAGGCAGTTCCATGAAGTTGATTTAACTGATCGAAGCTCGTTCTTTTCCCAAGGAAAGATTTATGCATGTAATGTGCCAGACACCTCCAGTAGTGTGGCAGAAGCTTCTTAAAGATGGGCGGAAATTTTCCTTCATAGCCCATTGATTGCGCACCTGCCAGAACTACCTCCTTCGGATACTTGATAGGATGAGAGGCATCATCAGTAATGTTCAGCCCTTGCCTTATATCTTCTTCCTCAATAACAATTTGTCTGTTCTGGACCGTTGCTGTAATCCTTGTCTTGTCGGAATTTGCCCTAGCAGTACCCCATAATTCCCTGACCAGCATCTCATCAATGAGTACATTCGTCCTCAGGGCGTGATTGATTTTGCAAGTGTTCATCCCTGCCACCAGTGAGTAGAATAGCTCCATATGTTTTTCTGGCGGGTCTTCCAGATACGCCGGCATACAGTGATCCTATTCATACTTGATGTCTTCAATAAGCATCTCTTTTGCCATCTGAGAAAGACAAGACATATGTATCAGACATATTCATCAAAACTATCATGTTTGGAAACAATCTGAAATTCACTTGATTAATTCATTTAATTTTGAAAAATTCTGAAAACTTCAGTTGAATTATTCAAGTGAAATATTTGGATTTGAGTCATATGTTTCACAAACATTGGATTTATCTCAAAATTGATTAAGTTTGATCAAATTAAAAAAAAAATAGGTGTTTATGAGTTCATTATGAGATTACGACTCAAATTATGGGTTTACGATTTTTAATGCGGGTTTACGATCGGATGTATTGAGGCCCAATCACAATCAGACAGTCCAATCGTAAACGTTAATTTAAATCCAGGGCCCGATCGTGAACTCCGAATGTCGTAAACAACGGTCGTAAACAACGATCGTAATCGTCACTCGTAAACTACGATCGTAATCATCGATCGTAGTCATCCAACCGTCGTCTTCTTCACTGTGAAATCGTAATCACCATGAGACACCATTGTTGTACCTGCAACTTCTCGAAAACACATTAAACACCTCAAATATGTTAAACAAGCCAACCAACACTACCTTTCAAGTATTCCAAACACGATTCCGACTTCTAATCACGCTAAATCGACTTGAATACAGTGAAGAACTTGAGTTAGGGTTTCGAACACAAATTCTGTCAAGAAATCGATTCACACACACAGAAACACTCGATTGAATGAGGGTTTTAGGTCGAAAAAGGGTTGCGAGTTTGTTTATCTGCTCGGATTTCTTAGACGATGACCGGAGATGAGACAGATGGTGTTTCCGGTGAGGTAGCGGCGGAGGGTTAGGGTTTTTTGAACGGAATCGTAAACGGTGAG
The DNA here is from genome assembly GCA_039602395.1 of Deinandra increscens subsp. villosa. Classification (NCBI taxonomy): domain Eukaryota; kingdom Viridiplantae; phylum Streptophyta; class Magnoliopsida; order Asterales; family Asteraceae; genus Deinandra; species Deinandra increscens. The sequence goes on along the minus strand of JBCNJP010000012.1, from coordinate 73,844,675 downwards.
AAGAAAGATTGTGAGAGATCGTAAACGGAATTGGGTTTTTATACCCACTTTGGAAAACTTTCATTTAGCCCCCTCAAACTTCAAAAATGTTTTAAAAATCACCCAAACTTTAAACAATGTTAATTCTCATAAAAAGAATGTTAACTTTGATAAAAACAGAGAATTTACGAAGCTTCCCCTCAGACTTAGCCCCGAGTAACTTGTGACAATCCGACTTTTTAGGTCATTTTCCCGACATTAACTGAACGTAAAACGTATTAAATGTGGTGTGGACATTTATGTGCTTATCTGCGTTGACTTTAGCAATTAGGGTTTTGTGTAGTAATCACTAAACGAGCATGCACTTAAGTTTGACGTTTGATATTCTTGTTTTATGATTTTATGTAAATCATACGTTATGATTTTATATGAACGTTGTGTCATTTAATGTGACGGTTAAACCTATATTTTATGTGACGTTTATATACATTAATAGTATATAATTTTATGTGAACTTGATTATGTAACTCAAAGAGTTATAAGTATGATTTTATGTAACTTAAATGCATATTTATAGATTTATAATCTATGATTTATGTGGCAACGAGATTTATATTTGCTTATAAACGTCCTACAATTAATATATTTCGACAAGTCTCGTATAATCGGCAAAAAAAAAATATTTTTCCGTTACTCTTCGTTAACTTCCGTTAGAGCCGTTAGCTTTTATAAAACTTCGAGGGGTTATTTTGTCATTTCCCAAACATGATTCTAGTTAATAAAACCTGGAGGGATTACTCTGTAATTGTGACAATCCGTCTTTTCAGGTCTTTCCTGATTTAAATAAACTTAAACTGATATATAAATGTCGTGGGAACATTTACTTAAACTGTTATAAATGTGTGTGGACATTTATGTGTTGACTGGTGTTGACCTTAGCAATTAGGGTTTTGTATAACCATCACTATACGAGCATGCACTTAAAGTCTTGACGTTTCATATTCTATGATTTTATGTAAACCGTACGTTACGATTTCATGTGAACGTTTTATCATTTTATGTGGCGAATTGAACTTATGATTTTATGTGATAATCATATGTATATATCTTCACGTAATCATATCGTATATTTGGTTATGTATATATTGCAACATATATATACATATTTTTATTATCCGAATACACGGACACATATTGTTGGTCACTAACATACTTTTCGTTGATTTTTCGCGATCGTCATGAATCTGGCAATTTGCCTTCATCGACTCGTTAGGGATTTATTGACGCTCCGTTATGTCGTAGTTTGACATTATTTGATTTCACTGTTGGTCTAGAATTAGTCGTTTCCGATCGAACACACACTTATGTATGTATGCTCGTTAGGTGTTTGGTAAATTACACAAGACCTGCTAGTTGCTACTTGCTGATATTATTTATCCGGAATTGCTGTGCACCCAAAGGTGAGTTTCACGGCCCCATTTTACTGTTTTAATCCTTTTGGGGGAGATTAATATGCATGATTTACACAACTAAGATAATTAGACTTTTATATATCACTTGAAGTACTTGTAGCACACTATACAACAAAGTCCTTCTTATGGTACCGTTAGTATTAATGACGATAGCGGGAAATATAATGTAGTACTACTGGGTCTGACAAACCCCACCCGGGTCAGTCGCGCTGACTCGATTGGATATCGAACGGGTGTTATATTCGTCCTAAACACAACAAGGCAAACTGCGCAAACTGTAAACAACTGTTAGCTTCGGTGACCATCAACGTGCGAAGTTTCATGTATATAGCCTAGCTAGCTATCTGATATATATTAGTGATTATGCTCTTACAACTTGACTGTTATTGAACAGTCAATCTTAAACTTAACTTGACTATTGTTGATTAGTCAATCATAAACTCAACTTGATTGTTGTTGAACAATCGATCTTAAACTGAACTTGAACTGTCGAGGAACAGTTGATTTACATTGAACTGGGACTGTTGTTGAGCAGTCGCTTTACATTAACTTGAACTGTTTTTGAACTGATAAACCTGTGAACTCACCAACCTTTGTGTTGACACGTTTTAGCATGTTATTTCTCAGGTTGCGGATGTTCGAGTATCACGAGTACGCATGCATGAGACTTCGAAACCCTTTTATTGTCTTTGAACAAGCCACGTCACCTTGGGTGGCGGTGTTTTTACAATAAATACTTTCAGCATATTACGCTTCCGCATTTGTAAAACTCTGTATTTATATTTTAATAGTATATACAACCTTTTATTAATTATTGGTCGTTTGGTGTAACTAATGGACAACGATCCTGGTTTGTCACGCTCCCTGCGGCGCGTTATCGCGCGTGGAATTTTTGGGGGTGTGACAGATTGGTATCAGAGCCATTGGTTACAGTGAACTAAGATTCGTCTTAGACTGTAACTGTTTTACATTAGTTTCACTTAAACATTTCTCTCATGCATGGTGATACTCGCTCCTGCACGCACCTGGTTTACGATAAGTCGTTTACATCATCCAAATTCCCTTATACTCACGGCGAGGAGGCGGTTATACTTGAGTCATTTTCCTTAACCTCCCTGAGTCGTGTACCTCTTGGTTAACCTCCATGGACGACAAGACGTCTAATCAGATTAGAGGATCACATCTTCACTCTTGACGAGTCGTTTGTTGCTCGGGATTATTCTAGACTGAAGGACTGGGCGTAGTACCCAGACATTGGACGAGTGCTTACTTAGGAAGGTGGCGTGATACATCTTCCTGTTCTTAGACCTTTTTTTTCTCCTAGTGTGTGAGATTTTTGTTGTACCTAACCTACCTGCATCGCTGAACTCTCATATTCAGGAGATGTAATCATGACGCGCTAATAGTGCAATCATTCAATTTCGGTAGTGGCAACATTATGTGAACTCAAGTGGTTGCCCATGAGGGCACTTGTATCTGCCTCTTTTACCTTGATCGTTTTCACATTTGCCTCGATCTTTTAAGATCCTCCCTTCTCGTTTCTATTGCATTGTGCGTCAAGATGACACAACTTGGAAAAAAAATCATATAACCTCAATGGTTCCGGTGGTGGCCCGACTAAAGTTTTCCCTTTATGTACCGGATTGTGATTAA
>JBCNJP010000012.1:73823139-73841071 GCA_039602395.1 Deinandra increscens subsp. villosa | reverse complement strand
CAGGACACTCTATTTCCAACAGTGACATTCCCCTGTTGGTTCATGACGGCGTGTCGAGTACGGTGTACTGTGACAACTCGGTCAACCCATATCCTTTCTGACCCGATCTGCTTTTCTCTAATCATAATTAGCAATTACTTATCAACCGTGTTTCAAGTAATTGTAGCATGTATTGTATGATTAGGTCTTTTAAATCGGTAAGGTAAAAATATGTATACAAAGATAGTTTAATAATCCTGATCGTTTATGTTAATTATATATATATATATATATATATATATATATATATATTATTATATTATACAAAACACAAGTAGTTGGCAACACACATATTTAACTATTCATAACTTTCAGCCAATGGATGTTATACACGTGGCCCTTAATTTTTTTTCATTTGTTACTCTTTTTCAGACACCGGGCTTCCTTTTTTATTTTTTTAATCTTATTATTCAAGAATTTGGTCAACCATCGTCCATTTTTCCAATCAATTGCTTCAGTTTCAGTCTCAAAGAAGATAAGGTGTACCTGCTCTTCCAATCTTCAACAAAAAAAAAACGTGCACACCTCAGTCAGACGAGACCTCTACACCATGCTTCCATGGGCGTACTCTTCTACAGTCGTATACTGTTCGACCCATATGTCCCTCACCGCTATATACCTACCTTACCGTAAAGTCATTGAGCACGTCTCAGGAACTAGAGTGTGCTTTGGTTTTGCTATGGTACAAGTTTTTTCTCTCTCAAATTCCTCTCTTCTTCTTTCTTTTAATTTTTGGTTCAATTAGCATGAAGGAGATTTTAGGGTTTCGCCAGGGTATTTGGGCGTTGCTTATGAGGTCCATTATTACAATTTTTGGGCTGGATTTTGATTTGTCAAGTTTTCCAAGGGAAATGATAGACTTAAACGAAAAAGAACACAATAATGGGTATTTAATGGACCTAACATATAGGTATAGATGGAAAAAGAAAAAGAGCTTGGAACCAGTTTATGACTAACGCTATTTTTTTTTCTCTTTTTTTACAGGTGTGAATTATGCCATTTGAAATCAGGAATTCAGACAATTTTGGTTCTAAAGATTGGTTACATGAATCTAAAATGATGAACTCAGAGGACTTTGGTTGTAAATTTTAGTTGGCTCAGTGAAACTCTGGTGTTGTGTTAGTATTAATGTTATGTTTGAGATAACCATTTAAAAAAAATTAGGACAACTTTGGTTCTAAATTTTGGTCGTGGTGTTTGAAATGATGATTTCAGAAAACTTTGGTTATAAATTTTGGTTGGCTGAGTGAAACTGTGGTGTTGTGTTAGTGTTATGTTTGAGGTGACTGTTTTTAAATTTTTTTTGGAAGCGATGGATTTGGAAACTGTTTTTGGTTGTCTTTGGCTGAAACTTTGTGTTTTCGTTTTGGGTTTATTGGTGTTGTGTTAACTGTTAAGGTTATGTTTTGGATAACTATTTTGGTAATTTTTTTTATGTTTAGGATTTTTAAACTGTTTTGTGTTGTTTTTTGTGTTTGTTAACGGCTCAAACTGCTTTTGAAACCTTTTTGTTTCTTTTTCGGTATGTTGTGTGATTTTGTGGTGTTGTTTTAACATATTATGCCTTTTGAAGCAATTTAGCCTGGTTTTGGGTTTTTGGATTGTTTTTTGGACATCTTCTCTATATTTTCTAGGCTTAATTCTTTATGGTTTCTTTGTTTTTGGTTGTCTTTAGACTATGGTGACTGAATTACAACATCCCTTTAGCCTTTGAAGGTCCTCAATATCATTATTTTCTTAATTGAATACAAAGGGTATTTTTACTTTGCTTATGTTATTGATTTTGGATTCTGTGTCAAGTACATAGCTTTAGGCCTTTTTGATACTGTTTTTTTTATAATACCCCCTCTAAAGTTAAAAAAATCAGAACTGCTAAATGGGTCATATGTATAAACCGACAATTTGCTGCAAACCTCATATGAGCAACTATATTATGAGGTATCATGTCAATTTTATATTTCAGTTGTCCAAAAGCAGGTCATACGTTATTTTATATCAAAAAATTATCCAGCCATCATGTTTACATTGTAGTTTTTTTCATGTCATTATCAAAGCAACTTTCTGAATGAATTATGATACTAAAATCTGCATATGAAAAGCTGTCATCTCCAAAGAAACTAAAGAACAAGGAGATACCCAACCCATGATCGTTGCAAGTGGAGTGTTGCTTTTGTAGATGGAGGTTCATCTAACCAAAGGCATAGCCAATATGTGTCTAGGGTGCCTTATCACAACTATTTTGTAGCAACAACCTTCACTTCTTTTGACAAGTTAACTTTTGTAAGTTGTAATAGCCATCAAACATGTAATGGCGTATGGGCATAGCCAAGTATGTACAACATAGGTTGTTATGTTATGCTATAATCTTCTATCCGAATCCTTAAACCTTTTGTTGTGCATTGCCCTTTGTTTTGTTCTTTCTGAATATTTAGACTTTCAAAGGTCAATTTTGTTTGCATGGCCCTTTGTTTTGCTCTTTCTCAATATTTTGACTTACAAAGGTCTATTTTGTATGGCCATCTTTTTTATTGTCTGCTCTTAAAAATCAACTTATGTTCCCAGTTACCAAATTTACTAATGGAATTAATAAGCAAAGATATCATCGGAGTATAATGTGTTGGTATAGTGTTGAAAACTATTTGATATACTTGAAGTGTAACGGGTTAAAAGTATTGCATCTCAAATTAACACGAACATCGCTGCATGTCACTCTTCGTAAACGTTGGATTAACAATGTAACCACGGTCTCCCGCCGCAACGCGCGGGCGGGTCACCAACTCGTATTCATCTAGACCAAAAATATTATAAGACTCTTATAAGCATTTTTCTAAAAGTATTTAAGCGTTATATTTATTTTATCTGGTACATATTCGTGTAGATGTTCGGTTAAGGCGCGATCCGCAATGTTGTCATTAAGTGTTATATTTATGTTATTACAGATGTGTATAGTAAGTTGATTTGCATGTGTAAAGAACAAATGTAAGTTATAACTATATATAAAACTATATTAAAAATCAAATATAGAGTTTGGTTAGACGTTATCAAAGATTAAGTATTAAAAGCTCTCACTTTCCATTGTGTCTTTGAACGATCCCGATTCAACTTACCGCTACTATACTACTTACGATGGGTGCACTTGCCCGTGAATGTGGTGAAATAGTAGTAATTAAGCAAATCGTGTTTTATAAAATTAAAATCTTACTGCTAAAAATGTGTCATAAATAACGCAATATTTTATATACACCATAACACACGTCAATATACATTGTGATTCCTAGTCAATGAAGATGGAATAAAAATGATTGTTCGAGACAGTGAATACATAATTCCATATAACTCTAAAGTAATTAAGATATGACATATTGCAACTATATATCAAACACAAAATTGATTCTTTCCATGATTTTCTTAAGTTATAACTATATATAATATATACTAGTCAATGACCCGGGTAAATATCCAAGATTGTGATATAAAAAGAATTATACGAAGTAAAAGATCAAAGCTTCTTTTCTAACTATTAACATAACCTTCAAAAAGTCGACGTTTCTTTTACCCTTAACAAGCTACACCAAGTAAGAAGTGTAGAACAATTAGTTCATAAGGACCACCATTGTATAACCATTCATCAACGGATGTTGCTTCCCATATTGGGTAAAAATGCAAACCTATAGCTGCAGAAGTAGGAATAATGGCACCTGAAATAATATTGTTTCCATAAAGTAGAGATCCAGAAACAGGTTCACGAATACCATCAATATCTACTGGAGGAGCAGCAATGAAGGCGATAATAAATACAGAAGTTGTGGTCAATAAGGTAGGGATCATCAAAACGCCAAACCATCCAATGTAAATAGCAATATAATAACATCACCCCAATTTTGATAAAAAAAAAGACAAAGAAAGAAGGGGTCAAGTCAAAGAGTCTTCTTCACAATCTACATACTATGGCTAGGAATATGGTACAATTCATTTCAGTTGGAAAATGCAGTCAGATGTTTGGGGCAGTATAAGCGATCAAGGAGTAGTAACTCATATCACGGGAGGAAACTTTGCGCAGAGTTCTATTACTATTAATGGGTGGCTCCGCGATTTCTTATGGGCACAGGCATCCCAGGTAATTCAGTCTTATGGTTCTTCATTATCCGCATACGGCCTTTTTTTCCTAGGTGCTCATTTTGTATGGGCTTTTAGTTTAATGTTTTTATTCAGTGGACGTGGTTATTGGCAAGAACTTATTGAATCCATCGTTTGGGCTCATAATAAATTAAAAGTTGCTCCTGCTACCCAGCCATAAACTGAAAATGAATTATAAGTTGTATACCCCATTAATAAAGACTCGTAAAGAAAAACATACTTTAGAGTTCTAAAATCTACTTTACACAACTGTATCAAATTTTATTTTTGGCCCTAAGCATTTACAAAAACAAACAAACAAAAAAAATTACAACAAACTCAATGAGCCATTTCATCAAAACACACAATCTACATATTAAACTATGACAGACAATCTTTTCGTAGTTATAGAAGTCACATCCACTCAAATAAATGTGATTCTTCTCTAATGTAAAACATGATAAAAAAAAAGCGAAACAAACAACAATGCAGACTTCATGTGTTTAGTTCAAATATATCGAGCTTTAATAAATCCAAAAAATAGAAAGCATACAAAATTTTTAAAAAAATTTGAAGATCCATCAGATTAAAAACAATAGTTGCAACTCAAAGAAAAACTATCCAGCAAAGAAGATCCCCAACTGACACAACTTGTGTATTCAACCTGCACTAAACTTGACCAATGAAATATTTCCACACTGGTTACTAACAAAACATATCTCATCAGTGAAAAGAAAAGCACCAAATCCAACTGCAAAAAAGTAAATATAAACTTTTTTTTTATCTTCTACAGCATGTCAACATGACAATAGTTTACAAAGCAAAAAGGCCTTAAAACACATAATGAAATGAAATTTCAAACTTACATGGTCGGAAAATTATCGGACCAGATTAAAGGAAAATGATGCGATCTTCCTTGACAGTAGATTCTCTGAACAACCACAAGTACACATCTCGAATTCAACTTTCAAAAAATTATCCACTGGAATGATGCAAAAACACTACAAACCTACTTCTGCACACAAATAACACAGATCTAGGTCAGTTGCATTCTGATCTCATCAGTAGAAACAATTGTTTAGAAGAAATATTATAAAGCATGTCAATTTTGATAGATTTGAATAAACGTTATTACATTCCATTTTACTTATCATGACTTTTGAACAAATTGATCTGTAACTATTTATGTCATTAATTTCAACATTCATATCCACATGAAAATTATTCATTTCAGTTCAAGCAACCTAATAGAAAAAATATACACCATGATTATTTTAAGTCAAATAATCATATACCTTATTAGAATTGCTTGATTTCATGAAGTTTGAGTTTTGAAAACTCAAATTGTCCTACTTTGGATCACAAATTGGCCATGAATTCAAGTTCGTTTATGTATTTTATTGATTCTAGAAGATTTTACATGTCAATACGAAGCTACAACAAGTTTCAAAATCAAATTTCATGAAAATTTAAGCAGAATTTGAATTTCACAGCCTGTGTTTTTCATGGAGGTCCTTTAATTGTCAATTTCTTAAATCTTAATGGTTTTGATTAACTCTTATTGCTAGAGATTCGTATTGAGCCTATGAATCCATTGATACAATAAATTTTGAGTATTCTTTAACGAATGATCGAATTGGATATCAAGTTCATCAATGGTGGGTCAAGAAAGTCGCGACTTTGTTTTTTGATTCGTTCACCATCATTCGTAGATCAAAACCGAAGCAATATGGATCTAGCTTTGTTAGATTTTCTATCACGAATCCAAAGCAATTTACGAATCAAATTTTCGTTGAGAAATAAAGGAGATATGATGAATTAAAGTTATGGTATTGTAAAAAAATAATATGGATACTTTTGTGTCACACCCCGGTCAACGGTTTCGGGTGTGAACGAGAATGGAATCATAGTCGAGGATACATAGAACAACTTCTAATAAATTAAAACTTCATAAAACATTACTTCATTTCATTGCAGCGGAAAAGATAGTGGAAACGATAATGTCTTACAATTTGAAAACATAAAGTCTTAAACTAATATTAAAAGCATGAAACGATTTATTTGGATAGTCGGGACTATGACTCCGAAAGCAGGTCCGATAGCATATATAAGCCCCATTTGCATGTCTTCAGGAAGTTGCATCAATTACCTAAGAAATCATGAGTTTAAAAGGGTCAACATAAAGTTGGTGAGGTTCACAGGTTTAGGATTTATCAGTTAAACATTTGTAAATCAGTTTTCGGTATACTTAAATATTACAAGGGTTTATCGTTGTGGATGTATGAGGTCACCTGAACCTTGATTTCAAATACTAACGGTTTACCCACCCAGCATCCCTTGTCCAGAGATGTTAAACAGAGCAGAATAACTGACGTGTACCCCCAGACAATCCGGAGTCAGAACTGGAGCTACCAGTTAGGGTAGGGTTGTCAACCCAAATAGATCTATTCACTAGCTATCGTTTCGTACAGAACTAATTGAAATCAATTAATGGTGGGATACGGGTGTACAAACGTTTATAACGATAATGTACCAAATTGGGCAATCAGTAAGAAAACAAGTAGTCATACGGCTAACAGATAAACCATAATATTAAGTAAAAACATTTATTAGATTTCATGATTTCTCCCCCAAAGTATAAAACAGTTAAAGGAAAAAGGGGCCGTGAAACTCACAGATTCAGCAGATAGGCGGTAAAAAGCAGCGAAGAAACGGTAGCACGTAACGTCCTAGATAATTTAATTAAACATATGCATAAGGTCAATGATCCTTTGAGTAACATAAGTCACCCAAGTGATACCGGTCAAGTCTTGACGTTTTAATCCGTTTGTATCTTTGAAAAGCCCGTTAACTTGTACTTATTAAACACATACGTTTGGTGATGATTTATATTTATGTTAAATAGATATAACCAAAGAATAATCATTTTTTAATAAGTCAACCAAGTCTTGAATATTGAGTTTAAAATAATAATGTTTATTATTATTTTCATAAGTTTGTATTATTATTTTTAATTAAATAATTATGTTTTTGATTTGTTAATCTTGCAAGTTATAATTATATTTAAATAATTATGATTAACAACATTTTGGTGAATGGAACATAGTTTATATCTTTTGTAAATAATTATTTATCAAGAATAATTATTGAATGTTCGATTTATTTTTAAAACATGAATCATTTGAAAGATATATTCTAGGTTCAAAACATTTAATCATTTATTTTTCGAAATCGTTTAAATATTTCTTTGGCATAAAATATTTATTTCTTCCTTAAACATTTTCAAAACATTGTAACGACGCTCGGATTTATATAACGTTGTCTTTATAAAGATTTGATTTTATTTAAAATCTTTAACGGACGTAATTCCAGTTTGTGGTTACTTTGATTTCATCAAAGTAGCATTGAAAATCTATATAAGTATTTAAAGTCAATAGCTTGTTTTTGATTTATTTTTATAAAAATCCTTTTATAAAAATATTTATTTCCACATGTGACTTTTTATAGAAAAATGTCTATTTATAGCAAAAGTCTTAGAAAGGTTAAAACTTGTAATAAATCCAAGTATTTATGTCAAATTAATCATTTGACATAAATATTATTCTTACTAAATCTAGCAAGAATTTAATATATTCTTTTTGTCCAAAATTTATAACACATTAAATATGTTATTTTTCCCAAATAAGTAACATTCTTTTTGTTCCATTCCATATGTTTTAGCCATTTATGTCATAAGTTACATATGTAACTTTTATTTTAAATCATTTCATCTTGTTTAGGAGATTTATTTGTTTGACATAGTTTTAACATGTAACATGTAACATAATATGATTTGTAATTAATCAACTAACACATTGTGTTAGGACATATATCATAACAATCAACTAACACATTGGTGTTAGGACTTTTAAATAAAAATAACAATCAACTAACACATTGGTGTTAGGACTTTTTAAATAAAAATAACAATCAACTAACACATTTTGTGTTAGGACAAATAAATAAATAACAATCACTAACACTTTTGTGTTAGGACAAATAAATAATAAACATGTATAGATTGTTAGCTAACATTTTTAATTTATATGAAGAGGCTTGAGGTTTTGTTAAAATCAACTAACTTATGAAACCAAGGTTTCATAAATACAAGATTCATGGTGCACACTTGTTACTTTCCTTAGATTTCACAAATGTGTTTCACCACACTCTTTGGTTATCTTTAAGCATTTAAAATGCACCAAAGAAAGTGTTTGATCTTGAGAGAAGGAGATAGAGAAGAGAGTTTTTGTTAGTTGATCAAACAAAACACAAGCATTCTTGATTATGTGATTTAGTTGTCAAGACTTGGTGGGCTTTTCTTGGGTGGTAAACATGTAAGTAACATAGATGAAAAGGGGTTAGAAACACTCACAAGGATTGTAGAAGAAGAACCGAGAAGGGAGGTGGAGGTGGCGGCGGTCCGGCGGGGCTGTGGTGGTCCGGCGACGGCGCTACGGTGGCCGGGGGGGGGGGGGTGGCCGGCAGTGGAGCAGCGGCGGCGGCTCGGTGGTTGGGGGTGGTCTTCGGCCGAAAGTGGGAGGGAGCAAGGGAGAGTGGTGGTGATTTGTGTTGGGTGTGGGGAGACAAGTGGGGGACTTGATCCTCTCTTTTATAAGCTAGATTAGCCTTAATACCCATTGGGTATTAGTGTGTTGTCAACCTCTCATCAACTCTAACTAGTTTAAGTGTTGGTGGTTAATTTTTATAAATTTTTCAAGTGTTTTATAAAAGTTTAACACTTTTATAAAATATATAGTGGTTAGGAGTTTATATAAATAATAACTTTTTAAAATATAACCCAAGTTTATTAAATCAAATAAGGTTGAGGTTTTTATTTTTATAAAAGTTGTTGGTCCAAATTTTATAAAAACATTAGTGGGTTACATTTTATAAAACTTGTGGGCTAAAACAATTTATTCAAATTGTTTTGATTGTGGGCCGAAGCCCAATTGAAATTCGAAAAGGGGTACGGGCCAAAGCCCATTTAAATACCGGGCCGAAGCCCTTTTATATACCGAGCCGAAGCCCAAGAGAACAAGTGGGCTGGGCCGGTTTCTGGGTTTGGGCCGCGAGAGGGAAAAAGAAAGGGAAAACCGGTTTTGGCCAGTTACTGCCCAATGCGATCTGGGCCGCGGGTCGGGTTTCCGGTTTAGGGAAAATACTCGGCGTGTCAAGGCGAGCCTATGGTTAAGTTTTCAGGTTGATTCGGGTTGATTTGGGCTTATTGGGCTTTACTGGGCCCAATAGGTGAGACGGATGTTGTTTTGGTTAAAGTCTTGACAACGTAATATTTTTCGTAACGTTTTTAGTTCATAAAACGTTTTATCAGTTTATATCAGTTTGATAAAATATAAAGTGTCAAATTTTATATTTACTTTCTTATTATTAAAATTCCATATTTAATAACATGAGACTTTTGTATTTCACGGATATACAAACGCGGGATTTCAGTTGGTTAATCATTTAGCTAAATGCAGTTAATCATGCGTTTTAAAACAGTAATCACATAATTATCACATAATAAAAGTCAACAAAAGTCAACAAAAGTCAACGGAGAGAGAGTTTGACATGATTTTGGGACCGGGTGTCACATTTTGTATGGAAAAAATTTAATTTTTTTAGTTTGAAATTCTAAGATCGTTGACTTTTATGAATACCATTTAATATTTTAAGTTGAAATTAGGAGAAAATGACATATAGAAGCAAAATCTAATGTGACACACTTAAACTCATGCAACTTGGAGTTTAAAAACTATGTTTAATAGTAGTATAGATAGATTAGTTTTAATACATAAATAATATTCTTTTAATAATGTTTTATAACTATTTATAGGTTGTTTTTTCTCAATTAATTAATTTCATGCACATAAATTGTTTTTATAACATTTTATGTTGTAATTGATAACTATATTATTATTTGCGTGGTAACACGCATACAACTAAATCTAGTTGATTATAAAGATAAAGAAGTTGAGTAATACAATTAGACGTGACCAAAAAAACCGGTTAGGCAACCGGTTACGATGGATTAACCAGAACCGGGTAGAGACGTAACCGGTTAAAGAAGTAACCGGACCGGTTATAACCGACCCGGCGGTTAGGGATCGGTTGCCTTTTCAGTCGTGTACCCGGTTGGTAACCGGTTAGAGGAACCGGTTAGAAAACCCGGTTAGAGTAACCGGTTATGTCGCTGTGCGTAAAAAACGGTAATATTACCGTTAATATGTCACTGTGCTACACTTGAAGGAGATATGGAATACGAAAGCCAATTGTACGAGGAGGAGGTTGCGGGTGGATTAACCCCGGGAATGACCGATGATGAAGCCGGTTGAGATTACTACTTGAGGTCCGGTTCATCTAGCTCGGGCTCTTCAAACGACAATCAAAGTTAAACGACTACGAGAGAACGAAACCGGAAGAAAAAAAATCGAAGAATAACTTTAATTTAGTTTGTTTTCAAGTTTTTTCCGAATTCGATGTAATGAGTTTAAAAACTTTTTTTTATGTTTTTCAAGTTTGGTGTGCTTCTTATGTTATCCCAATGAATAAAATGTGAAAATTTTAAAATTTTGTTGGTTTTTGCGGTTTTAAAAAAAAATACAGCAGCAAAGCAGTAAGCAAGTTGGGTTTTTTTTTTTGCTGAAATCATAACCGGTCTAACCGGTTTTTATAACCGATTTCTAACCGGTTACCATCGGGCAGTCCATTTCCATACAATAACTGGTTACTAACCTAACCGGTTAGCCCTCGAGAATATCCTAACCGGTTTCGGTTAAATATTTTAACCGGTTTGTGCATGTATACAATTATTAACAATTAATAAAAAATATATAAAAGCAACATGCGAGTTTAAAAATGAAGACTTATAGAGGGAACAATCTAAATATTCAAAAATAAATGGCTGTCTTGTAGAAAATTCAAATGGTAGTAGGCCCAAAAACACGAGAAAAAGGTTTAAAAAATATTGAAAAGGTGGAAAAAAAGCATAATTTGGGTTTTCCAGTCTCCTAGGAATCTGACAAAAGCTTCCTCCTTCTCTCTTCTATTACTCTCTTCCCCCCGTCCACCCACGTGACTAACGTACGCCTCCCCTCCCCCACGTGACTAACTTACGCCTCGTCAGTAACTACGCCTTTCAAGTTTGAAGTTTCAAGTTCCATTCTCCAATCTCCTGAGTTCTTCAGGCATTCTTCTACAAACCTCTGGAAGAAGATCTTAAACACTAACATCTGCTTCTGTTGTTACTGGAAGGTAATTTTTTCTTAATTTCGTTACTACTTACTACTCTAGGTTTTGCTTCTGTGAAAGTGTTGATTTTGTACAAAATCACTCAAAATGTCTAGGGTTTTGTGAAATTTGTGCGTGCATTTTGGGTTTATTGCTACACAATTTCATCATATATGTTAATGTAAGTTTGATTTGTGAGGGTGTATTGATAATTAGGAGGTTTATAGAAAAGTAAATTGTGCAGGAAGATGGGTGTAGTTTCGCGAAAGTTGTTCCCAGCATGTGTAAATATGTGTGTTTGCTGCCCTTCACTGAGATCAGGTTCTCGGCAACCTGTGAAGAGATATAAGAAACTACTTGCAGAAATCTTCCCCAAATCACCTGTTAGTACTTTACATACTTGTTTGATTTCTTTTATTTTTGTGTTTATATCATATATGTCAAAGGCGCATTTAAGGTGAGCCTTGGTCCTAGACAGGGCTAGTTTAGGCTGGTTCCTGGCCTTTTTTCTTTCTTTCATGTTTTAGAGCAGTTTGGCCAGAAATTACAAAATTTCAGTACAATTTTGTTGAAGTTTACAGAATCTCACCGGAAGCTTGTGGGAGCGCCTGAATGGCTGCAAGGCATTTTACCTGCGCCTCATCATGCACCTTTGACAACTATGATTTATATCATGGATGGAATCTTTTTCTTCAATTTTCAAGTAACTGAGGCTCTACTTTTGGTGCAGGGTGGTTCTCCAAATGAAAGGAAAATTGCTAAATTGTGTGAATATGCTGCCAAAAACCCTTTTCGTATCCCGAAAGTTAGTGACCGTATTTGTATCATATCATCTAGATTAACAAGTTAATAGCCTGAAATTATTGGTGTTAGCATGTTATTGAAAACTAATTGTTGCATATAGATTGCAAAGTATCTTGAAGAAAGATGCTACAAAGAGTTGCGGTTAGATCATGTCCAGCTGGTTACTGTTATTACAGAGGTGTATAGTAAGTTGATTTGCATGTGTAAAGAGCAAATGTAAGTTGGTTATCCTAATTCTCGTCCAATTAACTTTTATTTTAATTTGGAAGTGTTCTTAAATAGTATAATTAATTCGGGGATATAATGGTATTTTCTATAATAATTTTTCAGGGCATATTTTGCTGTCAACCTGATGAATGTTTCTATTGAACTTTTGGATGATACTAAACGTGATACGGTTCAGATAATTGGATGTCAGACTCTTATTACATTCATTTATAGTCAGGTGAATTTGCCATTTAGTTTCATTTAATACTTAATAGATATTGTAAGACAGCTTATAGATGTTATCATACCATTTTGACAAGCTTCAAGTTATGGGAAGTAAAAAAATCATAGAGTTGTCCACATGGACGGGTCAAACAGGTTCAGGTTATAATAGGTGGTTTTCGGTATGAATTGGCTGGACCCAAGACACTTTTCCCCCAAGTTACTTAAAACTATATATAATTAATTATATATGTTAATTATGAATACAAATAATAAATAACTAGATTATTATAGTATTAATATAGGTTCATAAATCCAATAATTACGGAGGTGTTGAGGGCTGTACGCATTATTAAGATACATTGATTGACTTTCAACCAGTTCAGCCTATTTCCTTTAATTTAATCTCTTGACCTTAGTCATTTGATCTGTTAGATAGAAAGCTTAACGTAGATTGACCAATTCCTTGGTTAATGGGTTGAAATTACCACCTCTATAATTTGAATGATATGCATACTTTCCTGATTATAGTATATTTTCGTGATAAAGAGTTTTGCTACTGTCATATGTTCTCTTACTTCGGACTTGGTGCTCTATAGGTGGATGGAACTTACACATATAATCTTGAGAATTTAGTTCAAAAGGTTTGCATGCTAGCCTGTAAACATGAAGAAGATGAAAAACCAAAATTAAGGGCAGCAAGCTTGCAATGCCTTTCAGCCATGGTAAGTTATTAACAAATGTGATATTTTCACAACTAGAACTGCTTACATTAGGACAAGACTTTTCTTCTCTTTAGCTTAGGTAACACTCTGTTGAACCTTTCTTGCAGATTTGGTTTATGACAGAATTCTCGCATATATTTGCTGATTTTGACGAGGTTCGTATATTTCGATCACTTTTTATTTGCTTTATTATTTTTTGCTTTTTCTAGCAAATAAAAAAGAATCCACATGGTGGAATTATAAGATTTTGTTTTGAACTTTGAAAATGCAGATTGTACATGTAATTCTCAGTAACTATGAGCCAAATACAAACGCTGGTCAAGACGATGATCGAGGGGAAGCACATCATAATTGGGTGGATGAAGTGGTTAGATGTGAAGGGAAGGGGGCTATCAGTGATACTGATTCTAGCTACATGACTGTGAAACCACGAGCAGAAAAGAAAGATCCATCCCTTTTGACTAGGTTATGGTCACTCCTTTTAAAATAAAGATCTTCTACTATGATAACATGTTTGAATCAGTGGTATTTTATATGTTGTTTCTTTGCATATGCTACAGAGAAGAGGCTGAGACACCAAAAATATGGGCTCAAATCTGCATTCAAAGAATGGTAGAACTTGCCAAGGAAAGTACGACAATGCGTAGAATATTGGACCCAATGTTTGTCTATTTTGATACCCATAGACAATGGGTCCCTCCTCATGGGCTGGGCTTGCTTGTTTTATCTGACATGGCCTACTTTGTAGAGAGCCCAGGTATGTAAGTTTGTTTGTGTTGCCTCAATTTTGTTTACTTTTATGTTTTCTTAAATATGTACACGAGGTCTTCAGAGGATTTATGTAGTGGTTTGATTGTTCATGCTACAGAAAACAAGCAGTTGATATTGGCTTCAGCTGTTCACCATTTGGACCACAAAAACGTTTTGCATGATCCTGAATTGAAATCATATGTCATACAGACTACTACTGCTTTGGCTCGGCAAGTTAGGTCTGAAGTTGCACTCAAAGATATTGGTTATGTCAGTGATCTTTGCAGGCATTTGAGGAAAAGCCTTCAAGCAAGCGTTGAATCAATTCATGAACAGGAGTTATTGAATACCTTACTCCAATCTTCGATAGAAGATTGCTTACTTGAAATAGCCAAAGGGGTATATTTATTTTCCAATAGATTTACTGTCCATATTTCTTCCTTTTATGATTGTGAAGATATGATTTTAGTTTTTATGATATCTGTGCTAGATTGCTGATTCACGCCCACTTTTTGATGTAATGTCAACAACACTAGAGAATCTGCCTCCTAGTAGTATCGTTGCCAGGGCAACTACTGGATCGATGATTATTCTTGCCCACATGATTGTAGTTGCTTCTCTTTCCTCAAATGTACAACAGGTAAAAGTGCCTCATATATCTAGCAAGTTAAGTAGTTAACTATCCAAAAGTAAATTTATATATATTTTTTTAATCTTTACCTTACCAGGTGTTTCCAGAGGGTCTTCTTCTCCAACTTACAAAATTAATGTTGCATCCAGATGTCGAAATACGTTTGAGTGGACATCAAATTTTTTCTGTTCTTCTCATCCCAAATTCTAACCACTTGGAACGCGATGCCTCCAATCATACAAGGAGATGGAGTTCTGATAGTGCGTCTGTGTTTGCCTTGGTTACATCTTTACTTGATAAGCTTCAGAGAGAAAAAGATGGAACGGGAGTTGAAAAAAGTGAAGTTTCTATTCAGGTGGGAAAGGATAACCCCGAGACAGAAAGGAAAAATGTGTGGGGTCACAAGAAATCCCCTAATTTTCAGAAGATAAGTTCCATTACTACTGGAGAAATGGCATTGTCTAATGCAGTAAGCACTTGTCATCTTCTTCTACACATTAGCAGAGGTGGCAAATGGATGTGCTAGGTAACGTGTCAATATGGGTTTGGGTCGAAATTATAATACCGGTTGAAATGGGCTGGTTTCGTTAACCAACAAACAAGTCTTTGCCCAATTTTAAAATTTTAAAAATAGTCTTTATGCATTATTATGGTTATAAAAGCGACTTCATTATTTGCAATAATCTAAGTTCTTCAATAAGAACGGTTTTGGAGGTTGTATGCATTCAAGACAGACTTTGGATGACTTTCAACCAATCTTACCTGTTCCTCTCTTACTATTGTTTACTTGACCCATTACCCTTTTACTTGACCCGTTGAGATAAAACACAACCCATGTTGACCCATTTATGAGTAAATGGGTTAAATTTGCCATCTCTGCATATTAATCTTTGTTGTTTGTATAATGATTGAATCTTTTAACTATCCTTGAAAACTGCAAAGGTTAACTTGCCACAACTCACAAGGTGAAAGCCCCCCTTTTTCTTTATCATGACAGGAATCGTCTGTTATGAAGTTTAGTGAGGATCAAATAACTCAATTATTGTCTGCCTTCTGGATACAAGCCAATCTTCCTGATAATTCTCTTGCAAATATTGAAGCTCTAGCTTACTCTTTCTGTTTAACACTAATTTCTCTGCGGCTTAGAGTAAGATGACAAACATATTTCATTTGCTTCATGTGCTATCATATCTCATTCTTTTGTTGACATGCAACATTGATATATATTGTTGCAGAATCCTAATGACAATCTTGTTCGCATCTTTCAACTTCCTCTATCACTTTTGAAGACATCACTTGATCATATCAATGGTATGTAAAACTGCATTTGAGACATTAAATTTGGAGAAATCGTACTTTTGGAAAAAGTTAAATGGAACTCGCTTGTTTTTGCTATTGGCCAGGAATGTTATGTCCAGCACACCAAAGATCACTTCTTACATTATCAACCGCGATGCTGATGTTTGCAGCCAAGATGTATCAAATTTCTGATATTGCTGATGTGCTCAAGCCAATGCTTAAATCAGATGTAAGTGTGCACTTCAACCATATAGCATTTTAGAAAATCAGTGTTTTTGAACAGTTGATTGTACGAATCCTTGATAATCGTCTCTATTTCAGGTGGATAGTTACTTGGGTATCAGCGATGACTTTCAAGTTTATGTGAAGCCTCAGGCAGATTTAAAAGAATATTCTTCTGACCATGATAATCAAATGGCTGCTGCTTTGCTTGTTGAGTTGCAGCGTAAGATGTCCAGGTCTTATGGTACCATTGTTGATATTTTAGTGCAAAAGCTATCTAGTATAACCCAGGTATTGTTTCTGATGGTTCATGCTTTATTTGTCAATTGGTTATTCTCTCTAGAGGTGGAAATTTCAACCCATGTACTTATGATTGGGTTGATTTCTTGTGGTTCATCTCAAACTTGTCAAATCGAAAAAAATATCCAAAAGTGGAACAAGTCAAATGAATGGGTTGAAGGTTGCTCAAACTCTAGTTGTAACACATACAACATCTCAAGTCATGTTTTGTTCAAGATTTAGATTGTTATGGTATTAGTATTATGCTTATAAGCATAATTAACACGTTATTTTACGGGCAAGAAAGAGTGGTCAAGCCAACCTGATACTTCCTGTTTGACTGAAACTTGAAAAAAAGACTTGTTTCAACCAGAACTGATTTTCCTCGTTACCCGACTTGCCACCTCTAGTTATTTTTTATTGATTAGGGACTAATGGTTTTATTTTTGTCGGTGTCTACTTTTATAAGATGGAGACAACAGAACTACGTATTCAGCTGTTGGAAACTTTCATTCCTGATGATGCAATGTTTGGTCCTGAATCAATGCTCCAGTTGGAACACTCTCATAGAGTTGCTCATTCAAAAGAATCCCTATCTTTTGACACGGTAGCCTGTTAAAGTTCTTGTTCAATATTTTTTTGCCAGATTTTTAAATTCTCTTGTTTGTCTTCCGGGCTTTATATATTTGCTGATGGTTCTTATGGCATGATGTTTTCTGCAGGATTTTCATACAAATTCGTTAGTTGAGGATGATGCAGTCAGTGAATCATCTGTTTCAGACCTCTCCCGCTTCATATCTAAATCTCCTACACAAAGCTCTATGTCTCACGTTATTAGCATCCGACAACTTCTTGATTCAGTAATGATCCTCCTCCCTTATCCTTTATCATATATTATTACTCCATCCATCCCATTGAAGTTGCAAAAGTTGCCAATTTTATAAGTCTTTGAAAGTTGAAATTGCTGTATGGGGTATTCTACATTTTTGACAAATAATTGTATTTGCTCACCATCAACATTTCTTACTCTTTTAAAGATACTGAAGGGTAAAATTACCATGTTGCCCTTTATTTATGTTGTTGCTTTGGGTTCTAAATGCCACGGGCATGTGAAGTCAAACGTTTTTAAAACCAAGCAACTCTCAAGTCTCAAGTATATTTCCCCATTGTGGGATGTCTAACAATGGTGCAACTTTGACCCTTAGGCACTAGAAGCTGCTGGCCAAGTGGCTGGAGCATCCGTCTCCACTTCTCCGCTTCCATTCAGTGCCATGGCTGGTCAGTGTGAAGCCCTTGGCACCGATTCAAGAAAAAAGCTCTCTACTTGGCTTTCTCATGCAAATGGTGATACAAAACCAGCAGATACAGGTGC
>JBCNJP010000012.1:73798827-73822639 GCA_039602395.1 Deinandra increscens subsp. villosa | reverse complement strand
TTTGAGAAAAGCAAGAGGGTGGACCTGTGAAAAATGGCATTGATAGTGTCGGAGGACGGACACAAGAAAAGGGGATAACGGATATCGAACATTACACTGCCTAAAAGTGGCAGCGTAAATGGTTACCCGATCGGCAACAGCGGTGGCCCGCTCCTCCGGCAAAGGCAGCCTTGGGTTTAGGCGATCAAGAATGCCGAAATCAGCAATGAAGGTGCCGAGTTCATCGGCCGTCATTACGGAAGGGACGGATAAAAGATCCACTCGAGCCATGTAAAAAGCAGAGAAAAAAGAAAAAGAAGCTAACCTGCAAATTGAGAGAACGATAATGGAGAAAAACTCAATCGGCAGCAGTTTAGATAAAGGAGAAGAAATAACAATCGAGTGTAATCTCGAATTTAAGGGAAACAGCGCAGGCCGAAAGAAACGTTAGAAACCGCCACGTGACAGACACGACGCGCGGTGAATTCCTAGCCATAAAACGTGGGTCCAGCTGTAACTGCCCAGGGGTAAAACTGTAAAAACCCGCAAGCAGTGATGGGACAGCTACTTATTGAAGCATTTTTAGTAAAAGTTGGGCCGGATCAGGGCAAAGCAAATTCAGCCCAACCCTTTTTTTCACTTAGGATCTCAAAAGAATTGGACTTGGGGGGACTTATTGGGCTATACCCCCAAAAGGCCATTCATAAGGGCCTCAAAAATAGAAGGCTATGGAGAAGCACCTCCCGAGGCGACGGGCTACGTGGAAGCCCTTGCCCTCAATGACGGGCCAAGGATGCCACCTCGGTTATCGCCATGGCAGAAGGGATAAAGGCAAACTCGGCAATGGGAATAAGCGAACGAGTATAGGGGATCTAGCCGACAAGAAGGACATGCAAGTACGAGGTAGTACGATGGGACAGGTGATGTGAATGGCATCTCCGCCAGTCCAGCCTGTTTCTCGGCGCTCGAAGCCCCTGCGACCCCATCAGGCATTTAATGCAAGGAAATGAGACGTAAGAGGAGGAAATGACCACTTCGCCCTCGGAGACCACTATATAAACAATACTTGGGCAACCGGGTAAAGGATCCCAAATTCTCTCGAACACTTTCCTTACTCATTTGATTCCTCTCCTTAAGCAAATACTTACTCTCACGCCGGAGTGTTGTCATGAAGACCCCCTCGGGGCCCTTCGTGTCAAGGCTAACGGTGCTTCTGTTTTGTAGGAACCTTCACAAGACCCTTCCACGTGTAGCTAACCTCCAATAATCCTACCCTGAGATTCTGGGACGCAACACCCTTAAAAGAAACTAAAAATCTATAAAATATCAATAAAAGTAACGATAAATAAGATCAGACGCAATAATTTGAATCTACTATACGATAAACAAAAAACCTTAATGTGATGTGCCATCTCCATATTCGCTGTTATCAAAATTTTCTAATCTATCTCTCCTATAAGGCTATGTGCAATGGTCACCTGTCACATTTTACTCCCCTCACTTACTTTTTTGCCAACTCAGCGCCACATCAGCACCTCTCACTCCCCTCACTTTCACTCCCAATACCTTCCTTTCACCTTTCACTCCCCTCACTTTACTTTTATTATTATTTTATTCAATTAATTTAAAAAAAAATAAAAAAAAGAAATACATTTCATTTCACAAAATAAAAAAAAGTTACATTTCCTAAAAATTAAAAAAAACACACTTCTTAAAATTACATTTTCCTAAAATTACTTATTCGTAAAAAAAACACACTTCCTAAAAATTACCACCAGAAATCCGAACTGGAGTCGGTGTCGGAATCCTCAAGTCGTCGGGCCGCTTCAGCTTGTTGTTCTCTCAGTTCCTCCTCCCACACCTCACGAAGTGCCGCCTCATCCTGTAATTCATCATCATCAACCGGTTCTTCTATATCCTCCAGATGGACTTCATCATCAAATTCGTTGTATTCTTGTAGTGGTTCCTCTGGTGTGTTCTCTGGCAACCAATAATCAAAAACCCAATTCCAGAAAGTTTCATCCTCCCAAAGTTCATCAACATACGGTGGTGGCGGGGGGTGTTGAACTGCAAGTGGATGTGGTGGTCGGGGCTGAGCAAGAGGTGGGGGTGGAGGTTGTTCAACTGGTGGAACAAATCCTGGAGCTGGAACTAGAATAGGAGGTTGTGCAACAGGTCGAGGTCCTCTAGGACGTAGATGATTATAGCGTGCTCGTCTTACTCCACTGTATCCATCAAGAGCATCTCTTGGAGGAGTTGACATTGTAAGGTTGTGGAAGTCCTGTAGAATTGAGAGAAAGTTTTCATACGATCGCATGTTTGATGTAGTAATTCATCTAGGAGGCAGGAGGATCTATTTATAGGGTCATAAACCCCCCTAAACGGTCAGATTCTCAAACGGTCAAATTTTCTAACAGTCAAATTTGACGGTCAAATTTTGTAACGATGAACTTTGAAATGCAATTACTGAAATAGGAAATACAATTACTGAAATAGGAAATACCATTATTGAAATAGGAAATACAAATACTGAAATAGGAAATACAATCTATCACCACTCGTCCCAATCTTCGTCGTCTTCTTGATCTCCTGGATCGCTTGGAATGTAGTCTCGAACATTATCAATGTGTTCAATCAAATCCGCTTTCAAATTATGGTGTGTTTCACGGTTACGAATTTCCAGAGCATTTTCATTATTGATTTCTTCTGGAGGCTCCCCTGATCGGGCTGAACATCTTCTGGATCTTACTCACAAATTGCATAACCCCCGTCCTCCCTGGTCATATTATTCAAGATCATGCAAGTGAATATGATGTCTGTCATCTTATTAATTCTCCAAGTTCGTGTTGGATTTTCAATAATTTTCCATTTTTCTTTAGTATTCCAAACGCTCTTTCCACGTCCTTCCTTGCCCCCTCCTGAGCCTTAGCATACTTTTTTCGTTTTTCTGTTGTGGGAGCGGTGAGAGTCTTGACAAACACGGACCATTCCGGGTAGATTCCATCAGCAAGATAATAATTGTGTTTGTAAAATGTGTCGTTAACTTCAAACGACGAATCGGGGTTCCTTGTTTTTAATTAAGCCATTTAATAAAGGAGATTGCTGGCTAAAGAATGCATGCCAAAACCATCCATCTTGCGAGGCTACAACCTCTAGCATAATTGTGGGGTGTGCATGATCGCCACGCATGAACTGCCCACGCCAAGCGTTTGGGCAGCTAGACCACTCTCAGTGCATACAATCTAGGCTACCCAACATACCAGGAAAACCATGTTTGTTTGCATGAAACTCATACAACTTTGAAATATCACTCCACGTAGGCTTTCGCAAATATTGAGCAGTATATATTTGACGAACATACTTGCAGAATTTGTAAAGACATTGACGGCCAGTGGACTCGCCGACATGTAAATATTTATCAAAAGCATCGGAAGTGATACCGTAAGCTAGTTGGCGTATGGCTACTACGCCTTTTTGTAAGGGACTTAGACCTACCATGCCCCTTGCATCCCATCTCAGACGGATTTTTTTTTACGAGTGGACAAATTGTTAACAATGCGTAAAAAAGAGATTTATTCATACGAAATCGACGACGAAACTTATTTTTAAATATTGCATTTTCGGAGAAGTAGTCGTTGACTAGTCGTTTATGTGCCTTTTGTCATTCTCTTTTGATCGACTTCCGGGTGTAATACGGTTTAGAACTTTGGCCCTCCTCCTGTGCAGCAACGATCATCGTCTCGGCTACCAACATAGCCGCGTCGTCGTCGGAATCGAACATTGACGAGGAAGACGATGAAAAAGACATTTTTTTTAAGATGGTGTGAAATGGGTATGAAATAAGATGAAATGAGTGTGAGTGTGTGTGTTTAAATTGAGTTAATATATAGGTTTAAAATTATTTAATTTTTTTTTAAAGCAGGAAATAACCGTTTTCGGGGGGGGGGGGGGGGTCCCACCACCAACGGTCGAAATCACCGAAGAATCAACCACGGGGACCGTGGTCTTCACCGTATTATGCTCACCGAGACACACGCAATGGTGTCCCCGAGGCCACCGCAGTCCACATCATCATCACCGAGAGCCTCGGTGGAACCACTGCAACTAGCCTAATTCTATTAGATACCATCTTTCTCCTATTAGGTTCAATGAAACTAAGGTTTTAAAATTCAAAATTTTAGGGGTAACTAATAATAGATAGTTTATACGATCTTAGTGTTTGATTTTATGATTATCATGAATTATACATTCGTGATTAGGGTTCTTGTATTTTTTGAAATTTATTATTAATTTTGATTCAAACTTTAAACTAGTGAGTTTTCTTTACATTGTTAGGTTTAATTCATTTCACATTATACCTCTAAAATCCTTATACAGATACCAAAGCGGAGTGAGAAACATAAAAAGAAGAAAATAGAAAGCGAGATAAATTCAAACATTTTACTACAATATGTTGGTTTATTTATTGTTAAGTTTATTGTTATTACCATTCTCATCGTATTGTTAACTTTTTATATAAGGCTTTTACTTTATATTATAAGGGTCCATTTTTTTAATCTCATCTATGCCCATCTCGTTAAAAAGAATTGGTTATGGATTCATAAGTCTACTAAATTATGCATGGTTCAACAAACCCACCACACCGCATTTGTTGTTCAGTTTTTCATTCAACAAATCCACCACCATCATCAAAAATACGAAGAACCCATTTTGATCAAAATCGAATTTGGTCAGCACCCGTTTCGACCCAGACACAATTTGGTCAGAACCCGTTTTGACGCAAACTCAAATTGGTCAGACTTTTATGACCCGAACCCATCGACCCGTTACCCAACTCAACCCGACTGTTTTGCCAGGCTTAGATTAGGTTGTTGACACAAAACTAGTGTAATAAAATCAAACTTAATACATCAATAACTACTTTTATAACTAAAGGAAATAAATAAAAATATTGGCTGGGTGAACCTAAATGAACTTAACCCATTTTGACATGAACCAAAACAACCTTGACACGTTAATCAACCCGTCCACTTTACAATCTTTAGCTACAACACAAGCTAGAGATGGCGTATGCAAAAGAGGGAATCCAAATAAGTGAAGGATTTGATGTTCTATAAAGAAGTTTTAGATCCTAGGAGGCCAATTAACAACTCTAGTCAAGTAAACATGAACAATCAAACATGATATTTTACTCAAAATAAATGTTTAACATGAAGAGAGTCCCAAAAGACCGTACCGGAAAGCCTCGAATCCATGTATTGAATACACAAAATCCGTTCGCCCAGACAACAATGACATCATAAACCTTGGGTGGCCCATAATGGCAGAGGAGCGTTAACGACAATAGGAGAACCTGTCACAGGATGCTCAAAAGACAAACTCTCGGCATGAAGTTGATGACCATCATACACACTCCCATTCCACTCGTAAACACCCTCGTATTTTACATCTCCCCGGATAGGAATTCCAAGATATTGACAATGCAACCGAATTTGATGTGTCCTTCCACTTCTAGGATACGCCCTCACCAAAACCTCAACTTTATTTCCCAAAAGCTCAATTAATGATTTCTCTTCAACCACAATATCCATTTCACTCAACTCGTTGTTACATTGGTCACCCTTAATTGATAATACTTCAAATACAGTTTCCATGTTTCTAATGGAAGATCCACCCGGTAACGCCCTACCCACATCTTTTGTAGCATACACACGCCAAGCTCCAAACTTTGATCGACCATGGCCCGATCTAATAGTGATCTTTTTCCATCTTGGAGCCTGCCCAACACAGCGAGCAATGTATGTTTTTCTCACTTTGTGATCCGTGAAAGCCTTAACAAGCTTTGCAGCTACTTTATGTGATTTAGTGATTAGTATCACACCACTTGTATCACGATCAAGTCTATTTGCAAGATGGAACTCCATCTTCTTTGAATGGATACCTGTAAGAAAAAAGACATGATCACCAGGTCTAAAAATGTGAAACTAAAGTTCCACCAATGCAATCTATTATTCAAATAATTCTCTTTAATGGTGTGCAGTGGGGCAAACTGAAAGTAAAAGACGTGTACACTGTATGCCGTCTCAACTTCTATTTTGGGGAACTTACATCCAAACTCAACCAGTCAAAGTATATGTTACAAGTTCACAATCAGTCAAAAATCCCCTCTTTGAGGATTAATCAGTCATACAGGTACCAATGCCCGTTATTCGTTAATAAACTTATAGCATAGGCCCTTAAGATTTGATTTTGAAAACATACTCCCTATATCCAAAACTGACTGCAAATCATGCCGCGTGAAATTGTTTGAAAATAACACATTTTTTCATTGTATTCGGATTTTCTAGCGTCTCGCTAGTTTTTTAGTTATATATTTGTTGCTGTTAAAAAAAAAGTATAGATTTAACTCAAACATTACAATTACAAAAAAAAAAAAAAAAAAAAAAAACTAAGAAAATATCATTACCAAAGATCATACATTACCATGAAGCATAAGTCAGACTCAAACAAGAGCTAAGCATAAACTAGTACTCCCTCATTGCCAAAAAAAATGTCCATTATTAATCTTAAATTCGGTGTGTATACAAAATCTCTATAGTTTAGATATTCATATGGTTCAACGATGACCAGTTTCAATTCAAAATCTCTGTAGTTTAGATGTTCATATAGTTCAACGATGACCCGTTTCAATTCATTGGGTCTGACAGCAAACTGATGGGCTCATGATATACTAATACGAAATTGAAAGAAAGATTACTGATTGAGCCCTTGTTTACCCTAATTTGAGATTTCATGATTAACCATAACCAAAATGCACTAACAACATATAACAAAGTCGATTAAGCACAATTTAACACGAACAATTTCAAAACTAAAATCGGAATGCTCAAAAGTCAAAATTAAAGTCAAAGTATAGAAAAGTTCACCTACTTCTCCTAACTCAGGAGCAGAACCGTTGACTAAACTCGGTACGGAAGCCAAAATCGTCTCACAGTAAACACCCTGGGGTTTATTCAAAGCAATGAGCCACTCGTCTTCGAGAAGCACATCACTTCTACGCAGAGAAAAGAGGCTCGATTTAGAAGATGCTGACATGGCTCTGCTCAGCTCTATGTCCTTGGATATGAGCGGTAATGGTGGGGACAACGGCACCGGATAATTCTCTAGATGTTTAAGGTCTTTATCCAATTGGATTTTGGGGGAAACGCGCTGGTTTCCGGCCGCCATGATCGGAGATCGGAATACGGAGGTTGGTGGGAGTAAGATCGAAGGAGCACGGCGGACTGAGGGCGGAAGGGAGCGAAAGGGCATCGGTATCACGGCCGTGTGACGGAACGGAGAATTGAGGACGTTTGGTTTGTTCGTAAAATTTTCATAAATGCCCTTTTATGTTAAGTTAATTACATTGACATCCTTGTAGTTAGAAACTTTTGTCGTTATGATACTAGTAAAATGTAATCGTGACTTTGAGACTTTGTTCTTGAGATTTTCATTAAACGAGTGAAACGAAAAGAGTTGTTTTAAGATTAAGGGTGTAATCGAGTTAAATCGAGTTTGAATTTGATAATACATGAGTTTGATTTGTTTAAAGTTATTGAAAGAAGGACACTTTGTTGAGTTTTCCATTGATCTCACAATCTTTAAATAATTACAATTGTTTGACCTACAATAATTACAATTAATGTCGTAATACTAACATAAATTACATAGTCTAAATATGTACAATATAAATCTAAATATGTACAATATAATATGCTAATACACCCCCGCAGTCGCAACGGGAGGTTCTCGAACGTTTAGGCTGGAGCGAAAATCGTCAAACAATGCACGTGGTAACCCCTTCGTGAAAATGTCCGCCACTTGGTACCGGGACGGGATATGAAGTACCCTAACTTGCCCACGAGCGACCTTTTCACGAACAAAATGTATATCCATTTCGATGTGCTTTGTTCTTTGATGTTGCACGGGGTTACCTTTGAGATAAATGGCGCTAACATTGTCGCAATAGACAATGGAGGCACGGGCCGGTGGGTGATGCAATTCCAATAGAATATTTCGTAACCAACATACTTCTGACACGACATTCCCCCCCCCCCCGATATTCAGCTTCGGCGCTAGAACGTGACAAAGTAGGTTGGCGTTTAGAAGACCATGACAATAAGTTATCACCCGTATAAACATAATAGCCGGAGGTGGACCGACAGCTATCCGGGCAACCGCCCCAATCGGCATCGGTAGACGTTGAGGCCGAAGGGTCGATGGTGAGACCATGAGATAAAGTGCCCTGAATGTACCTCAAAATGCGTTTGAACGCATTCATATGATCGGACGTCGGGGAGTGCATGTGAATGCAAATTTGTTGCACCGCATATGAGATATCCGGACGAGTAAATGTGAGGTATTGAAGTGCGCTCGCCAATTGTCTATATTCAGTGCCACCATCGGCCAAAGGACTACCCATGGTGGAGCTGAGTTTCGGTTGGGTGTCCACCGGGGTAGCCAATTTGTTACAATTTTCCATAACGGCTTTAGCAAGAATTTCCCGTGCATACTTTTCTTGCGAGAGGAATAACGAGGATCCATGTTAGGTGACCGCAATACCCAAAAAATAGCTAAGATTGCCGAGATCTTTCATCGCGAACTCCCTTGACAAGTGAGCCATGAAGCGGAGCGGAGTGAATGAGACGATGTGATAAGGAGGATATCATCGACATACAAAAAAATGTAAGCAGATTCCCCATTGATATGATAAATGAAGAGAGAGTGGTCACTTTGACAATGACGAAAGCCAAGAGTGGCTATATAATCCCTGAACCATTGGTACCAAGCCTACGGTGCATGTTTCATACTGTAAAGAGATTTCCGGAGTAAACAAACATGGTCTGGAAACTGGTGGTCACGAAACCCATGCGGCTGGTGCATATAAACTGTCTCATTGAGTTGGCCATGAAGGAATGCGTTTTTCACATCCAACTGGTGAATCGGCCATTTATTATATACTGCCAAGCTCAAAACAGTTCGTATAGTTGCAGGTTTGACCACCGGGCTAAATGTTTCACGCAATCCACTCCAATATGTTGGGAGCGACCATCACACACAAGGCGTGCTTTATATCTTTCAAGTGTTCCATCGGCACGCGTTTTGTGGCGAAAAATCCACATACTCCGCACAATGTTCATATCTGGTGTCTTTGGAACCAAGTCCCATGTCCTATTTTCAATAAGAGCCCGAAACTCGTCAGTCATGGCACTACGCCAGTCCGGGTTAGCCAAGGAATCGGTTGGGGATTTCAGTAGAGGGGTGACGGGTTTGGGTGAGTTAGTTGGTTGGGTTTGGGCGGCAAGATTAAAAATCTGTTTTGGTTTAATAATCCCAGACATGGTGTCACACCCCAAAATTTTTAGTTTAGCGGAAGCAACACGTGGCGGTGATCAAAAGTTGGTAACCCATGAGTTTTAGTAACTAGTAATTAAAGAAAATTTCAAACATGATATTCCATTAAGTAATGGATGACATAACCATCCATCTTATGGTCCCTTACATCATAGTTACTAAAACATTACATAAAATAAAACGAGATCCACACGACAACTTCATCTACGACACGCCAGATCCAGACCACAAGCCAAGCCATCACTTACCTGAAAAATCCACATACTCCGCACAATGTTCATATCTGGTGTCTTTGGAACCAAGTCCCATGTCCTATTTTCAATAAGGTCCCGAAACTCGTCAGTCATGGCACTACGCCAGTCCGGGTTAGCCAAGGCATCGGTTGGGGATTTCGGTAGAGGGGTGACGGGTTTGGGTGAGTTAGTTGGTTGGGTTTGGGCGGCAAGATTAAAAATCTGTTTTGGTTTAATAATCCCAGACATGGTGTCACACCCCAAAATTTTTAGTTTAGCGGAAGCAACACGTGGCGGTGATCAAAAGTTTGTAACCCATGAGTTTTAGTAACTAGTAATTAAAGAAAATTTCAAACATGATATTCCATTAAGTGATCGATGACATAACCATCCATCTTAAGGTCCCTTACATCATAGTTACTAAAACATTACATAAAATAAAACGAGATCCACACGACAACTTCATCTCCGACACGCCAGATCCAGACCACAAGCCAAGTCATCACTTACCTGAAAATACATTAAAAGATTTTCTCAACCAAACGGTTGGTGAGTTCACAAGTTCTCGTTTCCAGTCCTCGTTTTCAATTCTTTCTCAAATTTCCCAATTATGCGGTTTATCATGAAACCACAAATTCAAATGTCATTCAATTATAAACATACAGGTATATATATATATATATATATATATATATATATATAAGTTATCAGACAACATATGGTTCATGAACTAGCTAGGGACATGACGTATAATTAGCAACATAGGCTCTAAATCGATACGTAAACGACTATTCGAAAGTATTTCTCACCATGTTTCACGACCAGAGCGACTGATCAGTGGGCTAGGGTTGGTCATCCCGATAGATCTATCAATACTTCT
The DNA here is from genome assembly GCA_039602395.1 of Deinandra increscens subsp. villosa. Lineage (NCBI taxonomy): Eukaryota > Viridiplantae > Streptophyta > Magnoliopsida > Asterales > Asteraceae > Deinandra > Deinandra increscens. Next base: position 73,812,154 of record JBCNJP010000012.1, on the reverse strand, counting down.
CTCGCCTATTCCATAGTTAACGATTTAGACGGCGGATTATTTATTTCCCACTTTTCTTTCTAATTTTTGGCCAGGCTCATCTTTTTATGAGCATCTACGCCTTACCTATGTCTAATCATACCCACATATTGGTTGCCAACTTATCGTATCCGTTTTATTTCATTAAATGCATTTTCAGCCCCAAAACATTTGAAAAACATTTAGAAAAAGCGGAAGTAGTGAACTCACAGTTTTTAGTCGTTTCAAAACTGGTGTTACGTGATTTGGTCAAACTGGATCCGAGATCATTTGAAAACAATTTAGTGACCCTAATTTAACCTTTTATATTAGGGGGTCCTCATGCAAGTACTCTTTCATCTTTTCTTACAATAATTTCATGTACGGTTCATTATCGTTTGTGCAAATCAGTGAAGGGTCGGATTATGGCCTTAAGATTACTTTATTATTCACCATATTTCTTCATTTTTCATCCCAAAACACTGATTTTTATTTTATTTAAGCTTTTTAAATGATTTAAACATTTCTTTTAAATTATGTCATTTTACCGCGTTTTATTGTGTGTTTTGAGGCGGTTTTCCGCATAGTTTGCACGTATGCACTACTTAATTATTCTAAATACTTTTATTGTATAAATATATCATATTTCTCATAATATAAACATTCTTGCTACTAATTTTAAGTTACTTAATTTAAATTTACATTCTTGGCCCAAAAACATCGTTTTTATGACATAGTTTTGTGTAATCTTTTGTCATAGGTTAGTTTTATCATCTATTTTTGATTTATCACTATGGGTGAGTTAGTTTCTGTCCCAAATGAGTCTTATAACCAAAACATATCAGATCCTAAGTTTCTTGTTGATTTTTACATATTTTAGCTTATTTTAGCAAGTTAAACCCTAAATTTTATCATTTTTGGTTCTTCTAAAATTATGGGTCTTTTTATATCTTTTATATGTATAAAAATACACATATTTATAGGCTTTAGAATCTGTTCTTGACATGTTTATAATTTTCGAAAATTTTAAATGTATTTTCCTTACATTTATCAACTACTAGTTAAATTAAATACTTGCTTTATGTATTAATTGATAGGTTGCAACATCATTTATTTTTGTATGATTTTTATATCATAACTCCTTTACTTAAGTGCTTTTTAATCATATGCTTTTATTGCTATTCCTTTTATTTTTAAATTTTATTAATCAGTTAGTCTCTAATAACCATCATAGAAGATCAATTAATCCATATACACATATGAATGCAATATTTTAGAAATTTATATATGTATGCCTATATTTTCATAGCAATTTTTCAATTCTATCTTTCATGTCATGGTCCAAATCCATGGGTTTGTTCAAGAGATGATATTAGTCTTTGAGATCTAATCATATTATGCACATGCATGTAAGATCCATAACCTTTAAAGGCTTTCTCATTTCATAAAATCTTATCCATTTGTGGGTGAATTTGTTTCATGAAAATCCTTTAATTCTTTCTTGAAATTTTCGGCCATAATCAAAATCCTTTACCATCTTTGTTACTTTTCATCAAATTTTTGAGTTTTATGACAAGATTTGGAGTTAAGATGAAAGATGTAAGACATGCATGGATAAAAACTTAAGGTTTTTGGATTACCTTGATGATTTGTATCATGTGATTATCAAAAAGCTTCAATCTCTACTCCAAGCCCCTTGATTCTTCCTCTATTCTATGTGTGATTTTAGTTTTGAATGTTTGATGAACAAGGGAGGGGGGGGGGGGTTGGGCCGAATTTAAAAGGGAGAGGGAGAGGAGGAGGTGGTGTGTTGGAGAGTGTAGAGATTAGGTGTCAAAAAGGGGGTCATGATGGGTGGCTATGTCATGATTACCCCTAATTTCTTTTTATTTTGTTTTAATTTATTCCTTCCATATTCATATTTGATTATTTAGTAACTTAATCATATTTAAGTTATATTTTATTTGATATAAGTATTATGTATTATTTTGTTATAATTAAATACACATCACATGTTATTTTACTAATTAAGCACTATTTTATGGAGACATGGAATTTAATTTGTTTTCATGAAATTCTTAATGGCATCTCATGAGGTCATGAGAATGCAACATGGTGTTTCATGAGGACATGAAACCCTTATTTATGCCGGTTCTCATTACACCGATCATCTTGTGCGTTTCTTGATTGTGTTACCAAATTTTTGGTTGTCTCCATAGCATGTTTAAATATATGGGACTCTATAATATGTTTTTACTAAAACTTGAGTCACTAATTCTTCTTTGTACTAGGGCTGCGGGTCCTAGTTTTTATCACGCAACTTTAAATAAATTTTTATTCCTCAAATATTAAAATCAGTTATAATATATCTCTTATGTTCTAACTTACTTGAATGATTTATGCTTGTGTCTTGTTAACCCCATTGGCTAATTGCACAGATGTCACGGTCTTAGCCTATAATCTAAGGAATTAATTTCCTGGGCGTCACATTCTCCCCCAGTTTAGAAGCGTACCTTTTCGCTTTTGACGAAACAGTTGGGGATATTTCTTTTCCATTTGGTCCAGCCGTTCCCAAGTAAATTCAGGACCATACTTGGAATTCCAACGGACTTTCACTAACTTTATACGGCCCCGTCTTAACTTTTGAGTCTTCCAATCCAAGACTTCTACGGGTTTCTCACTAAATCGAAGTTTGTCATCAATTTGGACCTCACCTGGGGGTAAGATCAGAGTTTCATCATACAAACACTTCTTTAGGTTTGACACATGGAATACATCGTGTACTCCATTCATTTCGGGTGGAAGCCGTAATCTATAAGCCACTAGACCGATTCGAGCCATTATCTCAAATGGTCCAATATATCGAGGGCTTAATTTACCTCTCTTCCCGAATCTAATCATGCCTTTCCAGGGAGAAACCTTTAACATAACTCGGTCTCCTTCCTTAAATTCTAGTGGTCTTATTCTATTGTCGGCATAACTCTTTTGTCTGTCAGCTGCAGCCTTAAGACTTTCTTTAATAATCGTGATCCTATCAGTTGTTTCTTGAACAACTTCAGGTCCAGTTAGTTGTTTCTCACCAACTTCGGCCCAACACAGCGGCGACCGACATTTTCTTCCATAAAGAGCTTCAAATGGTGCGGTTTTGATACTTGAGTGGTAACTATTATTATAGGAGAACTCAGCTAAAGGCAGATGAGTATCCCAGTTACCTCCAAAGTCTATCGCACAAGCTCTTAACATATCTTCTAAGGTTTGAATGGTCCTTTCACTTTGGCCATCCGTTTGTGGGTGATAGGTCGTGCTCATATTTAATCGAGTACCCATCCTTTCTTGAAGCGATTGCCAAAATCGGGCAGTGAATCTACCGTCCCTGTCAGAGATTATTGATATTGGCACTCCGTGACGTGTCACAATCTCCTTAAGGTACAATTTGGCTAAAGTTTCCGCGTCAGTCTTTTCTTTCATGGGTATAAAATGAGCAGACTTTGTCAAGCAATCAACAATCACCCAAATAGTATCATTTCCACTAGTCGTGCGAGGTAATTTTGTTATGAAATCCATAGCAATATGTTCCCATTTCCATACAGGAATTTCAGGTTGCTGTAACAATCCAGGTGGCTTTTTATGTTCTGCTTTTACCTTGGCACAAGTTAAGCATTTACTGACATACAACGCTATGTCTCCTTTCATATTGGGCCACTAGTAAAGTTCCTGAAGATCCTTATACATTTTCGTAGCACCCGGATGAATCGAATACTTCAACCTATGCTGCTTCATCCAGGACTAAGCTACGTAGATTACCGTACTTCGGGATCCAGATTCTATTCATAAAATACTTGGTGCCATCTATTTTGGATTCCAATTCGCTTTCTAAGCCTTTAAGTCCTTCATTTCTCAAATTTTGCTTCCTTAGGGCTTCATGTTGAGCATTGCGAATTCTTTCTGACAAGCTTGTCTGAATGGTTAATCCTAATGCACGAACACGCAAAGGCTTAACTCTTTCCTTCCTGCTTAAAGCATCAGCAACTACGTTGGCTTTACCCGGATGGTATCTAATTTCGCAGTCGTAGTTATTGAGTAACTCCATCCAACGTCGCTGCCTCATGTTAAGGTCTTTTTGATTGAAGATGTGCTGAAGGCTTTTATGATCAGTGAAGATTACACACTTGGTACCGTACAAATAGTGTCTCCAACTTTTTAAAGCAAACACTACAGCTCCAAGTTCGAGATCATGAGTTGTGTAATTCTTCTCGTGCACTTTAAGTTGTCGTGACGCATAGGCTATTACCTTATCTTTTTGCATAAGCATGCATCCAAGACCTAGTCTTGATGCGTCACAATAAACTACAAATTCATCTGTTCCTTCGGGTAAGGATAGGATAGGTGCACTACACATCTTTTGTTTCAGCATTTGAAAAGTGCCCTCTTGTTTCTGGGTCCAGTCGAACTTTTTATCTTTTTGGGTTAGCAAGGTCAAAGGTTGAGCTATCCGAGAGAAATTTGTGACATCTGTCACTTTAATTTTAGATTAAAAATGATAAATTAGGATTTATTAAGGCTTATTTAGAATTAATTATGATTATGTGGATTATCTGAATATTATAATATTAGATAAAGTCTCGTAACTGTGAACCGCCCAATGAAACGAATAAAATATTTCGGTTTGTTTAAATATTGCGTTTAATATAAGTTAGAGCCTTTAGAAAAGGTTTTACATTCGGTTAGTGATGAATTAGAAAATTACGCGAAAATGGAATTGAGCCGTGTAAAAACGTCACTACATTTGGTCACCGACCAAGTGTGAGGAAATTGAAAAATGATTATACGGTTCTGAGCGTAATTTAATTTCATGAATTTTGATATAATTATTTGAATTTATTGGATTTGGAAAAATACCCGTAAAACACGACATACACTGTGTATTAACTAGAATGCTATAAAAATTGGAAGAATGTGTGTGTGTATGCATGCATGTCATAAATATATATATATATATATATATATATATATATATATATATATATATATGGTTGAGTGGAGTGTGTTTACAAGTAATAATAAATGGAAGGTGATGATGGATTTATGCATGGATTTCAAGTAATGTAGGTAATCATGTTTTTTTTAAAAAAAAAACCTACATACACCTACATCACTTAAGACAAATTAATAAATAAAAAAAAACACAACTCTCCTCCCTCTTCCTCTATTTACGGCCAAGCCATCCCCCCCCCCCCCCCCCCTCTCATTTCACTCTCTCTCAAACACACACACAACATCAAGTTTCTTTCAAATACTTTCAAGATCAAAGAACTTTCAAGAACACCTACTCTCTCTCTAGCTTCAAGGTAAGAAAAACTCATCTAGTTTCTTCTAAAATCTCGAAACCCACATCCAAATCAAGTGATTTTCCATGATTAACACCAAGATCTAACTAAGATATGGTGGATTTGGATGATTCAAGCATGAACACTCAAAGATTTGTGTGAAAAACCCACACACACACACTAAATTTCGTGAGTGTGAGTGTGTGTAATGCTTGGGGTTAGGGTTTGATCATCAAGAAACCTACATGCATTTTAAATCTAAGCTTTAAACATGAGTTTTGTGAAAGACAAGTGGGTCGACCCGCGCGCTGCCGCGGAGCCGACCCGCGCGCTGCCGCGGAGCCGAACCGTTAAAAAAGGGCGGGTAAGGAAGCTATAACGGATTTGACCCGTTGGCATTTCATACATGCCATTACTAAAGCAACCTGCCATATATATAGAGGACGGGTAAGGAAGCCATAAATAGGCGACGTATATCTGCTGCCTCACATGTAAAGAACCGGTCAAAACATCCAGTTTGCTAAGAAACCATGTCATCTACAATTAGAGGCCAAATTAGTATGCCTATGAGGAACATCATATCGCGGCGAAGCGCGGGTTGACCCGTGCTTCGGCGCGGAGTCGCACCGTTTCAAAGACTCGGTTAACTAATCGATGAGACAAAATTCCCGGGTGAACGCCATCTTGTGGATGTACATAAATTTAACAACCTTCAATGACGTGTTTCGTGAATGGACCAAAATCCCAGCATATATAACCTCTGGCTTATATTTCTATTTAAACTTGAAATAAATGATAAAACGACATAGTATTAACCCATACCCTTGCCATTAATGATTCATGGTTTGAGTACAAAATAAGAGAAAAAACATGAATGCATCTAATAACAACATTAATCATAATACATCTGCTCTAAACCATTCAAACCAGCTCCAAAAAACATGATGAATGCATCTAATAACAAATCAGACTCAGAAAAAAAAATCACATCCAAAATTCCAAACTCACAAAATTGTAGATTTGTAGGTGGATCCGAATGTCCAAGCTTTGGAATAAAACCAACATTACAAAGCTGATAATAAAATTTGAGCAACAATGTTAATGTCATAAAGTTGATAAAAATAATAAACAATATAACTGAAAATTGAACAACAGTTAAAACCAACATTACAAAACTACCATACAAAGCTAAAAAGATCATATAAAAAACAGTATGGTAGAGGACTTGAGAAAACGCACCACTTTCCACTTTGAGTAACTTCTAAATTGAATGCTACTAACCCTTTCAAGTTGGTCCAATAGTAACACAAATAACCAGAATAAAATGCGGAAAATAAAAAAGAACTAAGTCCCAATTAAAAATCAAAATAGAAGAATGAATACCTGCGAGGCAATAAAAATGGAAATCTGTATACACCTGACCATAACAAAAAGAATGAATACAAAAATCATAATCTGTATAAACAAAGGTCGAATTTGAGAATTAAAAGCCAAATATATTAGAGAATTAAAAGCCAAAATCAAAGGTCGAATTTGAAGAATGAATACCTATGAGGCAGAGCAAACGATAATCTGTACAAACAACTGACCAAAACAAAAGAAATCACTGCGTAGTCTAAACAAAAGCTAAAGCAAAAACCTAAAAATCATGACCACTCACATACATATACAACTGCACTAAGCTATCATCTGCCCTTTGAAACTCCCCATCCAAACACAAAATAGATGGCAAAAAGAGCATATAAAAATGAATCAAAAAATGCTTTTGATAATTGACAAACATATGAGGGATTTCTATAGTTACTGACAAAAATGCTTGTGATAAATAACAAACATGCGACAAAAAGAGCATATAAAAATGAATTAAAGACATATGTGATAACTTAGTCATCACTTTATAGTTACTTATGATTATCATTATTTCATAAAATATGCGTGGGTGATCATCCACACTTGTAGTACAAACTCATATATGTAAGCAACACGAATGAAGCCAATAACAATCAGAAATACATAAATTGAAGAAAATAAAAACAGGCATATGAAGGTTACCTTTTCTGTACGCTTAAGCTACCAACATGAGGGTAAACCCAATGTAAACTGTAAGCTAAATGAACAACACACAAATACACATCAGATCTATCGAATGAACTTGATTGATGAAGAGAGTTCTAAAAAATAAAGCAATAATACCATGATGTATGCAGAATTTTAAGATACAACCAATGCACTGATTAAATTTTTCACCAATGACTCCATGGTATAGCCCTTTGATGCTATATAATTAGATGTTTGTATATCCTGTCAATGAAGTTTACTTTATGAACTCGTATTTAAAGCATCACATTATCTAAAAAATGAAGAAATAGTTGATCTAAAAGCTTACCATGACCATCCATAGCAAGATTCTCCAAGCTAGAACACTTCTAAACACTCCTCTGGTCGATCAGTGGCCATCTAAAGCAAACCCAAATATTCTAACAAACAGTTGCTAGGCATTAAACAGTCGTACACAAAGACACCAAAACAGATCGTTTCCAAAATACCATCACAACAAAAAGACCCAAAAAGTTTGAAAGGCTCAGATTTTAAAATCATCACAGCCTAGATATCTAGCCAACATAGCAAAAAATACTCAGATCCGGAGAGAAAATATACAAACTTGTTCAGATCTTGTAAGGTTGGCATCCCAAACCAACGTTAGCTCAGACCTAAAAATGATCTTCGAGCCGTAACATCCGGCTGAAACGCTATAACCACACTGCAGTTTCTCGCTCCTTTTCTTTGTCGCTGCAAAAATCAAAGATGAAACGCGTGACCAGTAAGGAACACATGTGTTACCAATATCGAATCATCTCAAGGCTGCTTAAAATGTGGTACATCTATTCCATAAGATCTCATTGAAGCCAATATCAATGGAAAAACCAACAAATCTGCATATAAGAGATTATTAATCGATTAATTAAGTAGACGACGACTTACGGGTCCGATGAAAATCGGTGCGGTTGATTGCTCACCGAGACGACTGAGATCGGATGCTCCGATGTGGAGAAGAAATCCGACTGTTAGAAATTGAATCAAACAAACTAAAATCAATCAAGGAAAGAGAAGAAGAAAGGTTCGGACGACAACAACAAAAATTAACATCCAGAAAGAAACTGCAGATGGATGGGAGAGTAGAGATGGGAGAGTAGGTATGGGAGAGTAGGTATGGGAGATAAGCTTCTCTTCCACGCATAAAATCAGGGATGGACGTGTAAAGTCTTCTGAACCAACATATCAAAACACCCTAAAAGTTTTACAAATTTACAATCATGCCCTCTTCTACTATTGTACAATGTATGCTTTGGAGACTTGTACTCTTTGTTGTGAAGTTTGTACCACAACTTGTGTTATGTTAATATAGGGTAATTAAATGGATGTTTTAAGATGAAACACAAAGTTCTTGATTGAAAAATGAAAACTAATAACTTGATGACACATGCATGAACAAAAATCATGATTTTATGTGATTTTATGTGATTTCATGTATATGTATGCATATGATGATGATTATCTTAAGACATTTGATAATCTTTGATTTTGGTTATATATAAATGTTATATATATATATATATGTGATAATAGGTTGTGAAACCCTTGGATTTAAATAAAAATCTGAAAATTATGAATAAATATATATATATATATATATATATATATATATATATATATATTTGAATTTGGGATAAAAAGGTTAAATAAAGTCAAGACTTGGTGTCACAATTGTAGTAAACCCGCCTCATGGTCGTCAATGACGCATACACGGTCGGTAACGATTGTCACTAAGATGAAACCCCGTGACTATTTCTCATAGTAATTCCGCCTAGAATGGTCGGTCATGCGAAAACACGAGCGGTACACACTAAAAATGTAATATTTGATAATTGTTAAGTAAAATATATAAACATTAAGTTAAATAAATAAAGAAATTATAAAAATAATTTGAGGTCAGAAAATTTATGATGAAAAGTATAAAATCTTGCATTAAAAACCTAGAGTAAATGAACCCCCATGTGTGGGTATGTATTAAATGGAACTTTTAGTATATTTAATGCATTAAAAAGGAATAAAAAGTAAAAATAGGTCAAAAATCCAAAAATTCAAGTTAAATCAGTATCATAAGGTTGGTAATCAGTATTAAAGGGCTAGAAAAATATTTGAGAATTTTTGGAATTTATTTAATAATTAAAATGGAATTATGTGCTTAAAAATGGCTAAAAATGCTTAAAAATAGAATAAATTGGAGAAATAATATGAAATAAATTGAGGACTTATTTTGGACAGTAGGTAACGAATATAAGTGAGAATAATTGAAAATTTAGGTGAAAATGGCACCCGAACCCTTAGATGGTAAAAATTATGCATTAAAACGTGTAAATTAGTGAAAATAAGGTATAAAATAGGAAAATAATTGAGATCAATAGCTAAAAGACTTGGAACAGATTAATAATGTTTATGAAACATATAAAAATATTGTGAAAGTGAAAACTTAATTATTGGAGAAAATTTGGATAAAAACCGTCACCGAAAAGCCGTAAAAACGGGTAATTTAGTATAAAATAGAGAAAAATTAGAAAATAAGAACTACACTATTTGGAATGATGTTAATCAAGTATAATAACTTACATTGAGCCTTAGCATAGAATTTCATGAACAAAGATTTATTTCTTTTGCCTTATTTGTCGAAGTTAGTCGAATAAGGGCAAAATCGTCATTTTGTCCGAATATTCTAAAATTTCAGAATTTGCCACCTTAGTTAATGTAGAATTGCATAACTAATCTGATATTAATGAAAAATAGGATCAAGGCACTCGAAATCACACATTTAGAAGCACAATCGCACGATAAGGCAACGGTGAGTTTCACTAACTTAAAGCCCCAATTTGAATTGATACATTTTTGTTAAATGTTTTTGGGCTTATTATTATTGAATATGCATTGTGAATTGAATGATTGACTGAGAATATTGTGGGTACGAAATTATTCGTGAGTGTCGGCGCACGCTCATAACAATATGAGCAAGGCCTATACTATTGTAGAATTTGGAATTTGGATAATTTAGAACAATGCCTTCTAGATCATTAATGTAGCGTGAGATGAATTGGTAGATCTACTGGGGTTGACCACCCGTACTCACTGATCAGTCGCTCTGGTCGCGAAACATAGTGAGAAATACGATCGAATATGGGTCTAGTTTTGATTTAGAGCTTACGATTAGTTTGTACATCGTAAACCTAGCTAGTTTACGAACCAGAAATATTCTCCATTTGGATTCACTCTTTGATTCATGAACTGAATGAAAGGAACTAAATGACAAAGTGGAAACCAAACGTTTTTGTTAATGGACTCACCAACCTAGTGTTGACTTTGTGGTTTTAAACTATTTTTCAGGTAACTAATGGGGTGCATGGAGATATGGATTTGGTGGTACGAGGATGACTATATGACTTGCTATCGAGTCTATATTACGTTTTAGTAGTGGTGGAATGTAATAGGGACCTAAATATGGGATGATAGATTCATCCCAAATCTTTTGTGAACACTTTAAGGGATAATTAGTATATCCCAATTTTGTAAATGAAAAGTGTTTTAATATAAATTATGTTCCGCTTAACACTGCTAAAACCATGGGTTAATATAAATTACTACCACGTAAGCCTTCCGCTATATTATTAAAAATTTTGGGGTGTTACAAAATTCTCAATAAATCTCCTATAATATCCTGCTAATCCTAAAAATTGTCGTACTTCTGTTGGAGACTTCGGTGCTTCCCAATTCTTGATTGCTTCGATCTTTGCGGGGTCTATATGTATGCCTTTTTCATTAATGATGTGGCCGAGGAAATGAACTTCTCGCATCCATAAGTCACACTTTGAAAATTTTACGTATAACTTCTCCCTCCTTAACAATTCGAGGACCAATCGTAAGTGTGTCTCATGATCTTCCTTGGTTCGTGAATAGACGAGGATATCATCTATAAAAACTATCACAAATTCATCCACGTAAGGTTTGCATATCCTATTCATGAGATCCATGAATATGGCCGGTGCATTCGTCAATCCGAATGGCATTACTAAGAATTCATAATGACCGTAACGTGTCCGAAAGGGGGTTTTTGAAACATCTTCGTCTGCTATTCTTAGTTGATGATAACCGGACCTTAAGTCGATCTTAGAATAGTAGGTAGATCCTTGTAATTGATCAAACAGATCGTCAATCCTCGGTAATGGATACCGATTCTTGATGGTCAGTTTGTTTAACTCTCTATAATCGATGCACATCCTAAACGATCCGTCCTTCTTTTTCACGAATAATACTGGAGCTCCCCAAGGTGAATAACTTGGCCTAATGAATCCTTTGTCTAGCAATTCTTGAAGTTCCTTTGACAATTCCTGCATTTCTGATGGTGCTAAACGATAAGGGGATTTTGCTACTGGCGCTGCACCAGGGATAAGATCTATTTTGAATTCCACCTGCCTTGTTGAAGGTTATCCAAGCAAATCCTCAGGAAAGACGTCTGGATATTCTCTAGCGACAGGAATCTCTTCCAGCTTACGCACCTTAGCCTTTATATCCATGACATTGACTAAAAATGCAGGGTAGTGTTATCGTAAAATCTTCTGGATTTTCATGATGTTTACCATCTTTACTTGAGTACCACTTTTATCGCCACGAACCGTTAGTGTGTCACCACTTGGGAGTGGTAACCGTACTATCTTTTCGGAACATATTATTTCTGCGCGATTTTTGGATAGCCAGTCCAACCCAACTACTATGTCAAAGCTACCCAACTCTACGGGCAATAAATCGATATCGAAACTATATCCTTCTAATAGCAAACTACAATTTCGAACTACTTCCTCGGTTTCTATTAGTTCTCCGTTAGCTAGTTCTATCGAATACTTTTTGTTTAGTTTACTAGCCTTTATTCCAAGAGAATGTCTAAATTTCTTAGAAACAAAACTATAATCAGCTCCGGTGTCGAATAGTACATAAGCAAAGTGGTTATTGACAGAGAACGTACCAGTCACGACCGCAGGGTCCTCACAAGCTGCTCTTGCACACATCTCAAATGCTCTTCCCCGGTTGTTTTGCTCCCGAGGTTTCAGACAGTCCCTACTAAAGTGACCTTCTCCTCCGTAATTGAAACACTTTCGGTTCCTCCTTTCTTCTTCAGTTGGCTTCCTGACGTAGCATTCTTGTGCCCAATGACCAAAATGGTTTGGTGCATTTCTTGCAGACTCCAGCATGATTCTTAACGCATGACTTGCTTGGCGGTCTCTGACTCGTGTTTCCACTAGTCTCACTGGTGTTGGCTGCAAACATCTGACCTGCTTCTCTACCTTTCTTATTTCCTCCTCGTCGGTCAGAGTTCCCAAATCTTCGACGCTTACTGTTTTGAGATTTCTGTTCAGCTCTGGTGTCAGTTGACTTCTGGTTCTCATTTTCACTCCTAGAGTACCTTCTCGTACAGCATCGTCCGTTAATGATCTAGCAAGAGAAATAGCTTCCTGGATAGTAGCCGGCTTGGCTGTCGTGACCATGCCTCGGATTTGTGGCGCTAAGCCCCAAATAAAACGTTCTATGCGGGCATACTCCGGCGTAACCATACGTGGTGCAATCCTTGCTAATTCAGTGAATCGGGAAATACATTCTCTAATTTTCGTACCTTCCATTTTCAAATTCCAAAATTCAGTTTCTAACTTCTGAATTTCTTAACGTGGGTAATATTCCTTGAGTAGCATTTCTTTCAGCTCCTCCCACGTGATTCGGTACGCAGCTTCCTCTCCAATACTTTTAATTTGGGTGTTCCACCATGAAAGAGCTTCATCTTGGAATGAACAAGTTACGTACATAACCCTTTGGGTCGCACTGCACCCACTTATGGTCATAACAGTCTCCAATCCATCTTTTCTATCCATCGGAGAGAATATCTAGGGGGCCTTCTAGTCCGGTGAAAG
>JBCNJP010000012.1:73738621-73798327 GCA_039602395.1 Deinandra increscens subsp. villosa | reverse complement strand
GAATAAGCAAATGTTCAGGGGAAGTTGTTGGTGTCTTTACAAGTTTTCAAAAGCTTCGAAAGTTTTTCAAAGAAAATGCTCACAAGTTTAGGGGAAGCTGAAGATTTCAAGTCAAATCTTTGAAACAAAAAATGAGAGCAGTCAGAGATCATAAAGTTTGAAGATCAACAATCAAGTTCTTCAAAGTTAGGAGGTTTTTCAAAATTTAACCTCTAATTATTTTGAAGATTCAAGACAGTTACCGAAGATTCAGCAAGAACCAATTCTTTCAAGAGAAACAAGTCAATGAGAATCCTCCTCTCATTAACTTGTTCATTTCAAGAAGTTCAACCTGATGCTGATCAAGAGGAAGTCCCATGTGCCCATCATGAAACCCATTGAAGATTTCTGCGGAAAGAATCTTCATCAACATCTATGCCAGCCACTCAAGAAGAAGAATTTCAAAGATCGAAGACATTTAATATCACAAGCCTAGGGGAAGATTGTAGAGGCTAGATTATGAGGCTTGTAATATTAAATAAGTTGGGCTGGGCTTAGAGGGTTTAATTAGATTAGTAGGCTAGTTTTATTATGTTTAGGCTAGTTTACTATTAGATTGGGCATGGGCTTGGGTTTATGATTGGGCTTATTGGGTTTATGATTAGCCCATGTGCTTGTAAGAGGTGGTATAAATACCACCTCATGTTTATGATCAAGCAAGCCTTTGGAGAAACTAGTTTACGATTTCTAGTGAAGCATTGGTGTTCACGATCATAATCAGAGAGAGAGGGAGGTTACGATTTTCAGATCTTGTACCCGACAAGTTTTCTTGTGTGCAAAGATCAAGCTTTTATCTTTCAATCATCGTATTCTCGTGTTCTCTTCATCCCTTTTCTTGAATCAATCATAAACGAGGATTCCGCACTCGTTTGTGATAGAAATATCGTGTGTTTGGGAGATTTCCGGACCTACAGACACAACGAATGAACTTAACGATAAACAACGCTGACATTTTGAGGTATTACAATCGGGATACCTGTTATGGAAGTTGGAGTGTTTTATGGGAACACTTGCAACTGTCCATCCTTGGGGTTTCTATTGAAACCCGGAAACGACCACTATGACACTTAAACTCTTTTTAGGATTTCAGATGAAATCCAGAATAAACATTTTAATATGACTATTGTAGGTTAAAGTCTAAACCAGATGATATCACATGATTTCTAAGGATGCCTTAAAAACTTAAAAGTCCTCAACCTAGTACTGTTGATCTGAGAAGCGAGGGGATGTTGGGTAGATCTACTGAGGGTTTGACAAACCCTGCTCCGCGGTACACAAATGTGTAACCAACCGGTTGGAGGCCGAACGGAGTTCAATGTCAGCTTATGTTTAGTTGTGGGCCTCCCAAATGGGACACAACTGGAGGCACCAACCATCGGCTATTGCCGAACTCTGTTACGTCAGCTTTCAGCCCTAGTACGACTCCTTAGTGCATGGAAACTGGATTAGCTACCCGCGATATCGGTTGACCGCTTTAACTTTTACTTAACTAGTGCATATTCGATAATTCAACACTTGGCAATGTTTTGCAAACTACTACCTATTTATATGTTGATAAATACGATTATGAGACCGGGCCAATGCATGTCATGCCCACCGTGAACTCACCAACCGTTAGGTTGACACTTGTGTGGTTTTCACTTTTGCAGATCGTTGAAGAGTATCCACTGGAGGTTGGCATGGCACAAGAAGATACTTACTTTTATTTTAAACTAAATTCGGGAATTTAACGACAATTTATGTTTTGTAATTAAAGCACGTGGTTAGTGCTGAGAGACTTATGTTTTTATTCCGCTGCGTATTTTAAACTGTTGTATTTATGAACATTGGACTTAACTCTGATTCGTTTAGTATTTGTAACTAATGGTTGTGGTCCTGGTTTGCTCGCACTCCTTAACGGTATAAACTCCGTTAGTGGTTATTTGGGGGTGTGACAATATAATACCAAAGGCCACCCTTATTATATTTTAATGTGGCCGTTGCCACCCTTTGGCCACGCGTATTGGGACAAAATTTATGATTTCAGCAACCCATTTGGCCACGTTATTTCATATCATATGTGGCTAAAACACAAATATACGCGACCATATAATACCAAAGGCCACGCTATTCATATTTTGACGTGGCGGTTGCCAACCTTTGGCCACGCGTATTGGGACAAAAATTATAATTTCAGCAACCCATTTGGCCACGTTTTTTTATTACATATGTGGCTAAAACACAAATATACGTGACCATATAATACCAAAGGCCACACCATTCATATTTTAACGTGGCCGTTGCCACCCTTTGGCCACTCGTACTGTGACAAAATGTATGATTTCAGCAACCCTTTGGCCACGTATTATTATAATGTATGTGGCTAAAACACGAATATACGTGACCATAAAATACCAAAGGCCACGTTAACCAAACACATGTGGCCGTTGGGACCCTTTGGCCACGCTTTTCTGAAGAATTGTTTGATTACAACAACAAATATTAGTACCCTTTAGCCACGCTTATAGGTGGCTTCAGCCACTGATATTGTAACGTGGCCGTAGGGTACATATGGTCACGGCACCTATAGTGTCGGTTGGAATGAAAAAAAAAACGTGACAAAACACCTTTTGTCACGGTTTTTTTCCGTGGCCAAAGGTTAGTTTTGACGTAGTGGTAGCACCCTGATGAATCGAATACTTCAACCTATCCGCTTCATCCAGGACTAAGCTACGTAGATTACCGTACTTCGGGATCCAGATTCTATTCATAAAATACTTGGTGCCATCTATTTTGGATTCCAATTCGCTTTCTAAGCCCCTAAGTCCTTCATTTCTCAATTTTGCTTCCTTAGGGCTTCATGTTGAGCATTGCGAATTCTTTCTGACAAGCTTGTCTGAATGGTTAATCCTAATGCACGAACACGCAAAGGCTTAACTATTTCCTTCCTGCTTAAAGCATCAGCAACTACGTTGGCTTTACCCGGCTAGTATCTAATTTCGCAGTCGTAGTTATTGAGTAACTCCATCCAACGTCGCTGCCTCATATTAAGGTCTTTTTCTTTGAAGATGTGTTGAAGGCTTTTATGATCAGTGAAGATTACACACTTGGTACCATACAAATAGTGTCTCCAACTTTTTAAAGCAAACACTACAGCTCCAAGTTCGAGATCATGAGTTGTGTAATTCTTCTCGTGCACTTTAAGTTGTCGTGACGCATAGGCTATTACCTTGTCTTTTTGCATAAGCATGCATCGAAGACCTAGTCTTGATGCGTCACAATAAACTACAAATTCATTTGTTCCTTCGGGTAAGGATAGGATAGGTGCACTACACAACTTTTGTTTCAGCATTTGAAAAGCGCCCTCTTGTTTCTGGGTCCAGTCGAACTTTTTATCTTTTTGGGTTAGCAAGGTCAAAGGTTGAGCTATCCGGGAGAAATTCTCAATAAATCTCCTATAATATCCTGCTAATCCCAAAAATTGTCGTACTTCTGTTGGAGACTTCGGTGCTTCCCAATTCTTGATTGCTTCGATCTTTGCGGGGTCTAAATGTATGCCTTTTTCATTAATGACGTGGCTGAGGAAATGAACTTCTCGCATCCAAAAGTCACACTTTAAAATTTTTACGTATAACTTCTCCCTCCTTAACAATTTGAGGACCAATCGTAAGTGTGTCTCATGATCTTCCTTGGTTCGTGAATAGACGAGGATATCGTCTATAAAAACTATCACAAATTTATCCAAGTAAGGTGTTCATATCCTATTCATGAGATCCATGAATATGGCCGGTGCATTCGTCAATCCGAATGGCATTACTAAGAATTCATAATGACCGTAACGTGTCTGAAAGGCGGTTTTCGAAACATCTTCGTCTGCTATTCTTAATTGATGATAACCGGACCTTAAGTCGATCTTAGAATAGTAGGTAGATCCTTGTAATTGATCAAACAGATGGTCAATCCTCGGTAATGGATACGGATTCTTGATGGTCAGTTTGTTTAACTCTCTATAATCGATGCACATCCTAAAGGATCTGTCCTTCTTTTTCACGAATAATACTGGAGCTCCCCAAGGTGAATAACTTGGCCTAATGAATCCTTTGTCTAGCAATTCTTGAAGTTGCTTTGACAATTCCTACATTTCTGACGGTGCTAAACGATAAGGGGATTTTGCTACTGGCGCTGCACCAGGGATAAGATCTATTTTGAATTCCACCTGCCTTGTTGGAGGCAATCCAAGCAAATCCTCAGGAAAGACATCTGGATATTCTCTAGCGATAGGAATCTCTTCCAGCTTACGCACCTTAGCCTTTATATCCATGACGTTGACTAAAAATGCAGGGTAGTGTTAGCGTAACATCTTCTGCATTTTCATGATGTTTACCATCTTTACTTGAGTACCACTTTTATCGCCACGAATCGTTAGTGTGTCACCACTTGGGAGTGGTAACCGTACTATCTTTTTGGGACATATTATTTATGCGCGATTTTTGGATAGCCAGTCCATCCCAACTACTATGTCAAAGCTACCTAACTCTACGGGCAATGGATCGATATCGAAACTATATCCTTCTAATAGAAAACTATAATTTCGAACTACTTCCTCGGTTTCTATTAGTTCTCCGTTAGCTAGTTCTATCAAATACTTTTTGTTTAGTTTACTAGCCTTTATTCCAAAAGAATGTCTAAATTTCTTGGAAAAAAACTATAATCAGCTCCGGTGTCGAACAGTACATAAGCAAAGTGGTTATTGACAGAGAACGTACCAGTCACGACCGTAGGGTCCTCGCAAGCTTCCCTTGCACTCATCTCAAATGCTCTTCCCCGGTTGTTCTGCTCCCGAGGTTTTAAACAGTCCCTACTAAAGTGACCTTCTCCTCCGCAATTGAAACACTTGCGGTTCCTCCTTTTTTCTTCAGTTGGCTTCCTGACGTAGCATTCTTGTGCCCAATGACCAAAACGGTTGCACTTGGTGCATTTCTTGCAGACTCCAGCATGATTCTTAATGCATGACTTGCATGGCGGTCTCTGACTCGTGTTTCCACTAGTCTCACTGGTGTTGGCTGCAAACATCTGGCCTACTTCTCTACCTTTCTTATTTCCTCCTCGTCGGTCAGAGTTCCCAAATCTTCGACGCTTACTGTTTTGAGATGTTTGTTCAGCTCTGGTGTCAGCTGACTTCTGGTTCTCATTTTCACTCCTAGAGTACCTTCTCGTACAGTATCGTCCGTTAATGATCTAGCAAGAGAAATAACTTCCTGGATAGTAGTCGGCTTGGCTGGCGTGACCATGCCCCGGATTTGTGGCGCTAAGCCCCAAATAAAATATTCTTTGCGGGCATACTCCGGTGTAACCATACGTGGTGCAATCCTAGCTAATTCGGTGAATCGGGAAATACATTCTCTAATTTTCGCACCTTCCATTTTCAAATTCCAAAATTCAGTTTCTAACTTCTGAATTTCTTAACGTGGGCAATATTCCTTGAGTAGCATTTCTTTCAGCTCCTCCCACGTGATTCGGTACGCAGCTTCCTCTCCAATACTTTTAATTTGGGTGTTCCACCATGAAAGAGCTTCATCTTGGAATGAACAAGTTGTGTACATAACCCTTTGGGTCGCACTGCACCCACTTATGGTCATAACAGTCTCCATCTTTTCTATCCATCGGAGAGAATATCTAGGGGGCCTTCTAGTCCGGTGAAAGGTCGAGGCTTACATCCTTGGAACGTCTTCTAAGTACATCCTTGTGTTTGGCCTCCCGGTCCTTGCCCATCGGTACCCCGTGCTTGTCTAGTTCTAGCCTCATGTTGCTTAAGTGCAGCGTTCACATGTTGCGAAATCAATTGAGTTAACTCCTCATTGGTTGCGGGTAATCCGGTTCCAAGTCCACTAGCTTCTTCGTTTGCCATTACTTATCTACTATTGTATACATAATAATAATAATACAAGAGTCTTAAATATCAATCACTTTAACTAAACATAATATAATCATCATATATATTCATTTACATATTCATTTCAAATTTGTCAAAATTTGTGTGAATCCATGCCACACTCAAAATATCTAGTTCGCCAAAAATTAGTGTGGACCTACGTCACACCCAAAGTAATAAGTTCAAATACAACTAAACATAAACATGTCAAAGAAACCCATAATGCTCCCTAACGGCCTTACAATTCACCTCTAGTTTGTGGATGCGATCGTGCATCCGGTTCATGGAATCGGTGTCTAAATAATTAATTTCCTCCAAATGATCCAATTGACCCATCGCAAGATCAACTTTGACCGTGAGCTCGGCCAACTCCTCACGAATTTTGGCAAATTGGATGTCGCACTTGCAACATCGATCAATCCATACTCCTTGGGTACTTTTGAGTGGAGGTTCAACCTCAACCATGGGGGCTTTTCCTTTCTCTTACGTGGTTAACTTTCTCTTTCCTCCGCGAGTGTAGACCTTTAGTGAGGTCTCGTGATCACGCCAAGTAGGTAAAGCCGCCACAAATGGGGGTAAAACCCACACTTCATCTTCACTTGACACCACATTTAATGCTTCGGATGGTTCTTCGATTGGCTCGGGCTGATCATCAAAGGGAAGCCATCCGTTGTTTGAGTTGGTCCAACGTGGGTCATCATAGCACCATATGAGTCCAAATCGAACTCGGGTAGTGTCGTGAAGCTGGGACCAGTAATAGCTTTGGCCTGAGTTGCGCCCTCGGCCTCATTATCGGAGATGTGGATGATCTCGGGGGTCGACATCTGTGACATAATTTTTATCCAATTTAAGTTAAAAATCTTTAATAATTCATACACTTTAATATATCACAACATTACCATAATTTTTTTGGCTCATGGATTGGCGTATCTTGTCGTTGTGCTACCCTTTTTTAAAATCACTTTTAGGTTATAGTCGAGAACTTTTATAAAAATCTCTAGTTCACTATAACCATAGGCTCTGATACCAACTTCTGTCAAACCCCAAAAATTTTTAGTTTAGCGGAAGCAACACGTGGCGGTGATCAAAAGTTGGTAACCCATGAGTTTTAGTAACTAGTAATTAGAGAAAAGTTCAAACATGATATTCCATTAAGTGATGGATGACATAACCATCCATCTTAAGGTCCCTTACATCATAGTTACTAAAACATTACATAAAATAAAACGAGATCCACACGACAACTTCATCTCTGACACGCCAGATCCAGACCACAAGCCAAGCCATCACTTACCGGAAAATGCATTAAAGATCTTGTCAACCAAACGGTTGGTGAGTTCACAAGTTTTCGTTTCCAATCCTCGTTTTTAATTCTTTCTCAAATTTCCCAATTATGCGGTTTATCATGAAACCACCAATTCAAATCTCATTCAATTATAAACATACAGATATATATATACATATATATATATATACATATATATATATATACATATATATATATATATATAAGTTATCAGACAACATACGGTTCATGAACTAGCTAGGGACATGACGTATAATTAGCAACATAGGCTCTAAATCGATACGTAAACCACTATTCGAAAGTATTTTCCACCATGTTTCACGACCAGAGCGACTGATCAGTGGGCTATGGTTGGTCATCCCGATAGATCTATCAATACTTCTCTCGCCTATTCCATAGTTAACGACTTAGACGGCAGATTATTTATTTCCCATTTTTCTTTCTATTTTTGGCCAGGCTCATCTTTTTATGAGCATCTACGCCTTACTCATGTCTAATCATACCCACATATTGGTTGCCAACTTATCGTTTCCGTTTTATTTCATCAAATGCATTTTCAGCCCCAAAACATTTGAAAAAAACATTTAGAAAAATGGGAAGTAGTGAACTCACACTTTTTAGTCGTTTCGAAACTAGTGTTGCGTAATTTGGTCAAACTGGGTCCTAGATCATTTGAAAACAATTTAGTGACCCTAATTTAACCTTTTATATTAGGGGGGTCCTCATGCAAGTACTCTTTCATCTTTTCTTACAATAATTTCATGTACGGTTGATTATCGTTTGTGCAAATCGGTGAAGGGTCGGATTATGGCCTTAAGATTACTTTATTATTCACCATATTTCTTCATTTTTCATCCCAAAACACTGATTTTTATTTTATTTAAGCTTTTTAAATGATTTTAACATTTATTTTAAATTATGTCATTTTACCGCGTTTTATTGTGTGTTTTGAGGCGGTTTTCCGCATAGTTTGCACGTATGCACTACTTAATTATTCTAAATAATTTTATTGTATAAATATATCATATTTCTAATGATATAAACATTCTTGCTACTGATTTTAAGTTACTTAATTTAAATTTACATTTTTGGCCCAAAAACACCATTTTTATGACATAGTTTTGTGTAATCTATTGTCAAAATATATCATATTTCTAATGATATAAACATTCTTGCTACTGATTTTAAGTTACTTAATTTAAATTTACATTTTTGTCCCAAAAACACCGTTTTTATGACATAGTTTTGTGTAATCTATTGTCATAGGTTAGTTTTATCACCTATTTTTTATTTTCACTATGGGTGAGTTAGTTTCTGTCTCAAATGAGTCTTATAACCAAAACATATTATATCCTAAGTTTCTTGTTGATTTTTACATATTTTAGCTTATTTTAGCAAGTTAAACCCTTAATTTTATCATTTTTGGTTCTTCTAAAATTATGGGTCTTTTTATAATATGTATAAAAATACACATATTTATAGGCTTTAGAATCTGTTCTTGACATGTTTATAATTTTTGAAAATTTTAAATTTATTTTCTTTACATTTATCAACTACTAGTTAAATTAAATACTTGTTTTATGTATTAATTGCTAGGTTGCAACATCATTTATTTTTGTATGATTTTTATATCATAACTCCTTTACTTAAGTGCTTTTTAATCATATTCTTTTATTGCTATTCCTTTTATTATTAAGTTTCATTAATCAATTAGTCTCTAATAACCATCATAGAATATCAAATGATCCATATACACATATGCATGCAATATTTTCAAAATTTATATATGTATGCCTATATTTTCATAGCAATTTTTCAAGTCTATCTTTCATGTCATGGTCCAAATCCATGGGTTTGTTCAAGAGATGATATTAGTCTTTGAGATCTAATCATATTATGCACATTCATGTAAGATCCATAACCTTTAAAGGCTTTCTCATTTCATAAAATCTTATCCATTTGTGGGTGACTTTGTTTCATGAAAATCCTTTGATTCTTTCTTGAACTTTTCGTCCATAATCAAAATCCTTTACCATGTTTGTTAGTTTTCATCAAATTTTTGAGTTTTATGACAAGATTTGGAGTTAATATGAAAGATGTAAGACATGCATGGATAAAAGCTTGAGGTTTTTGGATTACCTTGATGATTTGTGTGATGTGATTATCAAAAAGCTTCAATCTCTACACCAAGCCCCTTGATTCTTCCTCTCTTCTATGTGTGATTTTAGTTTTGAATGCTTAATGAACAAGGGAGAGGGGGGGGGGGGTGGCCAAATTTTAAAGGGAGAGGGAGAGGAGGAGGTGGTGTTGGAGAGTGTAGAGATTTGGTGTCAAAAAGGGGGTCATGATGGGTGGCTATGTCATGATTACCCCTAATTTCTTTTTATTTTGTTTTAATTTATTCCTTCCATATTCATATTTGATTATTTAGTAACTTAATCATATTTAAGTTATATTTTATTTGATATAAGTATTATGTATTATTTTGTTATAATTAAATACACATCACATGTTATTTTACTAATTAAGCACTATTTTATGGAGACATGGAATATTATTTGTTTTCATGAAATTCTTAATGGCATCTCATGAGGTCATGAGAATGCAACATGGTGTTTCATGAGGACACGAAACCCTTATTTATGTCGGTTCTCATTACACCGATCATCTTGTGCGTTTCTTGATTGTGTTACCAAATTTTTGGTTGTCTCCATAGCATGTTTAAATATATGGGATTCTATAATATGTTTTTACTAACACTTTAGTCACTAATTCTTCTTTGTACTACGGGTGCGGGTCCTAGTTTTTATCACGCAACTTTAAATAAATTTTTATTCCTCAAATATTAAAATCAATTATAATATATCTCTTATGTTCTAACTTACTTGAATGATTTATGCTTGTGTCTTGTTAACCCCATTGGCTAATTGCACAGATGTCACGGTCTTAGCCTATAATTTAAGGAATTAATTTCCTGGGCATCACACATGGAGCGGGTCGTCATCGACCGGGTAGGTGGGGGAGGAGCATGTATGTTGTGGGGGCTGGGAGTGGGGGTAGGAGGGGAGGACGGGGAAACAGTGGGTGGGGAGGTAGAATTTTCGGTTTGGGTAGATGGGCTAGAGGGGCTTGGGCTTGCATCTGGAGTTGGGCCGAGGCTGGTTGGTGGAGAGAGAGAATGGCCAAGAGGGCTGGATGGAGGGGGAGGGGTAGTGGACTGATGTCGGTTAGGATTTTGGTGGTGATGTGTCCACCAGTGGGAAGTTTCGTCGGATGGAGACAAGGAGGGAGGAGTTGATGTGTTGTGTTGAAACGGAAAAATGGTCTCGTCGAAGTGAACGTGATGGGAGATAATAAATTTTCCCGTTGCAATATTGAAACATGTGTATTCCCAATGAGACGAGGGATAACCGAGAAAGACACACGGGATAGAGCGAAGGGAAAGTCTATTGATGGTGGTGGCGGGAATGAGAGGGTAGCATAGGCAACCGGAAATTTTGAGGTGAGAGTGTAGAGGAAGACGATTATAAAGTTTGGAAGCGGGTGTTGAATTGTGTAGTGTTTTTATGGGAATAATATTTAGAAGATAGGTGGCATGAGAGAGAGCGTGGGGCCAGAAGTGTGTTGGAACCGAGGATTGAGCAAGGAGAGTTCGAACTATATTGTTGATCGGACGAATTTGTCGCTCGGATTTTCCATTTTGACTAGACGTGTATGGGCACGAAAAGCGGAAAAGTATATCGTTAGTTTTACAAAATTGATCAAACGACGAGTAGTGATATTCGGTGCCGTTGTCACATTGTAGACATTTTATGGATTTATTAAATTGTGTTTTGACTAGATTATAGAAAGTGATAAAGGTAGGAAAAACTTGTGTCTTGCTAGCCAAGGGAAATGTCCATAAATTATGTGTATAGTCATCCAAAAATAAAATATAATAACGAGACCCATTGGAGGACACCACGGAGGATGTCCACAGATCACTATGCACGATATCAAAAGCAGGTGATGTTTTATTCATAGAAGGAAAGAAAGGCATTTTAACATGTTTGCCTAACACACAAGGTTCACAAATACTAGTGCTTTTATTTGTAGATATACTAGGTAAGGAAGACTTTAAGTTATTTAAAACCGCCAAGCCGGGATGGCCTAGACGACGATGCCACGTGTCTTGAGAAACCGCAGCAAGAGCATGAAGCAAGGAGGAGAGAATGCTAGTGTTGAAGGAGAGCGGATATAAATCACTTGAGCTATCACATCGAAGGAGCGGAGTCAGGGTGGCCAAATCCTTCACAAGAAAACCGTAAGGGTCAAATTCAATAGATATTTGGTTATCGGTGGTGAGCCGACGAACTGAGATAAGATTTTTGACAAGGTTAGGAGTATATAATAAATTTTGTAAACGGAAGGGTGTGGGGGGGGAGGAGGTTTTAGTGTGGTGTTACCGGTTGCATGGACTGGGAGCGTAGTACCATTACCAACAATAATATTTTGAAAACCATTATTGAGATAGGACGTGAATATACCTTGGTTTTTGGTCATGTGCGATGATGCTCCGGTGTCAAGATACCACTACTAGTCCGATTGCACTAGTGTAAAAGAGTTAAACGCCTGCCCAATTCAATTGGAATGTAAACCGGCTCCTGTGTAGAAGTGTAACCCGCAAAAGAGTTGACAGTGGGTCGTGGGCCTAAAAGTCCTGGGCCTGGGTTGGGAGTAAGTCTCACTGTTGGGCCAAAAGTGGGAAAGGGACAGGGGGCAGCGACCCAATTTTGTGGAGCAGCCCATGGGAGGTATCTATGGTGGGTGGTGGGTGGTGGGCGAGGGCTTCTCGTTGTGCAGGACCGCTGGAAGCAAGGTTTCGACCGGGCTTTGTAGAAGTCCGGTAGCGGACCGGTTTGTTGAAGCAAGGTCGCAACGCTATCATAAGCTTCCGATAGACCGGAAATCATTTGTAAGACAAGGCGTTGATTGGACACCAGGGAGCCAACGCTAGCGAGTTGATCCGAAAGAGTCTTCAACTCTTTGCAGTAATCTGTAACACTCGCAAAATCTTCCAAACGAGTGTTGACCAGTTTACGTTCAAGGGTCAGAGTGCGAGTGCTTTTGTTGTCGTTGAAAATGTCCTTGATGGACTTCCAAGCAGATGCGGCGGTATTATCCACCTTTATGATCATGCGGCGAATTTCTGGAGAAACGGTCTCGTAAATCCACTGGAGCACGATGGCGTCCAAGCAGGACCATTCAGCCTCGGTGGGAGCAGCGGGTTTTGCAGCGTCGCCTCCAGCGGCAACGACACGAGCAGCCTGAACTGTTGCGCGGGGGAGAGATGGGACGTCACATCAAACGCCCGGCAGTGAATCTTGAACAATTTCGACCAAGTGACGTATTGGTCGTCATCGAGGGTGAGGGTGTCAGGGATGTAGGTGCGGATGTTGGTGACGGTAATGTCGGGGTAAACTTTAGGATCCATGGGTGGTAACAAGGAGGAGGAGAGGCTGATCGGAGTCAGAGTGGAGGGAGGCGACGGTGGAGAGACGTGGAGAGGAGGTTCAGGCTTCCAGGATCACAATGATACCATGAAAGAAGGACACTTTGTTGAGTTTTCCATTGCTCTCACAATCTTTAAATAATTTCAATTGTTTGACCTACAATAATTACAATTAATGTCACAATACTAGCCTAAATTACATAGTCTAAATATGTACAATATAAATCTAAATATGTATAATATAATATGCTAATAGCTAAATGGTCTTAGAATTATACATCAAATAATAAAGGCCTAGGATATTGACACATACAAATGTGATATCTACACACAAGACCCATGACCGTGCATCCCTAAACGACCTAAATTTATGTTTTAATTTATTTTATTTATTTTTTACTTTACTTTTAGATTTTGTAAATGTTTTTTTATTATATACTTTTATAAACATTAAAAAGATTTATTCAACATCTCAGTTGTAGAAAAAAAAAATGAGGGTTACATACTTACATGTTAGGTCAGGGCCAGGGTTTTTTTTCACGTATGGTGAGTTTCCTCATGATGGGGATTGGAGATGATCGGGTGGGTAGTGTGGATCCCCGTTAGTCATCCAAATATGTCGTTCAAAAAAAAACATACTTAAACGAACACAGTGGTTATGTATAATAATTAATTTTGAGACTCATAGTCATTGTCGGAACGGTCCGAGTTTGAAGGCCACGAAGAAACAAACACAACACCAGATATAGATGATTTAGTAACCCAAATAGGAAAAATAGATATAAATGAAAATTTTATTAATTTAAAACCCCACTTAAAAGAAGAGAACTTTAATGTTAATGTATTAAAGGTTCATATTGTGTATAAGTTGTATTAAAGGTTCTATTGAATTCATTTCTTATTGGGACATTAATACTTGTACTAGCATTCGGGATAGTACTAATTTCCCAACAAAAAATTTTACATGAACCTTTAATACAACTTATATACAATATGAAAATTCCAAAATGTTATAAAAATAATTAAAATGTATTTTGGTACTGAATCGGAGTTTGAAGGCCACGAAGAAACAAACACAACACCAAATATAGATGATTTAGTAACCCAAATAGGAAAAATAGATATAAATGAAAATTTTATTAATTTAAAACCCCACTTAAAAGAAGGGAACTTTAATGTTAATGATATCCCGAATGGCTAGTACAAGTACTAATGTCCCAATAAGAAATGAATTCAACAGACCAACTGTGACAACTGTCACTTCCCACGATAACGCCATTAACTTTTTCCGTTAAGTTCCGTTAGAAAATCCGTGGCTCGTTATTTGAATGTTTACATATTTGTGTACGTTTATTTGCTAATTAATTTTAGTAACTTGTTTCATGAATTTATTTCGTGACCTTATGTGTTGTTTGTACAAATTTGCATTTTATGCGAAACCGGGCTTCGTGCGAAAATTTGGATTTTTATGTATAAATGATATTTATACTTGCCCCGACTAAACATTACATGTTTAATGAGTTTAAAAACAATTAGAAACATTTTTAGAAATTTTACTTCACAAGTTTTTAGTAAAAACCCATTTAGTTGAGTTTTATGCTTAATGTGTTAAAAATAAAGTTTGAGGGGCCTAATGTGTGAATTTTTATAGCACAAAATCTGCCCATCTCTCCTCATTTTCATTTCCACGCATCATCATCTTCATCCCCTCTTCTCTTCTTCACGGTCACGCACACACACACACCTACACTTGCAATTTTCGTAAATCAAGCTTCAAGGAGGTGAATCCAAGCTACTACAAGCTCCAAGAACACCAAGAAAGCATCATCTTCACTTCATCTTCTCCTACCTGCGATTTCTCCCTTAAATTCGTAAGCCCTAGATCTTGAAAACTTGAAATTGTTAGTTGCATGTGTGTTCTTGAGTGTTTATGTACAAAATGGAGTGTTATGATGCTCATGAACCATGATTTAGGTTAAGTTATGTTAACTCATGATTTCGGACAGATTTTAGAATGACCTTCAAGCTTGAAATTTAACTTAAAAATCTGCTATGAATGTTCTCATATATGTATATTGGGTGTTTGGACATGGAAATTGGGTATATGTGCTTGTATGCTAGTTCCTATGTTGGGACTTTGTTATGATTTTGGTATGAACATGTTAGGGATAGAAATTACATGTTAAAATGTTTAAAATTATGTTAGTAAGTATTGGATGACCAAATTGTTTCTCAAAATTAGAAAACCGAAACTTTTATAAACTCTAAAAATTGGACAGATTCGGCCAGATTTTTAGGCCATTTTGCAGAGGTCATAACTTGTTCAATATTGCTCGGAATCAGCTGATTCTTTTTCCCTAGTAAAGTATTATGTCTTAGCTTAGATTGGGCTACTCGCATTCCTTCTAAAACATCCATTTGGTCATCCAAAACACTGCTGCAAGTTAGGTGTGCAAAGCTGTCATTTTCTGTGAAAAATGGACTTTCAAATTGGTTGGGCATGCTAATCTTGTTTTATTGACAAGTTTATTAATTGAAAATGAGGTTTATATATTAAAATTAGGATATGGAAAGTTTCGTACATAAATTCAAAGTTTTGTACAAGTTATGCAAATTTTAAGTTTACTTTGACTATTTTACAAAAAGCTGAAAATGCCAACTTCCGACGCGCATAACATTCTCAATACTTAACATATTGACTTGATTCTTTTTGCAACATTCCCTAAATTATTCATAGTATATGCATGTAAAATTGTAGGAGTTAACTCCAAGAAATGAGTAATTTAGGTATGCCACCAAATTTGTGCTTCAAGTTTGACTTTTTGTATGCATTTTGACTTGGGATGCAAATCCATGTTTTTCTCCTAAACTAGGAATTGTGTATGTATTGTATGTATTGTATGACTTGTATGAACGCATGAAACCTGTTTGGTTGCTTACATGTTATATTCGTCTTATAGACAACCTCTAATTCGGTTAGGCCATATTTACCCAATTAGGTCGATCTTGACCAAAGAACCAAGTACCGCGTACCAGTGCACCCTAAGGTGAGTTTCACTTACTATTATAGTTGCATCCGGTAAAGGATGGCAATAACAAGGTAAAAGTATTTCTTTACTTAAGTAGTTATCCACTATATATATCACATGTTTCAGTGAATTGCTTTTAATATCAAAAGTCCTTACTTTATCGGGCCATTAATATAGAATAGCGAAGTAATGTTGAGTAGTACTACTGGGGATTGACACCCCCGCTCAGCGGTGCATAGGATGCACCCTCCCGACTGGCGGTCGGACTGAGACCAATATTAGCCTAGGACTACCGTGATCGGGAAAGACACGGGGAAGGCAAAATTACATAGGTTATGCCTATAATACATTGTCAGCTTGGTTTCGAATGTTCAGGTGAACATAAGCATAGGCTAGCTACCTATTGATATGGATATTACTTGCAACTTGTATAACTTATTTACGAATTGATCTTTTACTTTCGTATGCATTGTTGGTCTACATGGTGTTATGTAGACTGCATTAGTGAACTCACCAGCCTTTTGCTGACACTTGATTGATGGATACTTTTCAGGTCGTTAGGTGGATCGTGGATGGCACGGATGGCGGCAGTACATTTGACTTGTAAACCTTTGGGGAATCTGTATTTTGAACACTTAACTCATGTATTTTGACAAACTAAACTTGTAAACCCGTTGATGTGCTTCCGCTGAACTATTTTACTAAACTATGCTTTATTTTGGTAAAACAAGTTTTATAATATGTTAAATTTACTTTTATGGCTTGGTTGTAACTAAAGTCTAGGATCCTGGTCTGGATCATACCACCACACGGTTATACTCCGTTAGTGGAAATTGGGGGTGTGACACCAACACAGGGATATGATGCTTTAACAACGACGATAAAAAATAATGCTAGTTATAAACCTTTTCAAAGTATGAAAAATGAACCGATTAACCCATTTGGAATATACTTGGATATAGATTGTGTAAATAATGCCGAAGAAGCTATAGATAAATGGGAAACCGCATTTAGAATAGCAGTTTCAGTTAATAAGATGGACATGGATACAATAAAAGGATTTTTAGAAAGAACCTTATTAAATAGTGCTTTAAGATTTTGGCAAAACATGCACCCCGATCTAAAAACAACAATATTTGGAGCAGATACTGAGTTATCAAATATAATTACAAGGGCTGTAGAAGCCTTTAGATTAGAACTTTGCGGAGAAGGAAAATTTAATAAAAGACTCCGCAACAGTACAAAAATATTCAACAGACCTGCAAAGGTTACAATTATGTGATATGTGTGAGATAGATAGGTATATTTGTGTTTTTCAAGATTATTATTACCACATATATAATAAAGTCCAAGACACTGTTAGTTATTTACCTCTGTTTTTCTCTAAAGTTCCTGACCCATGGGGGCAAAAGCTAATAAGTACATATAACCCAGGAACAACATATACTTTAGGAAAAAGAATAACACACGTTAGAGATAAACTTAGCGAATGGTGTGCAGATGCCGTATTAGCTAAAAGGAGTAAAGATCTAAAAAGAAAGATATCTTTATGTTGTAGCTCTCCAAAAATGCCTCTAATGATAGGTTGTGATAGTTCATATTATTATGGAAAGATTAAAAGAAAACATAAAAAACGAACTCATTTTTGAAAAAAAATATATATTTTTTAAAAGAAGGAAAACGAAATATTATAAATGAAAAGGATATAAAAAGACATTCAAACCTACGTTTAAGAGAAAGCCTAGCCCAAATGAATGTAGATGTTATTTCTGTAAAGAAAAATGACATTATGCTAATAGATGTCCTAAGAAATTTAATAAAAATTTTAAGATATTTGAAATAGATGAAGACGTAGAAAAAATGATAGATGACGGAGACTTCATACCGGTCATGGATTTTCAAGATATAGACTCTGACGAAAGTATATTTATTTTAACCGAAACCGAGTATACTTCTTCCGATGATGAACAAATTTGATATTGCTACTACTAGTAATTCAGGTGATAATATAATGGATTTTCAAGAAGAACAATTTGGCAAATATAAACAAGAAATATTAATAAACAAGAAAAAATTAATACATATACAACATGAGAACTTTTCGTTATCTAATTATTCAGGATTTAAAATAAATGTGTTACAAAAGTTAGGAATAAGACCTAGGAATCATAATTTGTGTTTTCGGACTAAATGTCCAAGAAAGAGCTTTAGATATTAATATGACCTCCAATAAAGTCATGATACCTCAATTGTCTAAAAAAGATATACATAATAAATTACAAAAATTAAAACCTGAAATAAAAAATATATTGGGATGGGTTCATATAGGAGCAATCCAAATAATTATAAAGTCAACATTTAAAGAAACAATAGATACCCCTATAGAATTGGCAGTAATGGATAATAGAATTCAAAATAGGGAAGAAGCTTGTCTTGGTATATTAAGAGGAAATCTTCAATATGGAAAACTAAAATTTAATATTTACCCAAGGATTTCCTACCATATTCAAGACAAAGATTTTGATAAGACGTTAAGTCTCTTACAAGACTTCAAAAGAAAAGATTTCTTTAAGCAACAAAATAGACCATATTCGATAACATATGCTATATCATATGCCATATCAAACACCCATCATTCAGATTGTTTTAATATAAAAAATACACTAGACTTTCTTTACTATTTAGTGACGTATGCCAGGTTCAAATACCTAGCTTACCTAGGATAGAAGAAATAGATGCTAGTAGGGCTGTAAACGAACCGAAATTTCATGAAAAGTTCGTGAACCGTTCGGGCGAGAGTTCGTTTGTGTTCGTTTGTTTACTAAATGGACAAACACGGACAAAAAAATTGTTCGTTAAGCTTAACAAACGAAAACGAAAAGAGTCCTCGTTCGTCCATTTGTGTTCGTGAACGTTCGGTAAGTGTGTTCGTGAACGTTCGGTAAGTGTTCGTTCGTTTGCGTTCGTTCGTATTGTTTGTTTGTGTTTGTTAACATTAATATTTCTAATAATATTTTTTTTAAACATTCATAATTTCCCTTTTAAGATATTCTCTATTTAGCTTTTATTTTCAAAAATATTTATGAATTATACCAACCAATATCTTCTATAATTAGGGTTAACACAATACATTATACAACCTTCATGATTCCATGCATCTCCAGCCTTTGGATGAATGCTTTGTTTTTGTATATAGTGTTTGTTTGTTTGCTTCATTTATGTTAATTTGGTTCGTTTGGTTTATTTGGTTTTGTGTTGTGATTGTGTTTGGTTTGGTTTGTTTGGTATGTTTGTGACTAAGTTTGGTTTGGTTTGGTTTGTCCATTTCGTTTGGTTCATTTGACCTTAAATGTAAAAAATTCACAAACAAACGCAAACAAACATGAAAAAGATTTTTTGCTTAACAAACGGACACAAACAAAAATCTTGTTCGGCTATTTGTTCGTGTTCGTTCGATTGTCTGATAACATGTTAACAAACAAACACAAACATGCCTCATTTGTGTTTGTTCGGTTCGTTTACAGCCCTAGATGCTAGACCTCTAAGTCTAGATTTACAAGATAAACTTTTATTAATATCTCACCAGATCACTCCTAGGCTATCTTTTTCAACCAAAGATGTCATTAGCCATCCATTAGATAGAATATCTAGTTCTAGCAGGTTCTATAACATAATAGAAGAAAAAGAAGATAATATAAAAATTACAAGGTCGAAGGAGAGTATTTTAACGGAAGTAGCTTTTCAAAGGTTAACATACTAATAGATACAGGATAAAATGGCAATTATATAAGTTTTAAACTATGTAAACACTTACCAAGATATAGCCTGGAGGAACCTCACCAATATACAAATTTTAATGGAGAAATACATGAGATCAAAGAAGCCATAGAAACCATTATAAAATTTGGAGAAGAAAAAATACCAATAAGATTATTAATTGAAGATGAAGGAGAAAATGGTATATTAGAAATTATTCTAGGACTAACATTTTTAGAAAATGTAAAACCCTACCAAATAACCTCGTACGGTATTTAATAACATACAACAATAAATTGATATATATACCAAAATGACCAGTCCTCATAGTATATATATCCCAATAGGGATTACGTATAAAGATTACAAAGCCGACTACTTTGCTGCTTATATAGATAGTGGCTCTGGAATATGTGTATGTAAACCTGATTGTTTTCCACAAGCATACCATGAAGATTTAACACCATGTAATGGAATT
Source organism: Deinandra increscens subsp. villosa (assembly GCA_039602395.1). Classification (NCBI taxonomy): domain Eukaryota; kingdom Viridiplantae; phylum Streptophyta; class Magnoliopsida; order Asterales; family Asteraceae; genus Deinandra; species Deinandra increscens. The sequence goes on along the minus strand of JBCNJP010000012.1, from coordinate 73,778,317 downwards.
AGCTTTTCAAGAGATATTATATCTCTAAACAAAGGAGTAAAAAACCCAATAATTCTGATAGGATCTTACCTAGTCAAATGTCCACCCTTTTATTTTCACAATACAGGGTCAGACGTCCTATTAGGAAATGATTTTTTACAAAGATTTAAGAAAATTACATTTGACATGATAGCTTTTCAAGTATTATTAAAAAATCCATGTCACAGTTTAATAGTTGTTAAAAGAATAAAAAATGCATACGGGAGAAAATTCTCGATTAAATTTATAACCCGCGCAAGCCAGCGTGGTGATATAGGATACAAACAAAACCCAATAATCAAAAAAGGCGTACCAATATTAGGATACCAAAAAGAAAAAAATAATAGATTATGAAGTAAATATAAGAAAATTAGATAATAATATTAAAAACATTAAAACTAAATTAAGACAATGTTACTCAGATAATCCACTACAATTTTGGAACAAAAATTAGCTTAGAGTAAAATTAGAAATGAAGGATAAAGACAAAGAAATTAGAGTCAAGCCAATGAGATATAATCCAGAAGACCAAAAAGAATTTAGCTCCCAGATAAAAGAACTCCTAGACTTAAAGTTGATTAGAGCTAGCCATAGTCCACACAGCTCTCCAGCTTTCCTCGTAAGAAAACATGCAGAAATAGCAAGAGGAAAGGCTAGAATGGTAATAAATTATAAAAAGTTAAATGATAATACCGTGTTTGATGAATATTTCTTACCTCATAAAGAAAATCTAACAAATTGGACAAGAAATATAAAGATATTCTCTAAATTCGACTGTAAAAGTGGATTTTGGCAAATAAAGATGCGTCCGGATAGCATAGCATACACTGCATTTTTTACTCCGCAAGAGCAATATGAATGGCTTGTAATGCCTTTTGGGTTAAAAAATGCTCCACAGATATTCCAAAGAAAGATGGATTCTATTTTTAAAGACTATGATTTTATATTTGTTTATATAGATGATGTTTTGATACTATCAGATAATATTAACTCTCACATTCAACACCTTCATATTTTTGCTGAGTTATGCATAAAAAATGGATTAGCTTTATCTGAGAGAAAAACTAATTTGTTACAAGAACAAATAGAATTTTTAGGAATGAAAATAGATGGAAAGGGAATAGAACTCCAAAGTCATATTCTTGAAAAAATTACAGCTTTTCCTGATAAACTCGTTGATAAAAAAACAGGTGCAAAGTTTTCTTGGGATATTAAATTATGCTTCAGACTTTATAGAAAACATAGCAGCCCTAAGAAAACCATTTCAAAGCTTGCTTAAAAAAGATAAAGTTTTTAGCTTTGATAAAGGTTTAGAGGTTCAAGTAAGAAAAATAAAAGAATATTGTAGGAACCTACCAAAACTACAATTACCCAAAGAAAAAGATGATTTAGTTTTAGAAACAGATGCCTCAGAAACATATTGGAGTGGAGTACTTAAGAAGATAGATTACAACATTTAACAGGAAAAAGTTGGTGAAAGCATATGTAGATACTGCTCAGGGACTTTTAGTGACACTGAAACAAGATATCATATAAATGAAAAAGAATTATTAGCTGTTATAAGAAGTTGTCAAAAGTTTTATTACTTCTTGTTACCTAACAGATTTTTATTAAGGGCTGATAACACCCAAGTAAAAGCTTTTATAAAAATTAATTTACCTTCTAAACCTGAATATAAAAGACTTATAAGATGGCAAACTCTTTTGTCCAAATATAATTTTGATATTGAAGTAATAAAATCAAAAAAAATTGTTTTGGCAGATTTCCTAACCAGAGATGGAGGAGGTATCACAAAGAATGGATAAGCATCTTGCCTTTATGGATGAAAAAATGGATGCTATCAAAAGCATAGTGAACGATATGAAAGAATTGGCAGGAATCATTGAAGATATCCCTAAAAATGTCACAAAGATTAAAGAATTGATTAAAGGACAGTGTATTGTCATTGACAATAAGGTGATAATGTATAAATTTGATAGCATGAAGATGAAGTTTTTAATTAAAAACCACATGCTAAGAGACATAAATATTCCATCTACTTCTTCACAAGGAGTACAAACGATAGACCTCACTTCAGACGATGAGGATAAAAAAGGTAAAAAGTCTTTTTCATTCCAACCATTTTCAAAAAAGACTTCCACCTTTGAGAGGATTGAAAGACAGATTCCTTTCCATGGATATCCCATTGAAAGCCAATGGGCTAAAATGGAAGAATTATATAACCTAGATACCACAGACTCAAGATATGTTGATTTTGCTGGCATCTTCCCCAGAATCAATTATTTACAAAGATCGTCATCCCAAAGGAGATAAGATACTGGTATGATTTTGGAGCAGTAAATCTAATTTACCTTAGCTCTCCAGAATTCCCAGAAATATCCTGCCTTCCAAGATGGATTAAGGAGGGGGTCAAAGATCGTTATCTTAATAACCCGTCCATAACAACCAAAGATATTTTAGTTTTAAAACTTTTATCTGCAGGGCCTGACTTTTATAGATATTAATACTATCATGCATATCATTTTATATAGATGGAAAAATATCAATCATTTTCATGCTCTTTTAAACCCATCAAGAAAAACTTTGAAAATTTTGATGAAAATGATGTTCATTTTAGAAGGGCAATTGGGATACGGGTGGTTTACAGGGATTAGAAGCTGCCCTAAAAAAAGGACCTAGAACATATGGAGGAGAAAGCATGCATTCTCCAATCATGATATCCCCTACTAAGGTATCTCCACCTTCAGCAGTTAAATATTTACAAAGCAAAATTAAATTTTTAGATAAAGGAATTATTAAATCAAGCCCTCAAGCTCAGTTTAAAATTTGTAGATATAGAGAACATTCTCAAGATATATGTCCTTCATGTTCTAAAGATAAAGATAACATGAATACTGACTCTCCAAAAACGGGTCAAACTTCATCTACTTAGATTTTTATAATAATGAATTTGATAAAAAAAAAAGATTCACAAAAATCTATGGCAAGATTTCTCTGCAAAATATTGAATACAACTTTGACTTCCCACGAAGAAAAGAAATGAACGTGACATGTGATCCAAATTCCAAGAATGACATCAATTTATGGCATGCCTCCACCTCATGGATCAAATATGCTACTTGGAAGAAGATGGTGTCATAAATTGACACCTAGCACATGATGGAAGACAAAAAAACATCTGGAGATAAGGCTAACAAGGCTTATAAAAGGGAGAAAGAAAAGAGAAAAGGGGGCATCGGATGTTTGAGTGTGTGTAAGAAAAAATCCATGTACCAAAAATAAAGAGTGTTGTATTGTGTTTACTACTTTCCACTTGTAAAATATCCATCCTTGTAAGGTATCCACTATGAAATAAAACTTCCTTTATTTTCTTATAAGTTTATGAGTTTTGTTCTTTATTTAGAAATATTTTTCTATTAAAGAGAAAAATCTCCAATTCCTATCATCACTTTCCACCATACACTGGAGTTAGGAAACAAATCCAAGTTGTGTTGGGTATCATTGAAGGAGCCAAATAGGAGTTACCTAAGATCATCTTAGGTTATTTCAGCCGCTGCTACCTTAAATGGTATCAGAGCCACACAGATTTCTTTCACGGGAGGTGTCGGCTCAGATGTTTTAAATGATTATAACTTAAATGGTATCAGGGCCACACAGTTATGGTTTTTCCCAACAATAATCTCAATTATTAACATGTTGGTCTATATTGATCCGCTATTACGTAATTATTAACAGTGTTAGATTTTTACTAACTGTACAAGTCGCATAGGATCCTAGTTGTTACTTGTTAATAAATAATCTTTAATGAAATAGGGAAAAAAACCAACACCTCTAATTACAATATGCAAATTACACAACCTCCTCCGGCCAGAAAAAACAACCCCCGAAATAATTAACAGAAAGTTTATGTAAAAGTCTTGAATACTTGAGGTATAATTTACTTTTAGCCTTATTAAATTAATAATTTTTTTTGAACATAATTTGAATGATCCTTGGCTCAGTTGGCTAAAATGTGAGTATCTAAAGACGTTAAAAGTGGAAGGTCCTGGGTTCAAGTCTCACCTGTAACAAAAAAATATATAAGAAGGTTCCTTCTGACGAGGAATAGAGATGATCGGATGAATGGATAATATCGCGTCAATGATTCAAATTTACTATTAAAATTGAAAATTTAATAAATTTTTAATAAAAATTTATTAAATTGGAAATGGATTCTTATTGGAAGCCATTAAACCCTGAGACTCTTCTCCAAATAATAAACCCTCTTTTCCATAAAATTTTGGGGTTTTTGCGATCTTGAATAAAGCTTCAAATCCGAAGGCAGATCCTTCACAACACAAAACGAATTATGTCATCAACCATACTCAGAAGAGCATGCCGAAAACCATATACCATTCTATCTCGGTACCAATCTATTTCCACGCTATTCCAATCTCCATCCATCCCTAAACCACAAAATCATGTTTCTGGGTTTGAATTTCAATCAAACAACGCATCTGGGTGGTTTTCTTCAGTTTCGAATAAAAGATTGACATTCTCATGTGGGTCTAGCTTGAACAATACGCTGTCGTTTAGTACTCAGGCAGCTGTAGTGCCATCAACCGCCGATGGACTCACAGTTGATGGAATTGTTGCTAATCAATGGACGATTCTGGATGAAAGTGAGAGTGACTGGAAGAGTCATGCCTCTGCAATTGCCCAATCCATTCGTCTTATCAAGAAAAGGTTGCAGGTATATATGTACACTCTACTGTAATGTTGATAACTTTAAGTGTCACTAGGGTTTTGGGGAAAATTGTTTTTTGATTCACATTTTTGGCTTCCAAATACCTTGTTTGATTTCTTAGACTTTGATGAACCACCTTTTGGTTTTGATTTTGATATAAAGATTTAAATTTAGATAAAAGATTGATATCACATGACATTTGCTAGGGGTCGGTTTCAATCATTTTTGGCTTCTAAATACCTTGTTTGATTTCTTAGACTAGACTCTAATGAACACGGCCCCTTTTCTGTTCGTGTCAATAACCTGAAGATGACTTGTTTAACTTGTTTATCTAAAAGTGTCAAATGGAGGGTAATAATCAAGTTATAAACTTGTTAATCAGGTTGGTAATTGTAAGAAAGTGGGTTAAAAGTCATAAGCGGGTTAGTGAGTCAACGTTACAGGACATGTTTAACTACACGGGATAGATGCATAAAATCATGTTACTTGTGATCTAAATCCCATATAGATATGTTTGGGATCCAATTATCTATCAGATAATTTTTTTTTATTGTTTCTTGATCGAAATCGTGTTTTCTTTTATTCATTTTATGTAATAGTGTTATTTTGGGTGTGACAGTGGGAGAAGTTAAAAGTAAGATTGGAGATGCTATCGATTCATATGGAAAAGCCAGACCTTTGGGATGATCCTGTAAATGCAGGGAGAATAAGCCGCGAGTATGGTTCACTCGTGGGCAAGATGAAGACAGTTAATAGTCTTGAGCAAGAATTAATCGAACATATCGACATGATCAAGCTTGCTCATGAAGAGGATGATCCTGAATTGGAATCGGTGGGTCCTCAATCGTTGTTTTATTACCTGCTTTTTGAATTGTGTTTCCAAAGTGGTAGTTTTGGATCAGAGGGAACAGAATTAAGGATACGTGAATTGTGTTTAGGCATTATAGTAATCGATATGCAGAAACTGATTTGAATAAAAGTAGGAATAGGATAAGATAAGAACAATTGAATTTAGAGAGAAAATAGGAATTAGGATTTCATAGAATGTCGAGATAATTGTTTACAACATACAAATGGCTATATATGCTACCTAAAAGTCGGTGGAATGAAATAACTGTCAAGTAACCGACTTTAACTAACTGCCATTTGACTTCCAGGCCCTTTGACCCGTTATTATTTACATAGATACATTATTTCTACTAATGTCACATATATATAATAATTATAATACTTATGCTTAATTTATTTTTCTAACAATCTCCCCCTTTAATTAAGCATTCTTGATTTCATCATCTTCAATCAGCTTGCTCTTCTCATATATTTCTTCAAGTGACTTTGTGGTCTTCCATTCTCCTTCCTCACTGCTGCTGCAATCTTTATAGATGTCGTCCAAGCTCCTATATCCTCTTGGAACAGGTTCATTTTCTGCATCACACCTCTCATAGATTTCATTCAAAGTCTTGTAGCCTCTTGGAGCATTTTCACCTTCTTGTTCATTGAAACTGTGCAGAAACTTTGACTTGCCAATTTGATCCTTTCCTTCAAGTGACATGCTTAATCCTTCAAGCATTCCCTGCAATTCTTCACTTTTCTTTACGGTACTGCTGCTGCCATCACTGTTTCTCACATTCTGGTCTGCATCAGTTTTCTGATCTGCACTAACTTTCTGATTTGGTTTGGCTGCATCTTTCTGATCAGTTTCTGGCTTAACTTTCTTGTTTCTTGGTCTCATTGAGATGTGCCTGGGATCTTCGAGTTGGACATCTAACTTTCTTTCTTTATAAACATTGTAGTACCAATCTAGTACCTCTAAATACTTTAAGTACACAATTCTGATTTCTTTTCCAAAGTTCCTGTCAAAACCTATCAGACTTGTTACTTCCTCCCATTTCTTATTTTCAGTCACCTTTTTATAACCACCCATTGATTGTACAATGACATAGAGATCAAATAACTCTATCCATTGTCCATTACTGATTTTAGGAGGTATAGGTCTCTCATTTGCAATCTTCAAATAATCTTTGATGAACCATTCGATTAGTTGTCTAAACTCCATTTTGAGAGCATCCTTGTGATTCTTGAATATGTCATAGATCTGCATCATGTCTAGAAAGGTAACACAGTCTTGAATACATGATACAAACCTTGACCCACTACTCTCACCTTCTTCTTTCTTAACTGTTTTAGCGGCCTTCATCTCTTCTTCCTTCACAGCCTTGACATCTTTGTTCTTATCCTTCTCTCTTTTCTGAATTTCCTCGTCAATGTGTTCACTCAAAGCATCAAAATACTTATTCAGATAGGTTGCTTCCCTTCCATTGCTCCCACTGGATTCTTCATCGGTCTCCACATCCAATTTCCTTTTTCCTTTTGCATCATTCTCAAACATACTTTTAATTTTGCATACATCTCCCTCATAAACAACTTCGAAACCTTGTTTCTTTAATTGATCAGGACTTAAAACATTTCTGTCCAGGGATGGGACATACTTAACAGATTGAATAAGATATTTTGATCTAGAGAAATTTATTACAGTATTCCCAATCCCTCTAACGAACAGAAAATCATTTTCCTGTGTTCTAGTTTCTATACCGAAAGCCTTTTTAAAGTTTGTGAACAAGCACTTAAAGGGTGACATGTGATTGTTGAAAGATGGGTTGACATACCAAATATCAGACCACCCCTTGTATTGTGTACCCACAATAACATCTTTCCCTCCGAATCCAATTTTATCAAACTTATTAAATGATTTTGCCTTACAGTGATCTTGTGTATGCCCGAAATTTCGACAATAGAAACACATGATCTTTGATTTTCTTTCTTCCCGCTTCTTTTTTTCTGTTGCAGAAAACCAACGAACACTGATTCCCTTCTTATGTTTCTTCTCGAAATTTTTCTTGTGTATGTTCAGATTTCTGAGTTTCTTCTCGACTTCCTTCCGGCCTTGATCAACCCTCTTCATGCACGTCTGCTTTGGGGATCGAAATTGTTTCTCTTCGTAATCAATCTTAACTTTGCCAGGGGTCAGAACTTCAAATCTGTTGTGAGTTTTTACTGGTTCAGGAACATCATGTTCATTGGTTCTTGGTCGGATTTTTCTGTGTGGGATTATGTAAGGCACGGATCTTGATCTGCGCTCTGATACCAAGTGTAGTTTTGGATCAGAGGGAACAGAATTAAGGATACGTGAATTGTGTTTAGGCATTATAGTAATCGATATGCAGAAACTGATTTGAATAAAAGTAGGAATAGGATAAGATAAGAACAATTGAATTTAGAGAGAAAATAGGAATTAGGATTTCATAGAATGTCGAGATAATTGTTTACAACATACAAATGGCTATATATACTACCTAAAAGTCGGTGGAATGAAATAACTGTCAAGTAACCGTCTTTAACTAACTGCCATTTGACTTCCAGGCCCTTTGACCCGTTATTATTTACATAGATACATTATTTCTACTAATGTCACATATATATAATAATTATAATACTTATGCTTAATTTATTTTTCTAACACTGTGATTAGTAATTTATTATGGGTGGCATTACGGGTGGATTGGATAATGGGTCAAACAAACAAATTTGTGTACCAGTGAACATCAAATGGCTTGGGTTGGATAGGGCCAAATTGAACAACTTTTGTTTATGTTATTTTAAATAATAACTAATACGTTAACATAATAACAAAACTATATTATTACAGTATTAATCTAAACGTTTAATACAACTTAGAAGGTTTTAACGTTTAATACAACTTAGAAGGTTTTAGGCATTTGGATAATTTCCGTGTGACTTACATCCCTTTTGGCCTCTAATCAACTCATTTGTCCGATTTTCATTTTGGGTAAAGCTTATAAAGCTTAACCCATTTCGGTCTCTTATATATAAAACGCTACTGAAATCGACTGAGTTAGAATATAAACGGGTCAAGATTGTACATGTATCCATCATCTTCAATGAGCTCTTTCTTAGATTTGGAGTATGAAATTGCTAGAAAACTGTTATTCTTGGCAGTTAGAAGTCGAGTCTTTTGTCTTAATGTTCTCTGTTTGAATTCGTATTGTAAAAGAAACCTATCTGTTTTTTTTCTTGATATGCTTCATTTTCTTTTTCATTCGATCCAACTATGAATGTGTGTGACTTGTTGGATTATCTAGTCCTGTATCTAGCCCAATGAGCTTTAGGGTTAGCTCAACGGGGTTCCTCCTCTATAAACGCATACTGACTCAATGATGTAAAAACACAAGTATACGCAAGGTTTGTTTTATGACTTTGTCTCTGATTCTGTGTTTTGAGGACTAAGTTTTTAAGTAATCTGTGAGTCTTCTATTTATGTTTTTGGAATATCCTAGTGAGTACCACGATCACAACCTTCAATACCGCCCACATTCTGCCATTTTAAAGGATTTACAGATGCTGACTATGATAGAGACCCCACAAGTAGGTGATCCACTACCTCACTTCAATTATCTAGTGTGATTGGGTTCATACAATCTAATCCAATGAATCTTTGGTGTGATAATGAGACAACTATCCACATTGCAATTAACCCGATCTTTCATTGAGAGCAAAAACATTGAAGTAGATTATCACTTCAGTCGGGAGAAGCTCGAAGATAGGACGACCACTCCCTCTCATGTCAGGACCCATGATTCGGTTAGCCAATGTATTCACTAATGCTTTACCTGGAAGTCGGATTTGCCACATTTGTAACATGCTAAGCGTGATAAATATCTATGCACCAGCTTGAGGGAATGTTTGATTATATAGTCTCATATCTAGCCTAATAAGCCTTAGGGTTTAGCTTCCTCCTCTATAAATACTTACCAACAATGATATAAAAACACAACTATATGCTTGGTTTGTTTTATGACTTTGTCTTTCATTACATGACTAATGCTCCTTGCACCATTTTTCCATCTAACTGTTACTTTTATATTTAGATTAGAATTTTCATAATGACAACGTTTTAACTTGTGTATATTGTACTACAGGAATCAGTAAAAGCATTATTGAGGATGAGACAAAGCGTGAAAGAGAAGGAGCTTGAAGCTTTGCTAGCTGGGGAACACGATCTTTGCTCTTGTTACATAGAGGTTAGTTTCATATCGTATGTACAATGAGTTTTAGGGCCCGAAGGGTATTTGAAAATCTTTTTTGAGTTATAGCATAAATTTATTCGATCTGCCATTACATAAATGCAATAATATCCTAGTTGGGATCATTCTTTTGTTAATGGAAGTATGTTATTTTAGGTGCAAGCGGGGGCGGGTGGCACTGAGAGCATGGACTGGGCAGGTATGGTGATGCAAATGTATAAAATGTGGGCTCAACGCCATGGATACGGAGTCACAGTTGTGGATGAAATGCGTGGTGAGATTGCAGGAATTAAGGTTTTTAACTTGCATGATCTCTCATTCTTTCTTTTGTTAAAATAAAAACTTAATACTAAATAGGGAGAGGATCATTTGAGAACCAATTGGTTTTGAGAACTTTTGAGAACCATTCTAAGCCACTAGTTTATATATATAGAAACCCCCTCCCCCCCCCCCCATGAATTATAGTGGGAATAAAAAGTTTTCAGCTTAACCTAACCCATAATAAATATATCTAAATATTAGAAAGAGACACTAGTGAATGGCTCTAGAACCATCATTGTCTACTGCCAACCAAACATGATAATGGAATGTGAAGATCTATTCCATTACTTCGACCATTTCATTCCTTTGTCTTCTCTTTCCATTTCGTTGATGAAAAACGTTTGTTAATGCCGTTCCTTGATTTTTGTATCAGAGGGCAACACTTAGAGTAGATGGTGAATATGCATACGGATATGCAAAAGCAGAAGTGGGGGCCCACCGTTTGGTTCGTATCTCACCTTTTGATAGCGCCAAGCGCCGCCACACCTCGTTTGCAGCCGTTGCCGTAACACCCATCTTAGGTGATGGATCTCACCATGTTCAAATCAGTGAGTCGGATCTAAGAATCGAAAGATACCGTTCAGGCGGAGCTGGTGGTCAACATGCTAATGTGACGGATAGTGCCGTAAGGATAACTCATATACCTACCGGAATCACCGCTGCTTGCCAAAATGAAAGGTATAGTTTTCACAATTCCCTTTCCCTTCGCTAACTGTTGACCGCTGGAGATGGCAAGATGGTCTGGTTGGGTAATTGATAAAAACATATTGGTGTGAAAATGTGTCTTCTTTTAGTACGAGCGGGTTAAATGCAAAAATGTTACGTTTTAATTTTAATGTTTTTAGCAATGTTTTAAAAAACCGGTTTGAAGTTGAACCGGAAAAGTTTTCGGGGCCGGATAGACCTGCTGGTGCCGGTTCAACAGGTTAGGGGATATTAATATATATTTTTATAAAAATGCTAATAAACTTGTACACTCCAACAAAAATAGTTAAAATACTAGTTTAATCCACTCAAAATTAATACCAAATAGGTATTCCACAAGAAAATATTAGTTTTAAAGTTCACAAATAATAAAAAATAACAATTAAGTGTACACATATAATAAAAATAATTCAAAAAAGAAAAAAAAACGGTTTAACCGGGAAAAACCGGTCAAAACCGGCCGGTTCGAATCTCGTAAAAAAACGTGAAAAATGGACATATGAAACCGGAGACCCCAAAAAATCTCGTCACTGGTTTTTAGTAGATAAATAACTCAGTAACTACAGATTCAAGTTTCTTACAATAATAATCTTAATGTTTGAATAAAACAGGCCCCTGTTAAAACATGTCTTTTTTGTTACAGGTCGGGTTAGCATGCAAACAGTATTTTTTTCTAAAATTTTAAATTTTCTTGGTAAATTAGTAACTCATTAATTATGATTATTGATACAAGATTCTTGCACTGGTAATCTACATCTTTCAATAAAACAATTTAGAAGATTGTGAAAATAAGGCTTTGGATGATTTCCGCCAACCCATTTGCCCTGTTCCACTTATAGCTAACATTGTTCATTTGAGATGTAATACAACTGACCCGTTCATGAGTAAATGGGCCAAAATTACAGTTTGTACATACCACTTTTGATTGGTTCTTAGGTCACAGCACCAGAACAAGGCATCTGCAATGGCGGTATTACAATCGCGGTTGGATCAACGGGAGATGGCTCGCCAGGCTCAGATGAATGCACAATATACACAGTCTCTAACAGACAATAGTTGGGGCAATCAGATACGGTCATATGTACTTCATGTATGTTCTCTTGTACATCTCTTTAGAAAAGAGTCAACATTTGACATTTTAGTAAAGGTGGCAAAATGGGTGGGCAGGATGGGTTGGATAGCATATCAAAACAGGTTCGGGTCAAAATTAGTAATATTTAAGTACGGGTTGGGTTGGCTGACCTACACTTGTCTGTTTTATAGTTTACGTTATAAAAACTATATTCTTAAAATCATATTATTTTTTAATTAAGTCGTATGGTACGTATTAAGCATTGTAAAACACATTCTGTGACTTTTGACCCCTTTTAAGCATTTGATAACACTTCATTAGATCAGTTTTAAAAATTGTACATATTTGACTTGTAAATAAAATACAACCCAAATTTGAATTAATTTTAGGCTAGTAGGTCAAATGGGTTGGGGCGGTTGTATCTACCGACCTTCAAATACATTTCTACCCATCTTTTTTGGATCTTGCAAAATTCTTTTTTCCAACAAGATTTTATAGTTAACTAATCTGTGGTTATGATTACAATAGCTGTATAATAAGGTCAATGGTTCGAAAGTGCCACCTCTAGTCAGATATTAATTATTATTCATCTTTTCTGTCATCAAACTTTGCAGCCTTATCGAATGGTGAAGGACTTACGGACCAATTTTGAGGTTTCCGACCCTGATTCTGTGCTTGAAGGTGAAATCGACGACTTCATTTTGAGCTTTCTAACCGACTCAATGGACAAGGAAAACGAGGCATAAGAAACGGGTCAACTTTAGTCGGTTTGCAGGCATAGATTTTTTTTTCTGTTAGCTTCCTGAAGGTCAACTGTGGTCGTGGGTGGTTGAGCAAGTGATCTTTTGAAGAAGCAGTTTCACATTCAGTTGATATATTATTGTCGAAGTTAGAAATTGGGTTAGACCAAAGTCAAATGTTTCTTTTTGGCTATTAGGTTATTTCGATTTAGTTGTATACACGGATAGGTTTTCTCCGTAAACTTACAAACTCACAAATGTTATACCCGTAGAGTGGGTTAGGCTCCAAAGAATAAGAGAGAAATAACAAACAAGTATGGAACAATTTTTCTTCTTACTTCTAGTTCATTCGTACTATGCTTAAATACAAATGAAACAAATAACTAACATGAAATGTGACCTAGATCATATGGCTAAATTAAAGGCATGCAAAGGAAAACATATCATAAATATATATATAGTAATGCATGAAACGTGGTGTGATGGAGAAGTGGTATTAGCCTGTATCATACACTTTTTGAATAATGTTCCATTATCTCAAGAAAGAATCAGGTGATAAAAGAGGATTTATACAAATACTTTTCTTTTTTAAGTGTTTAAATGTTAAGTGTTTTTTAGAACCTCTAGACATGTTTTTTAGTATACTTTCATTTTTATATTTTAATTTTGAGTTATTCGTGTTTTTTTTTTTATATGCAGGCGAGCTGTGACTCGTGACTCAAATATTTTAACAATAATTTTTAAATTGTATATAAAGAACCAAATCTAACATATGATCAAAAATTAGTTGTCTGTGTGCTGGTTAACGACATCTCAACCTATCTATCATAACGCGCGAGTGGGTTCCAGTGATCACACGAGTGACACAACTAGTGTTCATAATGGACACGTGTTGGATTTTGTGAACTATATTCTCAGGTCAAACAAGTATAAAGTATCATAGTAAACATGTCTATTAAACAGGTATACGAATCAAGTGTAAAGGAGATATAATCTTGAGTAATAGTAAATGATTCTAATCAAGACAGCCAAAAGATTCTTGATTGTAACTCGTTGGGCATCCACCTGTTTGAACCCGAAGTGGTTTTTGGGTCAAACCAGGAGAATTTCCTTAAAATACTAGTCAGTGACCCGGGTAAATACCCGGGGCTGTAATGTAAAAATAAATAATTAAAATATATTACGGAGTAAATAATTGGTAAAACATAATTCAATAATAATAAAAAAAAGTTCAATAACCTTTAGACCCTTCATCAAAAATCAAGATCTTTAGACTCTTCTTGCTTCTCACCCTTGATACAACAACATATAATTGACCATGAGAGAAGACCGGATCTTTCAAGTACAATCCAACTCTTGAAAGAGATTAACCTTGGCTTTTGTTTATCGTCATTACAAAACAAACAGAGATTGGAAACTGTCTTCTTTGAAACCGAAAAGCAATTCTTTTATCTGTTCGAATCAATGAAAGTATAGAAATAAAAGTTCTGAAGCCAATATTGCTTCAAGAGATAATAACCGGATTGAAACAATTTATAAAAAAAAATTATATATAATCAATAAGAACATGTATACATGATCAAATCTTGAATTTCATGTTTCTAATATAAAGTAATGTAAAAAGGAAAAGCGAATTTACACGTTATTCTCATTAAAATAGAGAAAGAATTCACACTGCCACCATATTTTAACACGGATGTATGCTACTCAATCTCCGTATCAAGTTCCTCCTTATTTCCTTCTCATTGACCTACTCCATAAAAATTTAGCTAAAAAGGTGAAAAAGATTGCACCATTCAGTAAAAAAAAAAGGCTAAAAGATGGGCCACCGGAATCGAAGTTGGGCTCATGACTACTTCAACTCATGCTTGCACTTCATAATAGTTTGTGGAACTCTGAGAGATTAATCTTTCCATCTCTGTCCATGTCAGCTTCCTCTAAAAGCGGATATATCGACCCTCTTATACCCGTATGCTGCAAAATCAGTAAATTCAGCAGAAAACGGGTCAAAAAAAGTTTTTTACAGCTTCAAATTTGATGAGTTATTTAAAAATATATGAATGATTTGTTACGTGGTTTAAACTTGATAACAAATTCTAGAAAAGGGACAACTTTGGTGTTTGCTTTGAGGACAACATTATCTAAATTTTGATAGACCATCACCACTATAATATATATTTTACTTAAACCATGAAAATATTCACGTCTTAAGAGGTATAGGCCAAAAATTTTGAAGAAAATTGTTTCTTTCACTTAAACGGTTCAAAAAGATTGCAGCCTAGCAGGTCTATCAAAATTTTAATTATCAAAATATGAATCAGACACAGGTGCTGGTTTTAAACTGTGATATTCATATTAATTCCACTAAGTATAAACAATCACAAAAATGTAGCCACTCATAAAAAAAATTTCACATTTATGTTAAGACATTTATCAAGTCCCCACTTTAAAAAACGCAGGATCAGACACCACCTAATAAAGCAAAACAGTCCAGTCCATTGAGTTAGTTTGGGGTCCAGTTTATGTAGTCGTTAAATCCCTAAAACGACATCTAGCAGTTGTGGAAGTATTGAAATTCTTAAACAAAATCAAGTCATTTTGTATGCTTAATATATGGAAAATAATCAAACCTCCAAGAAAGCAGATCGATGTCTTCCTGGAGTGCAAGTTCAATCTTCTTCAAAACATACGACACAAACATCATCATAGCACACGAAAGCAAAAACAGATGCCTTGAACCTGCATAACTTCAAATCAAAGTTAAAAGTAGTGACACGGGAAAAATTAAATAAAGATTAATAGATCAAGTACATAAACACTCTAATATTATAATGCAAAAGAGGATTGGACTACGAACCTTAAGAGGAAATCAGGCTAGAAGAAATTATTTCTTTTATGTGACGCATCCTAATTTGGCTACATCCTTTAAAATATAACTTGTAGAAGTCTCCAATGCCGCCTGCTCAGCTCTGAAATTAAAACTCAAACAGTTAGATAACAGTCTGCAGTGTAGTTGATGGTAATAATCAATATTCAGTACAGAAATCATACTTGTAAGTTGGCTTTGGCCACTTTTTCTTGTTGTAGGTGAGGGTTGTAGTTTCATATTTAGCCATTTGATAAACTTGGCATTTCTTCACAAAACTGTACACTATCTTGGAATATTTCTACCAATAAAACAATTCCTTCACATAAATATAAGAACAAAGTCATTAAAATCGGAAATCTACACACAAATTAAAATAGCAAAACATAAACAAACTTACCTTCAATCTCATTATCCTAAGGTATACTTTGCCACCATCTGTTATAACTCGTATAAAAATTGGTGAACCATTATGATGCACAACCCTTTTACGTAAACCAAGCACAACGATATTTTATATTATTTAGAGAATCTCTTATGTGATTTGAGAACATTAGAGACACCTTCAAACACTCTTTTTTTTAATGCAAAATAATCACAACTTTACTGAAAAACTTCCGAAGTGTGAAGAATCAAATCAACGGTTTAAAACCATTTTATGTCAAAATACAATTATTCTATTGCCTACGTTTATCTACATATGAACCTTGATGTGGTCCACATTCAGGTTGCAAAGTAGTATTTCATAAGTAAAAAACAAACTGGAAACCAACAGAAAGCGGGAATGAGATTAGCTCTCAGATTCAGTAATCCAGAAGCACAATTCTTAGCCTGGGACAGAAAGTACCTGCAGATGTTATAGTTTTGGGATTTCATAGTGGTCTTTCCATGCTAAAGTATTGCGTTGCAACATGAGATCTGGAATAATGTAAACTAATTACATGAGCAAAGACAAACACACCGAATATGAGAGTATTTTTCCTCTTTAGCAGCATGTTTGAATATGAGCAAACCCAGTGTATGGCGTTGCACATGTTTCATCTAACATATGTATCTAATGTTCCGTATCTAAATAAACTTGCCCTTTACCTAATCAGCTTGCCCTTTACCTGTTTGACTCATCAACAAAAAACTGCAATCTATAGAAAAAAGAGGACATGTCTTTCATAAATTGCCATAGAATTGTTTTTTTTTTGTTGGCACCCATAACTGTTTTAGTTTGTACATAAAAGTGAGTTTGGATACAAAGATTTGAACTTAAGATGGAAAATTCTTCAATTTTGATACAGTTGCAGCCTAGACACTCCTAATAGAGGTACATACTATGATTTTTTATTGGGTTGAAAGCATGTGTGTTTACACATGGTGTGGACTCGCCTCCCCTGAAGCAAAATTATACCTGGATTTGAGAAGAATAACACATATCTAAATCAAAATTGGTAAAACATAATTCAATAATAATAAAAAAAAGTTCAATAACCTTTAGACCCTTCATCAAAAATCAAGATCTTTAGACTCTTCTTGCTTCTCACCCTTGATACAACAACATATAATTGACCATGAGAGAAGACCGGATCTTTCAAGTACAATCCAACTCTTGAAAGAGATTAACCTTGGCTTTTGTTTATCGTCATTACAAAACAAACAGAGATTGGAAACTGTCTTCTTTGAAACCGAAAAGCAATTCTTTTATCTGTTCGAATCAATGAAAGTATAGAAATAAAAGTTCTGAAGCCAATATTGCTTCAAGAGATAATAACCGGATTGAAACAATTTATAAAAAAAAATTATATATAATCAATAAGAACATGTATACATGATCAAATCTTGAATTTCATGTTTCTAATATAAAGTAATGTAAAAAGGAAAAGCGAATTTACACGTTATTCTCATTAAAGTAGAGAAAGAATTCACACTGCCACCATATTTTAACACGGATGTATGCTACTCAATCTCCGTATCAAGTTCCTCCTTATTTCCTTCTCATTGACCTACTCCATAAAAATTTAGCTAAAAAGGTGAAAAAGATTGCACCATTCAGTAAAAAAAAAGGCTAAAAGATGGGCCACCGGAATCGAAGTTGGGCTCATGACTACTTCAACTCATGCTTGCACTTCATAATAGTTTGTGGAACTCTGAGAGATTAATCTTTCCATCTCTGTCCATGTCAGCTTCCTCTAAAAGCGGATATATCGACCCTCTTATACCCGTATGCTGCAAAATCAGTAAATTCAGCAGAAAACGGGTCAAAAAAAGTTTTTTACAGCTTCAAATTTGATGAGTTATTTAAAAATATATGAATGATTTGTTACGTGGTTTAAACTTGATAACAAATTCTAGAAAAGGGACAACTTTGGTGTTTGCTTTGAGGACAACATTATCTAAATTTTGATAGACCATCACCACTATAATATATATTTTACTTAAACCATGAAAATATTCACGTCTTAAGAGGTATAGGCCAAAAATTTTGAAGAAAATTGTTTCTTTCACTTAAACGGTTCAAAAAGATTGCAGCCTAGCAGGTCTATCAAAATTTTAATTATCAAAATATGAATCAGACACAGGTGCTGGTTTTAAACTGTGATATTCATATTAATTCCACTAAGTATAAACAATCACAAAAATGTAGCCACTCATAAAAAAAAATTTCACATTTATGTTAAGACATTTATCAAGTCCCCACTTTAAAAAACGCAGGATCAGACACCACCTAATAAAGCAAAACAGTCCAGTCCATTGAGTTAGTTTGGGGTCCAGTTTATGTAGTCGTTAAATCCCTAAAACGACATCTAGCAGTTGTGGAAGTATTGAAATTCTTAAACAAAATCAAGTCATTTTGTATGCTTAATATATGGAAAATAATCAAACCTCCAAGAAAGCAGATCGATGTCTTCCTGGAGTGCAAGTTCAATCTTCTTCAAAACATACGACACAAACATCATCATAGCACACGAAAGCAAAAACAGATGCCTTGAACCTGCATAACTTCAAATCAAAGTTAAAAGTAGTGACACGGGAAAAATTAAATAAAGATTAATAGATCAAGTACATAAACACTCTAATATTATAATGCAAAAGAGGATTGGACTACGAACCTTAAGAGGAAATCAGGCTAGAAGAAATTATTTCTTTTATGTGACGCATCCTAATTTGGCTACATCCTTTAAAATATAACTTGTAGAAGTCTCCAATGCCGCCTGCTCAGCTCTGAAATTAAAACTCAAACAGTTAGATAACAGTCTGCAGTGTAGTTGATGGTAATAATCAATATTCAGTACAGAAATCATACTTGTAAGTTGGCTTTGGCCACTTTTTCTTGTTGTAGGTGAGGGTTGTAGTTTCATATTTAGCCATTTGATAAACTTGGCATTTCTTCACAAAACTGTACACTATCTTGGAATATTTCTACCAATAAAACAATTCCTTCACATAAATATAAGAACAAAGTCATTAAAATCGGAAATCTACACACAAATTAAAATAGCAAAACATAAACAAACTTACCTTCAATCTCATTATCCTAAGGTATACTTTGCCACCATCTGTTATAACTCGTATAAAAATTGGTGAACCATTATGATGCACAACCCTTTTACGTAAACCAAGCACAACGATATTTTATATTATTTAGAGAATCTCTTATGTGATTTGAGAACATTAGAGACACCTTCAAACACTCTTTTTTTTAATGCAAAATAATCACAACTTTACTGAAAAACTTCCGAAGTGTGAAGAATCAAATCAACGGTTTAAAACCATTTTATGTCAAAATACAATTATTCTATTGCCTACGTTTATCTACATATGAACCTTGATGTGGTCCACATTCAGGTTGCAAAGTAGTATTTCATAAGTAAAAAACAAACTGGAAACCAACAGAAAGCGGGAATGAGATTAGCTCTCAGATTCAGTAATCCAGAAGCACAATTCTTAGCCTGGGACAGAAAGTACCTGCAGATGTTATAGTTTTGGGATTTCATAGTGGTCTTTCCATGCAAAAGTATTGCGTTGCAACATGAGATCTGGAATAATGTAAACTAATTACATGAGCAAAGACAAACACACCGAATATGAGAGTATTTTTCCTCTTTAGCAGCATGTTTGAATATGAGCAAACCCAGTGTATGGCGTTGCACATGTTTCATCTAACATATGTATCTAATGTTCCGTATCTAAATAAACTTGCCCTTTACCTAATCAGCTTGCCCTTTACCTGTTTGACTCATCAACAAAAAACTGCAATCTATAGAAAAAAGAGGACATGTCTTTCATAAATTGCCATAGAATTGTTTTTTTTTTGTTGGCACCCATAACTGTTTTAGTTTGTACATAAAAGTGAGTTTGGATACAAAGATCGAATACTAAATGTTCTATATAGGATTACATAGATTGAAGTAATTACATAGAGACTGAGAACAATTGAGAGAAGAATTACCTATTGAGAAAGTAATCACATGCCCGAAATCCGATCGAGGGACTTACTTCTCGAAGAAAGGACGGTGGATTGAATCGCAGATGTGGCGGAGAGGGAGAGCTCTCGAAACCCAAAAAATGCGACGAATGAAACTGGGAGGAGGTATTCTACGGTTATATAGTTACCCGTATTAATCTGATGGATAGTGCATTCGGGATCCGATTCTATAGTGAAATGGATCGAAATGGACCCTAATGATCCGCGAGTTTTTACAATGTAAACGACGCTTTTTATTTTTTTGCTTGAATGTAAATTTTAGAAAATGACACATAAGATTTCTTGAATATTTGTAGAGTGACACATAAGCTTTCTTTAAATAAAGACCAACCCAATGGGTGCCAACTGGGATCGAAAAGCTTTGTTTAATATATAGGTAGATTTTATAAATTTTGCTTTCATCGATTGTATCATTTGCATAAGCATCAGGCTTTTATAATTAATATTGGATAATATGTGTTCATTATTCAAAATTGATTAATTACTAAAGAGCTTATTGGATAATAAACACCCTATAAAAAGGAGTTGCACATTTTGGAAAAAAGAGCATATTAATTGGATTTTAATAATCCAAACAATAACCTATTGGCCAATAATAATTCAAACTATCAGTTTGGTTAGCAACAGTCCCAACGTTCATTTTCGTTATCAGCAGCAGTCTTAGTCAAACATCATACAATTAGACATGATTTACACTTGTTTTTCGTTTCTTTTTGTTTCTATGCTTTCTTATTTTGCTCAAATTCATCATTACGAGTCAAAACTCAAGTGTAAATGTATGATAATTATGCTACTGGGATTGCTCCTGATAACAAAAATGAAAGTTGGGACTGATGTTGACCAAACTGATAGTTTGGATTATTATCGGCCAATGAGTCATAATTTGGATTATTAAAATCAATTTGTCAATAGTTAAAGAAGTAGCCCACTCGGCTCTGATGCACGGAAACGTGAAAGGAGACCCGTTTCCCGTACCCGAAACGTGATGGGGACGGAAACGCCGACGGGGACGCCTGCGATACGTTTCCGTTGCGTTTCCGGCAAGGCGGGGATGTCGTTGACCGTTTCTAAAAGTCAAGGGGTGTTTCTGATACGTTTCTTAATTCGGGGGATGTCTTTTAAACGTTTCCAAGACTGGTTTAGATGAAAGTAAATGTAAAAGTAGAATTACCGGGACTTTTTCCGGTAGTCGGAGAGATACCTGCAACTTAACTTTTATTTACTATAAAACAAGATGAAGAAGAAGATATACACAGAAAAGAAAAATATATAATTAATTTTCTATTGCATGGAAAAGTGAGAAAGTCTGACATTTACTTTTCTAGTGTAGTAGGCTAATAACTCTAGTTAATAAACATAATAAATTAATAATTCTATATTTGTCTTTTTAATCAATAATAACTCTGGATATAAGTTTTTATTCGTTCATTCTTTTTTATAAAATGCTCATATATAGCTATATTTTGTGGTTTGTTACATTATCTATAACATATATTTATTTTTTTTACATATTTATTGTCGTACCCATGCCGTCCCCGTTTCTTGGATTTTTGAGTTTTGGCGTTTCCCGTTCCCGTTCCCGTACCCGTTTCCCGTTCCCGTACCCGTTCCCGGGCATCATTGCCACTCGGTGTCAGGAATTGATATTTGATAACCAATTGACGCTATGCAAAGCTATCTTGAATCGTAAGTTTCATTGTGTTTTGAACCTTTTAAACATTTCACAATTTGAATTCGTGTCTTGACAAAATTTCACGTAGCGATAATATCGCTAGTAAATGTGACGCATCACTCAACGTTGAAAAACCCTCCTGGATCACCAACTTTGTCATCCTATACGGCTATACCGAACCGCATTTACATTGAAAATCTAAATGTTGTCATCATTCGCCATTGTTGCTTGACCTCGAGCCATAATGTTTTTCACCACCTTGCAATACTTTTCTAAATGTTTGCTCAAAGTCGAGTTCAATTTCGACCTAAGATAATACGACATTTCTTGAAGCGAGTCTTATTCGTTCCACTTGACATTTGACATAAATCAAATTGGAAATGTGCCAAAATATCTTGGTTACTCATAGAAGTAATCTAATCACAACAGTTTAATTGCTTGATGAAGATCGAACACCAACAAAAGCTTGTGTAGAAAGCCATTTGAAAATTGAGTGTGCTTTTCCTAGTGTAGCGATTTAACCAACATATCTAATACATGTTTATACCAAGGTTGCAGAAATCGTTTGGCGGTAGCTCGACGGTCGACTGATATTAAACGATTAATCGGGTTAATCGTGATTAATCAGCGATTAATCAGAAACCCTAAATTATTACAAAAATATATATATAAACATATACATATTCCAATATGGCAATATCCTAATATAGTTAATAAGTAAATAACCTTAAAAATTAATAAACTAGTATTTATATAAACGTTTAAGTCAAAAAACTATAATATTAAAGTCGAATACGTTTAATAATCCCAAAAAACAAACACCATACTTAAATTATCATCTTCTTTTAACATTCTCAAAGTGATTCCAATATTTGGACTCCATCCGACTCGTACTCATCTTCAAACATTACATTTTCTTCTAATAAACGCTAAAAGAAGATATTTGATAATTTTTTTAAGTTTTATTTTAATTAAAAAATTTGGCTAACCGTCAAGGCCGTCAAGACCGCTAAGGACCAATGTTGACCGTCGTTGACCAACTGACCGTTAAACCATTAATCGTAGACAGTGGGGGACCGCCAAGCGATTAATCACTGATTAATCACCGGTTAATCACGATTTCTGCAACATTGGTTTATACTAACATATAGGGTAAATTGGTATAAAAAATGAGCTCAAAACGGCTATCTCGCCATTACCCAACATTCACAATACAGTCCTAATTAGAACCAGTTGGTTCTTGTTCCACAATCCGGTTATGATTCTAAAACTAAAGAGCTGTTTAGGGGAGGCGATATGGTTGTGGCTCCAAGGGCCGGCTCCATATGGAACCGCGTGGCTCCTTGGGCTAACGATACCATGTATAGCGGCTCCCCCATCCGGCTCCAACTTTCCGGTTCCTAGCGGTTTCCAAAAGCCATGCGAAGCCAGCCCCATTCGACGGTTGGAAAGGACCGTTGTAACGGCTACAAGCGACTTTCCTTTTTTTTTTTTAACTTTTTAACAAATTTACATCTATAAATACTACCCCATTTTAACATTTTTTGTTCACACATCTTCTTCTTTCATCTATATTATTCTTTCACCATGGATAAATCAAAGAAAAAGTCACCTGCTTTCCCTAAAAAATTTAAACCGAAGGTACGAAATACCGGTCAAACCTCCAACGCAAATCCTCCACCACAATCACAACCCGTTCCTTACATTATTGGTACGCAACCACAACCGACTTTTTACACTAACCAACGACATCTTCCTCAAGAATCGTTTGTTGACCTTCTATCCGGGCGTTACGGGTTTCAAGGGGAGTTGTATCCCCCGCATTCAACCCAAATGCAACAATTCTCCACGTCACACGCCGTGTACCAAAACACGCAATATCGACACCCAAGGCGTGCAATCGAGTCCGAATCCGAAGAAGAAAACGAAGAAGAATTCGAAGAGGAAGAAGAAGAAGAAGTTCCTGTTGAAGAAGAGGAGATCGAGTTGATGGATGAAGACGTCCAAGTGGTTACCAAAACAAAGAACAAAGGTAAATTTCACTCGCGAGCAAAAGGTAAACTTTGGACATCGGAGGAAGAACTTAATTTGACAAAAGCTTACATTCATTGGACCGAAGATGTGAAAAAAGCGGATCAACAAAGCCGCGATTCGTTTTGGGGTAAAGTTCTTACCCATTTCGACGGTGATGGGTGCACCTACTTGGCGAACTAGGGCCAACTAGGTTCAAAGTGGAAGAAGTTGAATACGAAATTATCGAACTTCAATGCTCTCTACATTCAAGCGGTAAAAACAACTATTTTTTTTATTAACTAGATTTATATATATATATATATATATATATATATATATATATATATATAATGGTGAAGTTCATTGTAGACACTTTCGCATGTGAAATAGCTCTTTTTCACATGTGAAAGTTTCTAATTAATGAGAAAAAAGAAAAAAAGAAAAAAGAAAATTAATCACAACCATTAGATCAAGAGATCTAATGGTGAAAAGGGTGTCTACCTGTCTACACTTATGGGGGTGTCTACAATGAACTTTTCACTATATATATATATATATATATATATATATATATATATATATATGAGTGAGGTTATAATGAGAAGTTAGGTGAAAATAAGAAGGATAAGAAGGCTTCTTATCCGTTAGATCTGATGATCAATGGCCCAGATTTAATCTCTTAATTAAAACTCAAAAATAAATGGTCAGGTACACGGAGGGGCAATTTGGTCAAATTGTCATTTTTCTCTTTCCCCCAATTATTAAAACCTTCATAACTTTTTCATACGATATTATTTTCTTACAAAAATTACACCATAAAAACAAGCGTTTTTTTATCTTTAAAACCCATACCATATTGCTATATAAAAAATAAAATAAAAAAATTATGTCAATGACGTGAACATATGACACAACGACCTGAACATATGACACAATTGACCTGAACATATAACACAATGACACAATGATCTGAACATATGACACAATGACACAATGATCTGAACAAATGTTCAGGTCATTGTGTCATTGTGTCATATGTTCAACTCGTTGTGTTATTGTGTCATATGTTCAGGTCGTTGTGTTATATGTTCAGCTCATTCACAATTTTTTTTATATATATAGCAATATTGTATGGGTTTTAAAGATAAAAAAACGCTTGTTTTTATGGTGAAATTTTTATAAAAAAATAATATCGTATGTAAAAGTTATAAACGTTGTAATAATTGGGGGGAAAGTGAAAAATATGCATGTTTCCATATTTACCCTCCTTCTTATCCTTCTTATTTTACATAAACTTCTTACGTGAACTTCTCTCATATATATATATATATATATATATATATATATATATATATATATATATATATATATATATATATATAGGGAGATGATCATTTGAGATCCAATTGGGTTTGAGAACTTTTGAGAACCATTCTGAGCCACAAGTTATATATAAGGAAATCCCCCCCCCCCCCCCATGAATTTGCATGCTCCCCCCTGAAAATTAGTGGCTCAAAATAGTTCTCAAAAGTTCTTAAAAAAAGTTCTCATTTGAACCTAACCCTATATATATATATATATATATATATATATATATATAGGGCATGGATAATTTGGAAACCCACTTGAGCCTTGAAAACCTTGAAAACCTTGTTAGAGCCATTGATCAAGTTATTGGATGGATGAGATTGAATGTTTGACTTTTCTATTTTCTTTTTTATTTATTTAAATACAAAAAAGGTACAAAAGGGTAACATTGTAATCTTACACACGTTTCTCTCTCCTACTTTTTCAACTTTCAAGGCACCAATGATTGCTACCTCTCTCCTACTTTTTAAATTTCTCTCTCTTATTTTTTAATAATAGACCTGAACGTTTTACATATGTAAAAATTGTATTATTGAATACAAGACCTGAACGTTTTACATATGTAAAAATCATCTGGAAAAATGAAAACAAATAAATAACAAATTTATTTTATTTATTTATAAGAAACCATTACAATCATCATTAAATATAACAGTATGTTTCATACAAAATGATTAAAAACTATATAACAAGCTAAAAAGTATATATAAAAGCTAATTATACTTGGGTTCTTGATAATCCTCTTCATCTTTGACACAATCTCACAACCTACGAAGGAAATAAGTCCATCAGTTTATATACAAAATATAACACGTTACGTAAGTATGTAAATTATAATATATAACGAGATAATGGGATATAACAAACACAAGTTTACATATGTAAATTATAATCTTTGACACAAACACACGTTTACATATGTAACTTATAATATATAACGAGTAATGGGATATAACATGTTACCTAAGTAAATTTACATATGTAAAATTAGTTATTACATATGTAAACAATTGTTGTTACATATGTAAAAATAAGATATTATATATGTCAAAGATTATAAACAAGTTTTTACATATGTAAACATAATCAGATAGTTGCTATCAAACCACACTTTAGATATTACATATGTAAAATAAGATTATAAACCAGTTTTCGACCTACAAAGTCCAATTACATATATATTACATGTGTAAAAAATATGTCACATTAGTTTTTACATATGTAAACATAATCAGATAGTTGCTATAAAACCACACCACAAGTAATAGAAAGAATAAAAATCAAAATTACATTTAATTCAAAAGAACATAAAAAAATAAAGACCCGTAAGATTGTAAGGGTAAAATTACATATGTAAAGTTATGTAAATATCAGTTTTTACATATGTAAAAGTAAGATTTTACATATGTAAAAGATTATGAACCAATTTTTTACCTACAAAGCCTAATACCACAATTATAAATATATGATAATCATGCATGCAACGTTTAATTACATATATAAAATCTTACATATGAAAATCATAAAAAGTAGATTTACATATGTAAATCATAAAAAGTATATTTTTATGTCTTCTTTAGATGTAACATCCATGTTTTCAAACTTGTTTATAACTTGCTTTTACATATGTAAACATCATAAAAAAAATATATTTTCTAAATGTAACATCCTCGCTTTAACATATGTAAACATTATTAAAAATACCTATTATTTATGAATCTTTTAAGGGGATGCTTCAATGTTTAAAATATTAAAACAATAGTATTACATATGTATTATGATTAAGACGCCTATAGATCATTAATACTACTTGAAAAATGAGCAGACAAATAAATACTTTTGTACAGGATACCACTTTATATATAATTATATATTTATATTAGTAAAATAAATTAGCTATTCTTTAATAATAATCATGTAGAAAAAAAAGAGTGATTTTAATAAAATAAAAATACAGATCTTGAATTAATATGTTTATCAAAAACTATTCTCGAATGTGAATATATTATTTAATCCATGGAATTCCAAATTGTGAATATAGTATTTAATTCCAAATTGAAGCAGTGAGCAGAGATCTTAAACCACAAATAACCCCGATGTAATTATTTTGACTATTTAAAGTCAAAATTAATATGAAAGTTGTACCTAATCTGCGTCTTTGCTTGGTTCACGTATCCCGCATCCATCAGCCTTTGCTTTGTTCACGTATCCCGCATCCATCAGCTCGCATAGGAGATTTTATAAACCACAGCTGTAAACGCCATCGGAGTTTGACATGGGGGTTGAAACATACCACCAGATCCGAAGTTCGTTCTTCAAGGGACAAACAACCGGAGAAGGTACGACAGGAGTCGACCAAGCGACAAACGACCGGAGTGACGGTAGAGGAGAACGGTTGAAGAAAGAAACCAATTTAAGCCAAGGTGCTCGGCCCTTCGCTAACTCCGGCTCTTCGCTAACGACGGTGGGTTTCTTCATCAGATTTGCGGATCTGTTGGGTTTCTTCATCAGGTTTGGTTTTTACATATGTAAACATCATAAAAATTATATTTTCTAAATGTAACATCCTCGCTTTAACATATGTAAACATTATTAAAAATACCTATTATTTATGAATCTTTTAAGGGGATGCTTCAATGTTTAAAATATTAAAACAATAGTATTACATATGTAAAAATATAATATTACATATGTAAAAGATTATGAACCAGCTTTTGACCTACAAAGCCTAGTGTCACATATATGTTACATATGTAAAATAAGATATTACATATATATTACATATGTAAAAATATGTCACATCAGTTTTTACATATGTAAAAATAAGATATCACATATGTAAAAAAGCTGGTGAGATTATAAGTGATAAAATTACATGTGTAAAAATATGTAACATCAGTTATTACATATGTAAAAATAAGATATTATGAATAAGTTTAATGCCAAAAATATATAATGAGACGTAACATAAAATAAGATTCTAAGTGGTAAAGTTACATATGTAAAATCATCATGATAAACAACAATCTTTTTTAAAATTGTTGATTCTACCGATTCAACCGATCGAAAAATATTTTTTCTACATATGTAACATTAGTTAATACATATTAAATAGTCAAAACAATTATATTTTTTCGTAAAAATAAATGCGGTGTTAAAGGGGATTGAAACTTGAAGTCTGCACTCATAATTAAATTAAGGAATATATATATCAGCCTAGAGTTGGGTTATAATACAAAGTACTTTTTACGCTGAGCAGTGTGAGCAAGTGGTGGATATGTCAATGTGGTTTAACACATGATATTGTCCTTTTATTATCATTTTAGGCAGTTGTGTTATCCTTTAACTCTAATTTTGATAAACATATGACATTCTAATATGGAAAAAACAATGTATAGGTGTTATATATTTACCATAAAACATGACTATAAGATGACACAATGCATTAAAATCTAACACATCATCCACTTCTCACACTTCTGCACGTAAAAGTATTTTGCTTGTATATAACTCTACCCTATCAGCCTATATATATTAATATAATCATCTTTGAGAGAGTACTCACATTGAAAATGTGTAGAATTTTAATCTGATGTGAAAGGAGAGTTAGAACCTATAGCAACAACCCCGACTTTTTTTCTTTTATTACAATTTTGCCATCCCCATCTTCACCCACATAAAACCACGGGACGATTTTGCAGACTATAGCTTCAATGACGATTTTGTTGACGAGAAGCAGCGGAGATGGTGGACAAGTTGGAAGAATTCAACTCATTTTTCAGCGTAGTGGTGGTGGTATACGTGTGGGTGAAGCAGCAGCACCGCCACCATCTGGCGGAACCCTAGCCGCCACACGACTGCAGTTGCATTTTTTGGGCTGTCGCTCGGAGTTCCAGAGGGCTCAACTCCCACCGGAGGTGCGTGGAAACTGTGGCGCCGCCACCTACCAACGAAACCCTAGCCACTGTGGCGCCGCCACCTACCAACGAAACCCTAGACACGTCTCCGACTAATGTACCGACCGGGGCGACGAAGAGATCAAGTTCGATGACGACGTCGCTGTTGAAGACAGAGGGAGACTGGGAGACCGAAATGGTCTCCGACTAATCTAAAAAGCAAATCTAAAAAAATAAATACCTGGGTGATGAGGAAGACCGGCGACGAAACAAAGAAGCAGAGCGGAGGCGACGGTTATTACTTCGGTGACTGAAGGTATGCAGTGGTTAAATCAAAACAGGGGAGGGCATCAGCAGCTTTAGCTCCAGCGGGGGTTTCCAAAAGAAGTGTTTTCGATCTCCGGTGAGCACCGTGTAATCTGCAACAGAGGTGAAAGGGGACATGTTAAAGGAAAACCCATTTGTCTTCGACGGGGATAACTTTGCCACAGATCTGAAACGGTGCAAACGCATGTATTGTATTTGCGACGTTGTTGGTGTGGAGGAGCGACAGTGGCCGGAGGTGAACCAGGTGGCTGAAGGATGGTTATGGTGGTGGTTGTCGGTGGGAAAAGAGTTGAGAACCAGAGACCAAATTGGTTCATAGGGTTTGAAAAATGTGGGAATTGAAAATTTTGAATCTCTCTTTGGTATATATCTTTCATTTCATCTGACAAGAAGATAAATATAAAAAAAGAGTGGTAAAATTACTATCATAACCTTGTTGGCTAGATGACAAAATGTGTGAAAAACAGTGACGTGGCACACTATGGAACCATTAGATGGGTTTCTAAGGTTTTCTTAACTCAATTGGGTTTCCACCACATACTAAGCCTATATATATATATATATATATATATATATATATATATATATAGGCCAAAGGATCATGCGTAAACACAATTTTATTGCGAAAACGCGAAAACACTTTTAATGAGGGGCAAAGATGTAAAATTACTTTATGTATTAATAAATGATAGAAAAAAAGAAAATAAAAGATACCTGTTGCGCTCATCTTCTGAAACGCCGTAACACTTGCCCTAGAACTCCTGCGATCGGCGATGGCTTCCCTGCGTCTCCCGCCGGTGGCGCCTCTTTCCCTCCCGTCGCCGGCCGCCGGTGGCGCAACCTTCCATCAGGTATGTCGCGCTTTATTCCTCTTTCCCTCCCGTCGCCATCATCTACTAGATCTCGGTTTTTTTTTGTTCATCTCCTAGAATCCTCTGGTAAATCAATTCACCACTATTGTTAGAGCACGTGCTTTTATTTTAGTGTAATTGACGTTTAGAACGTGCTGATCTTATGAATTTCTGTACATTATTCGATTAAGACCTTAATACTTTACCTCTACATTGAATATTTGGTGAATTCTAATTATGATCTTTGTTGTTTTTGAAGATATGGATAAATCTGAGTTAATTGAACGATCTGAAGATCAACGTTACAGCGATTCAGATGTGTTTGTCGATGCTACTAGTGAATTTGACATTAATTTCATAGACACACACGACCTTATTGAGCATGAACCGCAATCGAGTTCATCAGCTGGTCAATCATCATCATCTATGCATACAATAACTGAACCAGAGCCGGATATGACCTTTTTTGCAGTTGAACACCATGGTACAACGTTTTTTTACATTGTTCAAACTAATGATGCACACGTGCGACATTGTTCATATGTTCATACAACTCATGGTTATATGCATAAAATGCTGCAACTGTTCACTTTAATCATGATAACACATCATGTGTTTGTTATTTTGAATATATCCAATAAGTTAGTTAGTCATTACCTTTTAATTATGCAATAGAGTTGCCAAATATATGCTTCGATACATCCAACTGAACAGAAGTATTAGTCCTGATATAAACAGGAATATGGAAATATAGTGTTGTTAGTATTCTTTAATATGATCTAAGTTATGCATAACAAACTGGATAGTTAGTATTGTTTTAATGATGCACACGTGCAACATTGTTCACATGTTTATACAACACGTGCTCATATGTATATCTTCAATATTCGTTTACGTTCCATTTGATTTGCTAATATATGTATTGATTTGGTAATCTTCCATTTACTTCACGTGTGCGTTATAGGCCAGCATGATGCGTTTTTTTTTCTCTTCTTTTCTAATAACACTTATTCTCTTTATAAGTTTTTCCACTGTATATCATATACGTTTCATGTTTTGATCAGCCACATTCTAACCTCTTTTTTTTGTCTTCGTGTATGTGTGTGTTTTTTTCCTTTTGATAGGTGGAGTGTCTAGCCGCTTGTTTCTAACTCCTAATGGAACTAAGTTTTGGAAGCCTGATGTTTCAGACTCAATTGTTCCTGTCGTGGGAACTGTTTTTGCTTGCTGGGAGGATGTTGTTTCTTTGTATGAATCTTATGCCGAAAAAGCTGGCTTTTCCACACGTCTGGGTACTTGCCGGGTAATCAACGATGTTATTACTTCACGATACATCTTATGTAACCGTTCTGGGAAACCGAGGTTTAAAAACTATGATTCAACAAACCCAGAAACTCTGTCTTCCTCGAGGACCTCTCGATCTCTTTTGTGTGGCTGTAAGGCGTGTATACGTGCGAAGTATGACCCGGAAACTGGATTTTACACTCTTTATACATTTGTTGAATCCCACAACCATGAGTTAATTGGCAAGGAGTTCATGGAATTTTCCAAGAAGCGTAGAAAAACCGACTACACAACCCACCAGTTTGTTCATGAAATGAGTTTAAACAAGATTGGACCTAATGTTGCACATAGACTTCAATGCACCTTAAAAGGAGGCCATCACAATGTTCGTGGAACTACAACGGATTACAAAAACATAAGTCGGGCCATTCGTTTGTTTATTGGTGACAGAGACGCGCAAATGGTATTAGACACGTTGCGTGCTCGGACCGAAAATTTGCATAACTTCTTCTTTGAGTATTCCATTGTTGGTCACGAGCTTCGCTCTCTTTTTTGGGCCGACGATGTGTCGAGGTGCAGTTATGAAACTTTTGGTGACGTTTTGGCGTTTGACGCGACATATAAAACTAACAAGTAAGTTTCTATCAACATTACTCATTTATTGCATGTTTTTTACTTGTATTATTCTTTTGTTATTTCAATTACACAATTTTTATACACATCATTTGTTAAACATGTACACGCGTGTTTGTAACTTTGAATTATAACAAGTTTTATTATTAATTTTTTTTATAGGTATTGCATGATTTTCGTGCCATTTACCGGTGTTGACCACCACAAGAGATGTGTGACTTTTGGCGCTGGATTGTTATCTGATGAAACCACTGAATCATACACATGGCTCCTTGAAAGATTCCTTCAAGCACACGTGAAACAACCTAGACTTGTACTGACAGATCAGGATTCTGCGATGGCAAAAGCAGTTCTCGCTGTTTTTAAGGAATCTAAACACCGTTTATGCATGTGGCATATCATGCGTAAACTGCCTTCTAAGGTATATAAACATTTTTTTGTTGCATTACAACTTTATACGTGTGTGTCTATTCTCAATTACTTTCGTTCGTATAACGACAATATTAATATATTTGCTAATCCTTAACAATTGTATCCTGATGACGCACGTGTGCATTATTAATATTATGTGTGTTTCTTACCAGATTAAAGGTGATGATGTACAAAATAATGCTTTGCGCAAATCCATACATAAACTTGTTTGGAACTTGATACTTGACGAGTCTATGTTTGAACAACAATGGAAGATGGTGATTGATGAGTACGGGGTGTCTGATAATGATTGGCTGCAAAGTATGTATGCTATACGTTCCGACTGGGTTCCTTGTTACTTTAGAGAATATCCAATGTGCTGTTTAATGAAGACCACGTCACGGTGTGAAAGTTCGAATGCTTTGTTTAAAGTAAACTCTAGCGCGTCTAACACTCTTTTACAGTTCTTGATGTGTTTCGATACGGCAATCGACGGGCAGCGTTACAACCAACGCAAGATGGAGTTTGAAACTAACATGACAACCCCTGTGCTTCATACCCACACGCCTATAGAAAGACAAGCGTCTATGATATACACATCAACAATATTTAAAGAGGTCCAAAAAGAGCTCGATAGGAGCGCGTATCACTGTGCTATAATTGAGACACGTACATTTGGCAACAAGAAAGTGTACACTGTCTCGCATAGCAATAGACACTTCATATTTGTCAATCAATTTGAGGTATAATGCTTGTCTCTCGATTATTATTAGTACTTAACCACATGAGTATATATTATTATTAGTTTTTTATTATTTATTTTTATTTATTTATTTATTTTTTATCTTTATTTATTTATTTATTTATTTATTTATTTATTTTTTTTGATGCACGCGTGCATCAAAAACTAGTTATATTGTTTTAATTTACCAGTTGAATTGATTTTATGCAGGTTTTTTTTGACATGGTTGACAAAACTTTTGAATGCTCGTGTATGTGCTTTACGCGCATCGGCTACCTGTGCAGGCATGTATTTCACGTTTTTAGATCCAACCAGATACATGAGATACCTGCTCGTTATGTTTATGCACGATGGAAAAGAAACGCGCTTCCAGCGAGAGTTCATGATATTGCTAATCGGTATTCGGTTGACAACAGTGAGGCTGGCGTGCTTAGACGCGAAATTGTGGACGTAGTATCACAATGCACGGATCGCTTAAGGCGTGAACCAGAACGTCTTGCTACCCTTTTGAACCAGCTTAAGGACATCAAAAAAAACATATTCTCGGAAGTCCCTTACAATCCGGAACTTGAACGGACCTCTGCTATTATAAGTGATGTTTTACGACAACCCGAATTTGGCAGTTCGTCGCTCCAACCTACGCAAGGCATTAGAAACAAAGGGTGTGGTACGGATAGCCGCCTGATTGGACCTGGAGAAAAGGCTATTGAGCAGTTCAAGAAGGGTCCAAGAATGTGCAAAAAATGTAATAAGCTTGTTTACGATCACGATTCTCGCAACTGCGACAAAATTCAAGCCGCAAAAAGGGCTGCTTCAAATGCTGATGGTACTGATTCGGCTGGAATTGATGGTCATCGTACCCCTTCTGATGATATTAATCCTGACGTCCCTCCACCCGTTCAGAATGTCGGACCCTCAGCTGCTTCATCTTCATGTTCACGACCTGCTCGTGCCACCAGACGATCTGTTAGGCTAGCAGGCGTGTCACCGGCTCCATGAGCTTGCTTGATGCGCTTATAAACTTCATCACCCTTCATGATTTTCATATGATTTTTGTTTAGCAGTATGCAAACCGATATGATGGACATCAGTCATGCTTTTTCATTTGTTTATATTTCCTTATTACTAGTTGCACTATTTCATCTACACTAGTACATGTGATACAGATTTAAAACATGTTTCTTAATGGAATTGTGTTTCTTTAGTTTGTTTGTATGCCATTCGTGTATTCTTCGAAGTCTTTGTGTACATGTCCCATTACGTTTTTCTTTTTTTTATTCATGTATCGCACATGTGCGTCATACCACCCATGACATGACTTTCACGCATTGATTCACTATAATCCCACGTAATTGACACACGTTAATTATATACATACATTGCCTATAATTGCATAAAATTGTCTGTTAGTTAGTGTATATCTTCATACATGACGCACGTGTGCGTTATTAACGAATGTTGTGATGTGTTTATAAAAAAGGGAAAAACGTGTGTGCTCCACATAGAAGTTAATATGCATGACGGGTTCCTCAATATGGTACGAATATATGTTTCTCGATGTGAATTTTGTCATGGTGCACATGTGCGTCATTCCTGTACATTGTTTGCTTGCATGTGTTTGTATTTGTAACATCCTGTATAACTCAACCTGCTGTCCCAAACAGTTTGTTTTTGTAACATCCTGATAAGACATACACGAAACATGATTTTTTTTCTATGATGCACGCGTGCGTCATACCATGCCCTGTATAATTCAACCTGCTGTCCCAAACGGTTAACGTCTCTTAACTAACCTGTAAACAAATCATACGCCATAACAGGCCAAACTAAAACAAAAAAAAAAAAAAAAAAAAAAAACAAGAATCGTCATAGATAACCACATTGCCAATCTATTTAGTTGTTAAGGTTCGTCGAAAGCCTTTTTAGATACATCAACGTCATCAGCTAAGAAATTGCAACAAAAATACCCATATTTAAGCGGGTTCCACGACAAAATAAAAGAAACTGAATACTACATGTTGTTTGTTAATAAGTTTGTCCTTTTAGACCGATCCACATGTGATCACTTGACTTCCCCACGCGTCCCTATTGCAAATGTTACGTGTTTTTCCTTAACGTCCGCCTTCCTTGATTCTGTTGTGAGCTTGTCTTCTGCGGGCTTCTTCCTAAAAGCACCCTGTTACATATGTAACATCAGTTATAAAATATTTTTTAAAAAAAAAATTTACTAGGCGTTTTTTTTTAATGTTTTTGCATAAATGGGGTCTTTTTAACTTAGAGAATCACCATAAAAAAATCGGAACGAAAATCGAATTTTTAACTTGGTTTTCACGGTTTTCCAAACTCGGGAAGGTTTTCATTATATCCCTCCCCTATATATATATATATATATATATATATATATATATATATATATATATATATATAGGAAAATTGGATTTAAATAATCCCAACTATCCACTGTTGGACGAGAATAATCCCAACTGGAGAAATTCTTCTTGGCAGTCCCAACTATTTAACATATTTTTTACAATAAACTTTCCGTTAAGTTTTTTAACCCCCGTTAAATGCTGCTTATGTGGACTGCCTACTTGGCGCGTTTTTAAATGACGTGGCATTATATTTTACGGTATATTAGTTTTCCTTTTTGTTTTTTA
The DNA here is from genome assembly GCA_039602395.1 of Deinandra increscens subsp. villosa. NCBI lineage: Eukaryota > Viridiplantae > Streptophyta > Magnoliopsida > Asterales > Asteraceae > Deinandra > Deinandra increscens. Next base: position 73,742,439 of record JBCNJP010000012.1, on the reverse strand, counting down.
AATGCCATGTCATCTAAAAACGCGCCAAGTAGGCAGTCCACGTAAGTAACATTTAACGGGGGTTAAAAAACTTAACGGAAAGTTTATTGTAAAAAATATGTTAAATAGTTGGGACTGCCAGGAAGAATTTCTCCAGTTGGGATTATTCTCGTCCAACAGTGGATAGTTGGGATTATTTAAATCCAATTTTCCTATATATATATATATATATATATATATATATATATCTATACTACTATATAATACATATTGAACATAATGGCATTTTCGTAAATAAGGGCGTCTTAAATTTAAGACGCTTTCCTCTTCTAAACTGTGGTCCAACATCAATCCCGTGTTCCCTTTTTCACTTATTTCCCGTTCCGGTCATCGCAGCAAGAAATCCTTCCCCTCTCTTTTATTTCCGGTTACGGTGTTCATTATGAACCGGCTGACATGCTTTTGATCTCTCTAAACCGGCTAACAATTCACAGTTCACGATATGCTTTTGACCCCTTTTTGCTTTTTGCAGAAGTGAATCTCCACTTTAAGAGTGATATCAGTTTTCTTTCAACGCTAGCAGAGATTCAGAGACCCCCTTTGATGCAAGCCAGAGATTCAGAGATCCCTTTCACCTGTAATTTCTGAAGCTATTGTACATCTGCGATGTTTGAAATTCAAAAAAACAAAAAAATTAGATCTCATATCATCGCTCCCATCTTCCTCACTCTCTCTTCAGCTGATTTTTTTCAGATCGACTCTGTCTCTGAAAGCGATTCGAGTGGTAATTCAAAAATTCTTCATTCATCGCCCCTATCGGCCTCACTCTTGGATGTGTCGCTGTATTTGATATTGGTTTTGTAGATCTAGGTTTCTTATGGGATTTACAGAATTTAGGTAAACCCTAACCACTTATTTCACTGATTCGATTTGGGTTGTTTTGCGTTTTATATTATTTCGTGTGTGTCTTAACAGCTCTATTTTCTATGATTTAGTGCCCAGTTCTAGACTTTGATGGCTGATAACGCTTACAGGTACCCTTTTGTTTACAATCAAGAGATTTCCAGGAAGAAGATTATTGAGTGATAATTGGTTTGTGCGAAGATGGTCTGAAGAGAATCAATGAATTATCCATCATCAAATTTCGATGATCTATTTTATCTGTTTCAAGAGCTGCTACAAAACTACAATACAGGTGAACCCATGTGGCGTATATGTTATGTGGTTGCAGTTTTATGAGATTGACTTCCTTTTTTTCTGTTTCAGGTGATAGGAGCATGTGTCTCCTTTACAACCTTTTCAGCTGTTCTTTACTGGTACTATGAATGGAACCCATGTAGAATACATATGTTAGGTAGCCATTGTTTGTTTATCTATCAATAATAAATAGACATTCTCTGTACTTTATTGTCTAAATATTTTGTGTTAAACAAAAAGAATAGAATAATGGAGATGATATGGGAGATTTGAATGTGGCGTAATTTTACAACTGTTGTATCAAACATTGGCTGATTCAAAAGAATCTAATCCCAGTTTGCAAGTCTACAACTTCTAAATGATTAGATTTTTTTAACGATGACTATACAGTTTACTTTGTAACTCTCAACTCTTCATTTGTTATTAACCATATGTTCTTTGTCTAAGATATGTGTGCTTCAGCTTAGTTCTACAAAAAATTGGGATGGCTTGCTTAAAAAACAAGTAAGCGAACTTGTATGTGCAACAACTATGCTTTTCAAGAGATTGATTCATCGTTTGTAAGCACTTATCAAATTTATAAGAATAATTTAGTAATATTGAAGTGAAAGTCAATTAAGAACACAATTTGTAAATTTACCTTTTCGCAGGTTGTTGATGAGGCAGATCAGATGCTTCACCACTATCGCTTCTCATTCTACCTTATGAATCTTCTCATGTTATGAGGCTGGTCCATTGTTTTTTTTCTTTTTATAATTAATTTATCTCAGATCTTTTTTTATCTAAAAAAGTTGGAGATTAGACATCATACTCTTTGTGGTATAAGTGTAAGTTTATAGCTAAAACTACGATAATAACATTGATAGGTTTAAGAAGTTTAATTGTGGTTAACAGGTACATACATAATTATATAAATGGCTTAAATACAAACACCAATGTGGATGTGGCATCTTTGGCTACGATTATCCACTTCTTTTAGAAATTTAAAATTATATTTGATTATATATATTTGTAGGATCTGTAAATGGTTCCAACTGCTAAAAACTGAGAGGAAAACAACATGTTGATGGTTTCTTAGTGGTTGAGCTTCTCTAAAGGTAAGATATTTTTCCATTACTTATTTTTGTAGACAAATGTAGTTAAATAAGTTTTGTCTAACCTGAATTCATTGATATCATGTAGGCTGCTAAAATGAAGGAAAGTGTATAAGCTTTTCTTTATTCTTCTCTGCTTCACTAGGAGGAACCTGTGGAGAGGAATATTCATAAATTGGTATATTTTTAGGTTGATAGGTTGATGGCCTCTGATTTTGAATTGATGGGTTGACATAGCAAATGAGTCAGCAACTTCAAACGGAATAAGTAGCTACAAAGTATTCATAAATTGGTATGTTTTTAGTAGTGTAAATTTCAGCTTGCTACATGGAGATATTAACAGAATAAGTAGCTACAAAGTATTCATTTGATAAGGTAGTGGTTGAATTTACTACTTTCATTTCTTACAAGTCAGACATCATGTTGCATTTTTTCTGATTTGAGACTAAATTTTGTAACAGGTTGGATTGCAAGTCCATTTTGAAAAGGTAGTGGTCAAGCTATTACTTTCTTTGATTTAAGACGGGTAAACCTTGGATTAACGAACCTTAATTTTACATGTTCAATACTTAAGAAACTTCTTTCTTTCATGGTATGTAGTTCAAGATCAAAATCTAAAGTTTGAAGTCATTTGTAAGATGAGCCACCCCCAACTTCATGTTATTGATTTCTTGGCTAAAAGGGTTGATCCTACATCATTGAATGACATGTATCATGTTTCCCAATCTTAGTTGACTTTTTTATATTTTGAATTTGAAATTGATGGATCAAACTTTTCTTTTGATATCAAGATTCACTCCAAGTGTGCAAACTACAACTTTTTTTTTCTTCTATGCTTTTGCATTGAAGCTTCTTGATTGAAATTGCTTACTGATTTGATTCAAATGTATCTGAATTCTGCATTTAGTGGCTTGCAACGTTTTCCTTACCTGTTATAAACTTATTTAGGTTTGGCACTTGTAATGAATAATGAAGCATTCAAATGTCCTGATTATCCGACCCGACCCGTATTCGTAACATGTTTAAAGTCCTATTGTCTTGCAAACTGACTGATGCTAGAGTTTTTCCTGCCCCATGGGTTTGTCTGTTTATTATTCTTTGTTTAGCATTTGATGACATTATTATTTCAAATCTTTTTACATTTATATATTGGTCTTGTTATCAACAGTTGAAGTATGATTCTGGAAACTTGAAAGAAGTTTTACCTCAAATGGGACAATGGAACATGAAAGATAAGGTGGATTTTCTGTGTAAGTTGTCCTTCTATTTTGTGTAATATGTGTGATTTTGTTGTTCTAATAGTAATCAGTGATCATTTTTGTTAAAAAAACCCTGAACTTTACTACTGCACATCAACTTCACCATGTTCTTCAACCATTTACAACTCCACCATCTTTTTTCTAAAAGTTACTGCCCAATTTCTAAGATTCTCTGCTTACTATAATTTTGTTGCATTACATTTGAAGTGGTGTTTTAAGAACATGTAACTGATATGACAATAGGTTAAGGACTGGTTAGGAGTTTTTTTAATATCGGGCTGGTTATAAA
>JBCNJP010000012.1:73646167-73738121 GCA_039602395.1 Deinandra increscens subsp. villosa | reverse complement strand
AATTCAAACTTGATTTAACTCGATTACACCCTTAATCTTAGAATAACTCTTTTCGTTTCACTTCGTTTAATAAAAATCTCAAGAACAAAGTATCAAAGTCACGATTACTATTTACTAGTATCATAACGACAAAAGTTTCCAACTACAAAGGTGTCAATGTAATTAACTTAACATAAAAGGGCATTTATGAAAATCTTATGAACAAACCATAACGTCCCCAATTCTCCGTTCCGTCACACGGCCGTGATACCGATGCCCTTTCGCTCCCTTCCGCCCTCAATCCGCCGTGCTCCTTCGATCTTACTCCCACCAACCTCCGTATTCCGATCTCCGATCATGGCGGCCGGAAACCAGCGCGTTTCCCCCAAAATCCAATTGGATAAAGACCTTAAACATCTAGAGAATTATCCGGTGCCGTTGTCCCCACCGTTACCGCTCATATCCAAGGACATAGAGCTGAGCAGAGCCATGTCAGCGTCTTCTAAATCGAGCCTCTTTTCTCTGCGTAGAAGTGATGTGCTTCTCGAAGACGAGTGGCTCATTGCTTTGAATAAACCCCAGGGGGTTTACTGTGAGACGATTTTGGCTTCCGTACCGAGTTTAGTCAACGATTCTGCTCCTGATTTAGGAGAAGTAGGTGAACTTTTCTATACCTTGACTTTAATTTTGACTTTTGAGCATTCTGATTTTAGTTTTGAAATTGATGAAATTGTTCGTGTTAAATTGTGCTTAATCGACTTTGTTATATGTTGTTTGTGCATTTTGGTTATGGTTAATCATGGAATCTTAAATTAGGGCAAACAAGGCTCAATCAGTAATCTTTCTTTTCAATTTCATAGTAGTATATTATAAGCCCTTCAGTTTGCACCAATGTCACACCCAATGAACCGAAACGGGTCATTATTGAACTATATGAACATCTAAACTATAGACATCTTGTAGTCTGTAAACACTGAATTTAAGATCAATAATGGACATTTTTGTTGGCAATGGGGGAGTACTAGTTTATGCTTAGCTGTTGTTTGAGTCTGACTTATGCTTCATGGTAATGTATGATCTTTGGTAATGATATTTTCATTGTTTTTTTTTTTTGTACTTGTAATGTTTGAGTTAAATGTATACTTAGTTTGTGTTATTTTAAAAGCACATTTCACTGCGCGCATGATTTTCAGGCAGTTTTGGTTATAGGGAGCATGTTTTCAAAATCAACGTTTAAGGGCCTATGTTATAAGTTTATTAGCGAATAACGGGCATCAGTACCTGTATGACTGATTAATCCTCAAAGAGGGGATCTTTGACTGATTGTGAACTTGTAACATAGACTTTGAATGGTTGAGTTTGGATGTAACATGTAAGTTCCCTAAAATAGAAGTTGAGACGGTATACAGTGTACACGTCTTTTACTTTCAGTTTGCCCCTACTGCACACCATTAAAGAAAATTATTTGAATAAAAGATTGCAGTAATGATTTAATGGAACTTTAGTTTCACATTTTTAGACCTGGTGATTATGTCTTTGTTTACAGGCATCCATTCAAAGAAGATGGAGTTCCATCTTGCAAATAGACTTGATCGTGATACAAGTGGTGTGATACTAATCACTAAATCACATAAAGTAGCTGCAAAGCTTGTTAAGGCTTTCACGGATCACAAAGTGAGAAAAACATACATTGCTCGCTGTGTTGGGCAGGCTCCAAGATGGAAAAAGATCACTATTAGATCAGGCCATGGTCGGTCAAAGTTTGGAGCTTGGCGCGTGTATGCTACAAAAGATGTGGGTAGGACGTTACCGGGTGGATCTTCCATTAGAAACATGGAAACTGTATTTGAAGTATTATCAATTAAGGGTGACCAATGTAACAACGAGTTGAGTGAAATGGATATTGTGGTTGAAGAGAAATCATTAATTGAGCTTTTGGGAAATAAAGTTGAGGTTTTGGTGAGGGCGTATCCTAGAAGTGGAAGGACACATCAAATTCGGTTGCATTGTCAGTATCTTGGAATTCCTATACGGGGAGATGTAAAATACGAGGGTGTTTACGAGTGGAATGGGAGTGTGTATGATGGTCATCAACTTCATGCCGAGAGTTTGTCTTTTGAGCATCCTGTGACGGGTTCTCCTATTGTCGTTAACGCTCCTCTGCCATTATGGGCTACCCAAGGTTTATGATGTCATTGTTGTCTGAACGAACGGATATCGTGTATTCAATACATGGATTCGATGCTTTCTAGTACCGTTATTTGGCACTCTCTTCATTTTTAGTAAAATTATCATGTTTACTTGACTAGGGTTGTTAATTGGCCTCCTAGGATCTAAAACTTCTTCATAGAACACCAAATCCTTCACTTATTTTACCTTCTAAATATTGGATTCCGCTCTTTTGCATATGTCATCTCTAGCATGTGTTGTAGCTAAAGATTGTGAAATGGACGGGTTGATTATATGTCAGGGTTGTTTTGGTTCATGTCAAAATGGGTCAAGTTGAATTAGGTTCACCTGCCAATATTTTTATCTATTTCTTTTAATTTTAAAAGTAGTTAATGTATCAAGTATGATTTTATTACACTAGCTTTGTGTCAACAACCTAATCTAAGCCGGCAAAACAGTCGGTTTGAGTTGGGTAACGGGTCAAAAAAGTCTGAGCCGGCAAAACAGTCGGTTTTATCTATTTCTTTTAATTTTAAAAGTAGTTAAATGTATCAAGTATGATTTTATTACACTAGCTTTGTGTCAACAACCTAATCTAAGCCGGCAAAACAGTCGGTTTGAGTTGGGTAACGGGTCCATGGGTTCGGGTCAAAAAAGTCTGAGCAATTTGGTTTGCGTCAAAACGTGTTCTCTGACCAAATTGTGTCTGGGTCGAAACGGGTGCTGACCAAATTCATTTTGATTAAAATGGGTTCTTCGTATTTTTGGTGATGGTGGTGGATTTGTTGAATGAAAAACTGAACAACAAATGCGGTGTGGTGGGTTTGTAAATTTTAATAGACTCAAGGTGAACCATGCATAATTTAGTAGACTTATGAATCCATAACCAATTCTTTTTAACAAGATGGGTATAGATGAGATTAAAAAAATGGACCCTTATAATATAAAGTAAAAGCCTCATATAAAAAGTTAACAATACGATGAGAATTGTAATAACAATAAACTTAACAATAAATAAACCAACCTATTGTAGTAAAATTTAAATTTATCTCGCTTTCTATTTTCTTCTTTTTACGTTTCTCATTCCGCTTTGGTATCTGTATAAGGATTTTAGAGGTATAATCTGAAATGAATTAAACCTAACAATGTAAAGAAAACTCACTAGTTTAAAGTTTGAATCAAAATTAATGATAAACAAGCCGGTTACCCACCGCGCGTTGCGGCGGTAAGTTTGTTAGTTTCCAACTTAAGAGAGTAAGATGAGAGTTACTTACCAACCTAAATAAAATCAAGTTATTTGACAATAGAAAACTCAAACAGAACACGAAAAGTAAAAGAAAGTGTAATCTACGGACATGCAACAGGAAAACGTACCGCCAATGAAACCAAATCGTGATCTGAACTCCAAACCAACAACCTGCAACCAATTGAAACAACAACCAAATGTAATAAACATTATGAAGTTACATGGAGGCTCAGATAAAGATGATGTTGAGGGTGACTCTATGGCTGCAAAACTTTATTGCCTAGCCAAAAGAGTCTTTCAAACTCAACACACTATGGCTACAAAACTTTATTGCCTAGCCAAAAGAGTCTTCCAAACTCAACACACACTTTCAAAATCATGAAAGTGTCAATCTTTTAAGAAATCCTCATTGCCTCTTATAAAATGTATATATGTCTCATAAAGATAAAAGCCACCAAATATGGATAATGAAATACAACTGTAACTCAAAATAAAAGCTCAGCAGAAAAGTTTACCAAACCTATCATACACTTGTTGGAAATTTAAAAATTTCCAATGTGTTAACAAATCATCATCACCTCTGAACTCAACCAAACTCAATCCATATAGACGTTTAAATGAAACTAAGGAGAAGTAGATTTGTCATCCCTATGACATGGAAGCATCCCATTGACTGAACAAATGATTTAAAACATTTACTGGTGGCTCAGATTTGTTTTGAAAATTAAGTAATTGTTATGATAGGGGGAACTCAATGGCTGCAAAAATTTATTGCCTAGCCAAAAAAGTTAACCAAACCTATCATATACTTGATGAAAATTCAGAACCTCAATGTGTTAACAAATCATCATTGCCTCTTTACCTATTTCTTCTACTTGTTTCTTGAATCGATCGCATTTGAGGATTCCGCACTCATTTGCGATTAGATATCGTGTTGATGGTTTGATATCGGACCTACACCAACGAAACTGAGTCTACTTGTATCTTTAAACGAATACATGGATAAGCCAGCAATCAGTAGTCAACAATATAGAACTTTAATTCGACCACATCGCTTGATCTTACTATATGCAAGTAAAACAACTGAGTTTGGAAGCTAAGCCACACCTAAATGTATGCCATTCCACAAAGAATAACATCTACCAACCTAAACAAAATCAAGTTATTTGACAGTAAAAAACTCAAACAGAACACGAAAAGTAAAAGAAAGCGTAATCTACGGACATGCAACAGGAAAACGTACCGCCAATGAAACCAAATCGTGATCTAAACTCCAAACCAACAACCTACAACCAATTGAAACAACAACCAAATGTAATAAACATTATGAAGTTACATGGAGGCTCAGATAAAGATGATGTTGAGGGTGACTCTAATTATGGCTGCAAAACTTTATTGCCTAGCCAAAAGAGTCTTTCAAACTCAACACACTATGGCTGCAAAACTTTATTGCCTAGCCAAAAGAGTCATTGTTTGAGAATAAAAAAAATCTTCATTAGAAACACAAATGAATTTTTTCATTAGAAACAACACCATAACCAATATGTTTTCTCTTCACAAATACTTTTTATGCCAAGAAAAATGCCATCATCGATACGACCAAGTTGAAAACAGCAGCCATCAAAAATCTTCATTAGAAGATATATTAAGTAAATAATATAACGCTCAGATTATTGTCATTCATCATAACGGTAACAATAGCCATTCAGATTGTATACGGGACTCACGTGGGGTAACGGCAGCAGCTAAAACACTCTGCCGCAGCCAAAACCACATGAATCTAATACCGTAAAGACTAAAGTCATCATAGCCACAGTGCAGCAATTCAATCTCCAAAACCACATGAATCTAAACCCGTAAAGATTAAAGTCATCATAGGCTTATAGCCATAATACAACAACTCAAGTTCAAGCCACAAATTGGAGAGATTCATTGACAAAAACCATCATCAAACTCACCATCATCATCCCTGTAACTTCAAATGTAAAAAAAAAATCACAGGCGACATCACAAATAATAAGAACAGAAAACAACCATCGCCTCAAGAACTCATCATCGTCACTGCCATCAGGCTCCGGTTTGGAGACAAACCAAAACATGGCCAGCGGCTGCGCCAAAGCGCCACGCCGCCGCCAGACACCTACCTGTCAGCTCAAACCCTAACGGGTCCTTTTAACTGGCACACAACCAAACAATTTCAAAATGTGGATCATAAGAACAGATAACAATTATCGCCTCAAGGACTCATCGGAACATCCATCGTCATTGCCATCAAGCTCCGATGTGGAAATGGACCAAAACACAGCCAGCGGCTGCGCCAAAGCGCCATGCCGCCGCTAGATACCCACCTGTCGGCTCAAACCCTGACGGGTGACATATCATCGCCGAATTGCCATTAAACATTGCAGAGTCTGCAACACAAAACAATCATCGCCTCAACGGCTCATGTAACTTCCCACCGTCATCGCCCTAAGGCTCGGATGTCCAAGCGAACCAATTACAGCCGGCGGCTGCACCAAGGCGCCACGCCGCCGGCAGATCCTAAAACCCAGCGAAGCCGCCGCCGGTAGATCCTAAAACCCAGCAAAGCCGCCGCCGCCGCCGATAAAGTGTATCGAGAAACCACCGCCCGGAAATTAAACTCGGCGACGGCAAAACTCATACAACAGAAGACGATGGTAAGGGAGCGGCGTAACCGCCTGAGTCGATGGTTTCAGCGGCGCAACCGCCTCTTTAGGGTTTCGTATGGAACTGAAGGAGCAGAGAGAAATGACGGAAAAGAAGAGTTTCGTATGGAACTAAAGGAGAAGAGAGAAATGACGGAAAAGAAGAGAGAACGAAATAAGACAAATGAGAGAAATGAAGTTAATATATGACAAAAGCCACCGCCCAACAAAGCCATAAAATTAAAAACACCTGGTATTTTAAAGCCATTTAATTAGTTGAAACTTGTACAGTGATAACAGACACAACCAAACAATTTCAAAATGTTATATATATCAATTTCAAAAAATATAAGAACCCTGATAAGGAATGTATAATTCATGATAATCATAAAAACAAACACTAAGATCGTATAAACTATCTAATTATTAGTTACCCCTAAAATTTTGAATTTTAAAACCTTAGTTTCATTGAACTAATAGGAGAAAGATGGTATCTAATAGGATTATAGGAGAGATAAATTAGAAAATTTTGATAAGTGCGAATGTGGAGATGACACATCACATTAAGATTTTTTGTTTAACATATAGTAGATTCATATAAAGTAAAAGCCTCATATAAAAAGTTAACAATACGATGAGAATTGTATAACAATAAACTTAACAATAAATAAACCAACCTATTGTAGTAAAATTTGAATTTATCTCGCTTTCTATTTTCTTCTTTTTACGTTTCTCATTCCGCTTTGGTATCTGTATAAGGATTTTAGAGGTATAATCTGAAATGAATTAAACCTAACAATGTAAAGAAAACTCACTAGTTTAAAGTTTGAATCAAAATTAATGATAAATTTCAAAAAATATAAGAACCCTGATCAGGAATGTATAATTCATGATAATCATAAAAACAAACACTAAGATCGTATAAACTATCTAATTATTAGTTACCCCTAAAATTTTGAATTTTAAAACCTTAGTTTCATTGAACCTAATAGGAGAAAGATGGTATCTAATAGGATTATAGGAGAGATAGATTAGAAAATTTTGATAAGAGCGAATGTGGAGATGACACATCACATTAAGATTTTTTGTTTATCATATGGTAGATTTGTCACACCCCGGTCAACGGTTTCGGGTGTGAGCGAGAATGGAATCATAGTCGAGGATACATAGAACAACTTCTAATAAATTAAAACTTCATAAAACATTACTTCATTTCATTTGCAGCGGAAAAGATAGTGGAAACGATAATGTCTTACAATGTGAAAACATAAAGTCTTAAATTAATATTAAAAGCATAAATCGGTTTATTTGGATAGTCGGTACTATGACTCCGAAAGCAGGTCCGATAGCGTACGTAAGCCCCCATTTGCATGTCTTCATGAGTTGCGTCAATTACCTAAGAAATCATGAGTTTAAAAGGTCAACATAAAGTTGGTGAGGTTCACAGGTTTAAGACTCACAGTTTAATCATTGTAAAACAGTTTTCAGTATACTTAAATATTACGTTGGTTTACCGTTGTGGTTGCATGATCTCACCTGAACCTTGATTTCAAATACTAACGGTTTACCCACCCAGCATCTCTTGCCCAGAGATGTTAAACAGAGCAGAATAACTGACGTGTACCCCCAGACAATCCGGAGTCAGAACTGGAGCTACCAGTTAGGGTAGGGTTGTCAACCCAAATAGATCTATTCACTAGCTATCGTTTCGTACAGAACTAATTGAAATCAATTAATGGTGGGATACGGTTGTACAAACGTTTATAACGATAATGTACCAAGTTGGGCAATCAGTAAGAGAACAAGTAGTCATACGACTAACAGATAAACCATAATATTAAGTAAAAGCATTTATCAGATTTCATGATTTCTCCCCCAAAGTATAAAACGGTTAAAGGAAAAGGGGCCGTGAAACTCACTGATTCAGCAGATAAGTGATATGACAGCGGTGAAGAAACGGTAGCACGTAACGTCCTAAATCATTAAATAAACATATGCATAAGGTCTTATGATTATTTGAGTAACAAAAGTCACCCAAGTGATACCGGTCAAGTCTTGACGTTTTAGTCCATTTGTATACGTTTTGAAAACCCGTTAGCTTGTATTTATCAAACAAATACGTTCGGTGATGATTTATATTTATGTTAAATAAATATAACCAAAGATTTATCATTTTTAACAATTCAACCAAGTCTTGAATATTGAGTTTAGAATAATAATAACGTTTATTATTATTTTCACAAGTTCGTATAATTATTTTTAATTAAATAATTACATATCCGATTTGTTAATCTTGCAAGTTATAATTATATTAAATAATTATGATTAACAATACTTTGGTGAATAAAGCATGGTTTATATCTTTTGCAAATAATTATTTGTCAAGAATAATTATTAAATGTTTGCTTTATTTTTTTAAACATGAATCTTTTAAAGAAAACATTCAAAGTTTCTAACATTTAATCATTTATTTTTCGAAAGCGTTTAATGTTTCATTTGCATGAAATATATATTTTTCTTTCATAAATATTTTCAAAACATTGTAACGACGCTTGGATTTATATAAAATCGTCTTTTATAAAAACTTGATTTTATTTAAAATCTCTAACAAATGTAAGTCCATTTTTGGTTACTTTGATTTCACAAAATCCATATAAACACTTAGCTTGTCTTTGATTTATTTTTATAAAATCCTTTTATAAAAATATTTAGTTTTCACAAGTGACATTTTTTATAGAATAATCCATTTATCTCCAAAGTTTTAGAAATGTTAAAACTTGTAATAAATCCAAGAATTTATGTCACATTAATCATTTGACATAAATATTATTCTTACCATTTTTAGTAACAAAATCTATATTTATTCTTTTTGTCTTGAACTTTTTATAACACATATTTAATGTGTTAATCTTTCCAAATCAAGTAACATTCCTTTTGTTTTAGTCATAGGTTACATATGTAATATTTATTTAGTTTCCTTGATTTAAATAAGTCCATGAACATGTTTAATATATCTTTTCATTTTCTAGCATTTTTATAACATAATCATAAGCTCATATCTACTAACACTTTGTGTTAGGACCAAAGATTAAATAAAAATGCAATCACTAACACATAGCGTTAGGACAAAAAAAATTAAATGACAATCACTAACACATTTGTGTTAGGACAAATAAATGTAAATAACAATCACTAACACATTTGTGTTAGGACAAATAAATGTAAATAACAATCACTAACACATTTGTGTTAGGACAAATAAATGTAAATAACAATCACTAACACATTTGTGTTAGGACAAATAAATATAAACATGTATAGATGGTTATTCATGATTTAATTTATATGAAGGGGTTTGAGTTTTATTTAAAACAACTAACTATGAAATCAAGATTTCATATTTTCAAGAATCAAGGTGCACACCATATTACTTTCCTTAGATTTCATAAGTGTGTTTCACCACACTTTTTGGCCATCTTTAAGCATTTAAATGCACCAAAATAAGTGTTTGATCTTGGAAGAAAGTAGGTTAAAAAGAGAGTTTTTATTAGTTGTTCAAACAAAGCACAAACATTCTTTGATCTTTTAGTGGATTGTTGTCAAGACTTGTAGGCTTTCTTGGGTGGTAAACATGAAAGAAATATAGATGAGAAGGGGTTAAAAACACTCACAATGGTTGTGAGTTAAAACCGGCAAGAAAAGGGAGAGGGGCGGCGGTTTGCGGCGGCGTAGCGGTGGTGTAGCGGCGGTCCGGCGGTGGTTGACCGGTGGCGGACGGTGGTTGGCGGTGGTGGTGTGGCCGGCTAGGGAGAAGAGGGAGGGAGTGGGTGTGCTTCTTGGTTGGGTGCAAGAGAACAAGGTGGTGTGGTGGTCTCCTTTTATACCCACATTAAGGGTTATTAACCCATGGTTAATTGTGTGTTGTCACACTCTCAAGTCCCCTAACAATCTCATGAGTAGGTTACTAATTTTTATAAATCCTTCAAGTGTTTTATAAGAGTTCACTCACTTTTATAAAATATAAAGTGGTTAGGAGTTTATAAAAATTGTAACTTTTTAAAATATAATCCAAGAGTAATTAATCCAATTGAATGGTGGTTTTTATTTTTATAAACGTTGTTAACCCAAATTTTATAAAAATATTAGTGGGTTATATTTTATAAAACAAGTGGGTTTAAAACAAATTAATCACTTTGTTAACAATTGGGCCGAAGCCCAATCGGAAATGAAATAGGCTTATGGGCCGAAGCCCAGTTTGGTTTAAATGGTGGAACGGGCCGAAGCCCATTAATATTTGGAGATGGGCCGTAGCCCACTTCGGGTTTGGGAGAGGGAACCGGGCCGCGAGAGAGAAAGGAGGAAAGGATTGGGCCGGTTCGGCCCAATGTGTTGCGGGTCGCGGGTCGGGTATCCGGTTCAGGGAAAATACTCAGTGTGACGATGCGAGTCACCGGTTAAATTTTTGGGTTAATCCAGGTTGAATTGGGCTTATTGGGCTTACCGGGCCCAATAGGTGAAACGAGTTACTCGTTTGGCTAAGTCTTGACAACGTAACGTTTTTCACAAGCATTTTACGTTCATAAAACGTTTTATCAGTTTATATTGGTTTGATAAAATATAAAATGTCAAATTTTATATTTAATTTCTTATTATTAAAATTCCATTAATAATAATATGAAATGTTCATAATTCACAGTTATTCAACGCGAATTTCATATCAGTTAATCGTTTATCTAAACATAGTTAATCATGCGGTTTAAAGCAGTAAATCACGTGATTATAACGTAATTAAAAGTCAACAAAAGTCAACGGAGAGAGAGTTGACCTGATTTTTGGGCCGGGTGTCACAAGATTCAAATTATTGCGTCTGATCTTATTTATCGTTACTTTTATTGATATTTTATAGATTTCATAGTTTCTTTTAGGGGTGTTCACGGTCCGGTTTATACGGTTTTTGTGTCAAATCGTAAACCAAACCGTTAGTTATGGTTTTTTATAATCGAAAACCTAAACCGAACCGTTAAAAATTAAAAACCGAACCAAACCGAACCGCTATTTCCGGTTTGGTTACAGTTTGGTTTCACGATTTGGGATCTTTAGGATTTCGATATAAGTTTAGAATAATAAAATTAAAAATTATAAAAAAAATCCAAATCAAGTTTATCAAATGAGGTTATGAGAGTATTAGCTGTTGTACTATACTTACCACCTTCAATTTATTTATTAATACAAAATTCATCTCTAAATATGAAATGTAACCTCCAACACATTCTAGATTTCCAAAATTACTAAAAGATGTCTAAATTCATATTTTAAGCTTTTAAGCGCTAAAACTTGAATTCCTCTTTGATATGTTTTTAATAGTGTCAAAACCTAAAATCTCATTACAAAAACAAGTCAACCTAATTATCTATATCTATATAATTCTATATATATATACATACATACATATATATATATATATTATATTATATGTACGGTCCGGTCCGGTTTTTTACAATCGATTTTTATATAAACCGTAAACCAAACTGTTCACTACGGTTTGAAAACTTTGAAACCGACCGACCGTTCGTTAAGATAAAAAACCGACCGTAAAACCAAACCGATGACCGGTTTGGACGGTTTCGCGGTTTGAAACCGAACCGTGAATACCCCTAGTTTCTTTTAAGGGTTTGTATGAGACGCTTTGGGTTTGTGCCTATTCGATGTAAAAAAACCAAGACTAGTCGATTATGATGATGATCTAGTTTGAGTCGGCTTGTAATCCGAAAAAAAGATTTCAGTAATTTCACGCTAGTTTTGGGATAGAAAGTTCACGCTTAGTAGTTTTTTTTACCCAATTACTTTTTAAATTTTTTATCTTTGTACATAAGTATCTCTCGTTATGTTAAAAATGATATAAAATTTATAACGCTTAGAAAACATTAAATTAAATCATGTGATGGTTAAGTAAAACATATAGTAAAATAATTGAACAAAGAAAAATTAAAAAGCAAAATCACACAAATGACCCGTTGATCAACCCAAAGTGACAAAATAGCAATTGATGAATAGAAAAATAAAATTAACCATTGACTTTGATTTCAGCGAGCGATGGATTGTGATGAGGTGGCGAGGGTTTGCGTGAATTTGAAATTCAGAAAAGTATTTTATTCATTATTCTTTTAAACTAAATACAACTTAATATCTTTTTTTTAAATAATTACAAAGGACAAATTTGTAATTTACTCTAAAAATTAGTAACAGTATGGCATATGTTTGAAAGTTAGTTTACTCTATCAACATAAACAAACATATAACAAAAACAAATAATTTCATAAAAAAATTTAAAAATATATTCAAACTAGCAAATTACAAGAAGATAGAAGGAAAATGGACAATAAACTGCACCGTAAAATTCTTTTGTATAGCAAAACCAAACCGTTTAAATATATTTGATAAGTTATCTAGCGTTATCAAGCCGGATAGCCAAATCGAGTACTTGAGCCGTTGGACATAAATGACAAACGGATAAACCTTCTACGTGGACGACACTCGGGCCAGCTAGAGAAGTAGAGAACCAACTTACTGCCGTTCAAAAAAAAAGTAAAGAACCAACTAAGACATGTCTCCTTACCGAAGATAATTGCTCTTGTGGCGATATCCTATTAGCTAGCAGCCTACCACATGGTCTAAAATATTGTTTTTCATGATATTTACCGACTCCTTTCCTTAGTTGTTATAGACGTCCATGTGTATGTGGCTTAACCTGATTAGCTTTTACGTCTCAATATCAAAAGGGGGTGTATTACGGGAAAGTCAAGGACCTAATGTGTATTTTGGTAAATTTCCCTAATTTTGAATCGGCTAGCTAATGTAGACGTACCATGACAAGGTTTCTATTTCTCCGATGTCTATTGTCATGTGTCTAATATGGGCGTATGGCATATTGGAAGCACCTAGTAGGTCTTGTCGTGTAGTTAATATCTAGATCTTTTTTCATTCTTGTCTAAGGGGCTGTTTGTTTGTCACTTAATGAGATCTTAATGGGTTAACATCTGAATCGGTCAGATGTCAGAGTGTTTGGTTGGAACCACTTAATGAAAAGATACCTCTTAATGAGGTCTTATTCGGTAAGATTTATAACCCAATCTGATTCATTAAGCAACAAAAAAACCCACGTTATTTCCCTCTCTACCCTCACCCTCATATCTACGCCTTCATCCCCTCACCCTCACCACCTGATTTTTCCAGCCGCTTCCATCCAGATCGATGTCCGACACCAAAGCTCGACGTCCGGCCACCAAGCTCCGACGCTTCTTGATTCAGGTACCAATTTCGTTTAGTTCTCCACATGGGTTCATCGGCGGCGCTTCTTGATTAGGCCGAGGTTCATCATCACCGCTCAACCTGGGTTGATCTTCTTGATTCATGTGTCGATTCGTAGGTCAGGGGAAGCAATAGTGATTTAGGTCCGATTTACTGATCAACCTCGATTTTTGATTCAAATCCTTTTAATTCGAGTCTTTTTTATTCAGAAGATGATTTGGGGACTGTAGCAATTTTTGGGAAACTAGGTAAGATGGGTTGTGGAAAATGAATCCGGAGAAGGTAAATATCGGGACTGTGTTCGTGTTTTAGGAAATACTGGGACTGCTTTCGTGTTGTCCTTTCCTTCGTGTCTGGGGCTATGGGTTTATTGATTTCATGACAAGGGTGTTTTGGGTGGATATTGATGCAGAGAAGTTGTGGCCTGAGTAGAAGTGCTATTAGAGGTGGTTTATAAAAATCATGAAGCATTAATGAAAGTAGTATGGGTTTGTGGATGGGGCTTTCAATTTCCTGATTTGCTGGCATTACATTATGCTCAATTGTGAGCATTCGAGTCTGTCAATAAAGAGGCTTTCAATTTCCTGATTTGCAGCTACTCCTATAGACTTTGGATTGAAGTCAATTGAAAAAGGAGGGATTTTATTCTAATGCTCAGAGGTGGTTTGTTCATATCTATCTCGTATAGATGACCAAACATATACATTTTATTTACAATAAATGGTTTACAGGGGTAAAATAGTCATTCTGCACAGTCATTCAGAAGTTCAACCAAACAACACTTACTAGTTCAGCACTAACTTATTCAGAAGCTCTTATACAATCAGACCTCTTACTGATTCAGCACCTAATTGTAGGTCCAGAAAAACTCCCGAAACACGATATTGATATCACAAACGAGTGCGGAATCCTCGTTTAGTGATTGATTCAAGAATAGAAAAGAGAAGAAACGCGAAGAATACGATGATTAAACGTTAAAAACTTGATCTTTTGCACACAAGAAAACTTGTCGGGTACAAAACTTGTAATCGTAAACTCTGTCTCTCGGGTTTACGATCGTAATCTCCAATGGATCGTAAACACCTCTAAGCTGCTCTCTCAGATCGTAAACAGCCAACCCTCAACAAGGAGGTCAAGTGGTCTATATATAGACCACCATTGGGTTTACTATTGGGCCCCTTTTGGATCATAAACCCAATAGTAAACCCAAGCCCAATCATAAACTAGCCAAAACAATAATCAAACTAGCCTATGATTCTAATTAAACCCTCTAAGCCCTAGCCCAACATATTTAATATTACAAGCCTCATAATCTAGCCTCTACAATCTTCCCCTAGGCTTGTGATATTAATCCGTCTTCAATCTTTGAAATTCTTCTATTTGACTGGCTGGCATAGATGCTGATGAAGATTCTTTCCGCAGAAATCTTCATTGGGTTTCATGACGGGCACTTGGGACTTCCTCTTGATCAGCATCAGCTAGAACTTGTTGAAATGAACAAGTTAATGAGATGGAGGACTCCCATTGACTTGCTTCTCATGAAGGAATTGGTTCTTGCTGAATCTTCGGTAACTGTCTTGAATCTTCATAAATTAGATGGTTCAAATTTTGAAAACCCCTAACTTTGAAGAATTTGATTGTTGATCTTCAAACTTCATGATCTCTGACTGCTCTCTGTATCATTTTCTTTTTCAAAGATTTGACTTGAAATCTTCAGCTTCCCTTAAACTTGTGAGCATTTTCTTTGCCTTTTGAAGCTTTTGAAAACTTGTAAAGACACCAACAACTTCCCCTGAACAGTTGCTTATTCAGATGGAAGTCTTGTCCGGCTGGTTCTTTAACTTGAGCAGCAGCAGCATCAGCAGCATCTTTCTCTCATCAACCTGTCTGACACACATTTGAAAAAATATACACCACCAGACATTTGATGACTGGTCTTTGGGTTAGAAGGTAATTATCATCTGTTCAGTTGATTCAAATTAACATAATTTTAACCAAAAACCCTAATATAGATTACGGGTTTTCTATAAAACTTCCCCTGAACCCAAGACCTCTAAAGACTTCCCCTTAGCTGATAACTTCCCCTCAGCTAAGGACTTCCCCTGAGATAATACATATTATCTTCGAGTTCCCTTCAGATACTATGTATTATGGAAGTCTTTTCGGATAATACTTATTATCCTCCCTCCTTCCCCTAAAAAATTGTCAAGATCTGACGGAGGAAGTCTTTTCCATTAAATAATAAGTATCATCCTCGAGTTCCCTTCGGATAATACTTATTATCCCATACTCCTTCCCCTAAAAATTTGGCAAGATCTGTCGGGGGCATATTGTCATGCATTAAAACCCTTGAAAAACATATTTTGACTTCTCAAATCAACCTGGCCAAGACGAAAACACACCAAAAAGAACTTAAGGACTCACACACGAAAGATAAAAACAAACAAATACTTACCAAACCAAACATGAGAAAGTTTACAAGGGATCAAACCGTATGAATCTGACTGAGGAACCCTTTTCAGCTTCAGTTACTTGACTAGTCCAGGTGATTGCCGGTATGTTTGTCCGCTTTAAACTCAAACCCGTTTAATCCCAACCGAATGCGTCATGCTTAATATAGTACATTATTACCGTCATGTTTAATTGTCCCCACACCCAAGCGTACACAGCAAAACCTACCCAACCTCAGAGTTTATTGAGGATTCACAAACCCCCAACTTGAGGAACCATGCAACACCGTTATGACTACCACTTATTTCATTAACCATCAGTTGGTGATCAGGTCGGCCGCTAAGCACGCAAAGAAGACCAACTGAGTGATTATTTATTCTCTTTTCTTTTCTTTTTCATTTTCTTTTTCTTTTCTTTTTCTTTTCTTTTTCATTTTCTTTTGCTCTGTGGTGTTGTCAAGATAGCATAAACATGGCGTGTGAGAGAGTGAATACTAGGTAATTACCACTCTCAACCCATTTTTGCCGGGACTCAGTTTTTTAAACCATGCAACCTAGGATGGGAAACTAAACACATATATCTTTTAAGTTCACTGCACTTTCATTGGAGGTCATAAGTTTAGGTCGAGCCTACCGAGCATATCACCGTGGAGCTTGCCTTTCACTTCCGCCTTACGCGTGTCAGCCATCTCCAACCCGGTCATTCATTTTACTTCCCCTAAACTTCTCAAAAACAAGACACAAACAATTAAACACAAACAATTAAAAATTGAAAAGCACACTATTTTTGAGGGGTCAACATTTTCATCTTCTTTACATTTCTTCCCCTTGCTTTTTGATTTTTAATGTCACAATTTTGTGAGCATCATCATTTTTTTTTTTAACAAAATAAAACACACAAACACACAAACAAATTAAATGACTTTACACACATCTGGCCAAGCTAACTTTCAAAGTATTGATTTGAAAATTTTTAGAAAATAGGGTTTC
This sequence comes from Deinandra increscens subsp. villosa, assembly GCA_039602395.1. NCBI lineage: Eukaryota > Viridiplantae > Streptophyta > Magnoliopsida > Asterales > Asteraceae > Deinandra > Deinandra increscens. Next base: position 73,721,313 of record JBCNJP010000012.1, on the reverse strand, counting down.
ACGACATGCACACTTCATTGCATTTGAAGTCAAACACTTAATCAATCAATTGAAAATTTTAGGAAATTTGGTTTGACTGAAAACACCCTTTGCCGCTTCATTCACACAACCAAGTTAAGAACAGTACCTTTCGTGCTGATTTTGACATTTTACCTCTCAAAGAGACATACCTTCCATTGTATAGATATCTTGACATGACATGAAGATACGTCTCCTAAACTGTGCCTGGAACAATCACTTACCAACAAACAACTTAATAAAAAAATGTTAGTGATAATCCTCCTTGATCGTTCCTGCACACAGTGAGAGATTAGTTAGCTAATAGTACCCAGGCCATTGTTTTTCTGGGTACTCCTGAGGAATCAATGAATGAAATTTCTTTTAAAAACATTCCTTTTGAAAGATCAGGAAGTTGGGATGATTCGGTTGTAGCTGCCTTGACTTTTGGCTTCCAAATTCCAGGTGATTTAACATTTGTTTTAGTCACTTTTGGAGTTGTGACTTTAGGTGTTTCAACCTTCTTCGTTTTAAGTTCACTTTTCAAAACAGTTTTTGTTTTAGTCACCTTTTGAGTTGTGACTTTAGGTATTTCAACCTTCTGCATTTTAGAAATATTTTTCAAAACAGTTTTAGTTACCTTGGGAGGGGTAACTTTGGGTTTTTCAAGTTTTGATTGCTTTGAAAATGGTTTCATCACCTTTTTCTGAAAATTTTGGTAACTTGGAAAGCTGTTGTTTTGATTTAAAGATTTTCTTTCAGCTTTGGCAGCACCCCAATGTTGATCAGAGGGTTTAACCTTGGGAGTAACAGTCTTCATTGCCTTAGGTTTTTGCACCATCATCGGCTTAGACTTCACAGACTCCTGAGATGAAACCCTTTGAGTGTTCGGATAATAGGGTTCATAGGGGCGATAAAGACAGTTTCTAGCAATATGACCAGCGATGCCACAAATAAAGCAAGTCTGCTTCTTTAGATAGAAGTCAGACGTGTACCCATTTGACTTTGGTGGCTGATATGGAGCTGGTTTGCTCTGTGTCTGCTTCTTTGGTCCATTTGCTGATCCAAGATTGACTCTTGGCTGGTTCCTCGAAGCCTGTGTCGAACCTGTCTTAACCGTCTTTGTGCTTCCTTGATTCTTTGACGTTGAAGCACCATTCTTGCAATTACAACAACAACTGCATGATCCAACTGAAGAAATGGGAGACACAACTACTCCCTTTAGTTTTTCATTCTTCACTCCAGCTGTTGGCTTCATACTCGGATGCTTAATGGTGATCTTTGGCTTCTCAACTTTAGCTTCACTGATCACTCCATCAGTTAGTCCCTTGAACTTGGAGGAGAAGGATGGTAAGTCATACCCAACATCTGGTTCTTGGTCAAACATAGATCCAGATGTCATAAAGATCTTCCCCTCAGGCCGTGTTGTCAAGATCACCTTTTCCCTTTTGACTTCGTCAACAACCTTGAAGCATGGGGTTTCAATTTTAGGGTATGGTTTCAACTCTATCCCAGCTTCATCAGACTTAGAGTTGTGACACCTGTCATATTTCTGACACTCAGCATCATTGTCTGATATATCTTTTACCCTCCCTTCACCATAAGTCATATTTGCTTCATTATCAATTTCTTCTTGTGTCAATGGTGTAGTTCCAACCAAGACACTATCAACAGGAGGAGCAGCTTCTTTATAATCAGACTTGGTTCGTTCAACCTGTTCCTCACTAAGAAGTATTCCTATAATGTCCCTGGGAACTGGTGGAGGAATAATGCTGTTTGCAGACAGAGATTTATCAGACTTTTCTGACCCACACCCAGTTTTATCTTTCCCAACTTGGCCGGTCACAACGGCATGTGACAATTCCTTTCCAGCATCGAGCATTCTTTTGCTTCTCATTTGATTCATATCAAGTTTCACTTGCAACTCATTGTTCTTATGTGTGAGCTCATCTACCTGCTTCCTAAGCTCAGCTATTTCTAACTTAGCGTCGTCATACAGATAAGCGTTCTCAGTTGCTAGTTTTTGATATTTCACAATGTCTAGTTTCTGGGCTTTTACCTTCTCCTCATTCTTTTGCCATCTACCCTTGAATGAACTCCTTTCGCATTTTACCTCAAACAGTTCTGACATAAAATTTTTACAGATTTGCCTAAGTTCAGGAATTATACGAGCACAAGTAGGATTGGGGCATATCTCAGCATCGTCGTCCTCAAGTATATTCTTTTCTTCAACCACTGAACTCATTTTCTTTCTTTAGGTATGCAACTTCTGAAAATCTTGAAAATCGGCAAAATCGGCAAAATCGGCAAAAGTACTATTCAAAGAATAGTGTCATAAACTTAAAACTGAAAAACGAGGCCTTCGGAGTGGATTTTGGGGGTCCAAACGAGCTCCCCTGGACGTTAGTCGGGGGTAATTCTGGGGCTCGGTGTCACGAACGTCGTGTTCAAATTTGAGCTTCTAACTCCAAACGAGTCAAAAGTTACGCCCGTTTCCGTGAAAGTATGAAAAATTGACTTTTTGCCATAAACCAGCCCTGTTTATGATCGTAATCCCTGTTTTACGATCGTAATCCCTGTTTACGATCGTAATCCCTGTTTATGATCGTAATCACCTGTTTACGATCGTAATCACCTTCAGTCATAAACACCAGTCATAAACTCAGAATCGGAATCTCAATCATAAACTCCGATAGTAAACTCAGTTTATGATTGTGTTGGATCTTAAACCTTCAAATCTTGATCATAAACATTCATATCTTCAAGCCTTGATCATAAACCTTCAAATCTTCAAGCCTTGATCATAAACCTTCAAACCTTCAAGCCTTGATCATAAACCTTCAAATCTTCAAATCTTCAAATCTTCAAATCTTCAAATCTTCAAATCTTCAAATCTTCAAATCTTCAAATCTTCAAATCTTCAAATCTTCAAATCTTCAAATCTTTAAATCTTTAAATCTTCAAATCTTCAAATCTTCAAATCTTCAAATCTTCAAATCTTCAAATCTTCAAATCTTCAAATCTTCAAATCTTTAAATCTTCAAATCTTCAAATCTTCAAATTTTTTTTTTTTTGGAAAAAGCTTGAATCCAATATCGTGAGAACCTCGAATCTGTGATTCTTGGCTCTGATACCAATTGTAGGTCCAGAAAAACTCCCGAAACACGATATTGATATCACAAACGAGTGCGGAATCCTCGTTTAGTGATTGATTCAAGAATAGAAAAGATGAAGAGAACGCGAAGAATACGATGATTAAACGTTAAAAACTTGATCTTTTGCACACAAGAAAACTTGTCGGGTACAAAACTTGTAATCGTAAACTCTGTCTCTCGGGTTTACGATCGTAATCTCCAATGGATCGTAAACACCTCTAAGCTCTCTCTAGATCGTAAACAGCCAACCCTCAACAAGGAGGTCAAGTGGTCTATATATAGACCACCATTGGGTTTACTATTGGGCCCCTTTTGGATCATAAACCCAATAGTAAACCCAAGCCCAATCATAAACTAGCCAAAACAATAATCAAACTAGCCTATGATTCTAATTAAACCCTCTAAGCCCTAGCCCAACATATTTAATATTACAAGCCTCATAATCTAGCCTCTACACTAATAATACAGATCCTACCAAACAGCCCCTAAGGATAACGAATTTAGCATAAAAGTTGGTGGTGTAACATAAACTTTTATGTCCCAGACCCAATCCTTTTAGCGTTTGTTTCTAACTTTAATATAGTTACGCAGTTTTTTGTACCTCAATTTTCTTTATGTAGCGTTATAGCAATGTAACCACTTTGTGTGCACGTGTTATCCCCGCGACTACGCTCGGGCTGTAAATCTTTGTATTATTTATTACGAAATACGTGTTTCGGCTGATAATCTTTTGAGTTTATGTAATCATGAAGTTATCAATACTATATAATAGAAAAAGTTGTCATACTTTAATTAGTAAAAAAAACATTTGTCATCACCATAAAAACCATAAAAATTTTGGATTAAGTCAAAATTTTAATATGTAATTATTCAAAATATTAAATTTTGGTTTATTTAGTTTAAACTTTTAATAAATAATTATCCAAATACATATTTTTTATATTAAGGTTAGTAATTATCCAAATACTAAATTTTAATATTAAGGTTAATATTTTATTCAAGATAATATTTTTATTGCGTATATATTATATTTAATTGCATATACTTTAATACTTTGAAGTAATGCTTATAATAATTTATTCATAATAATAATTTAATAATATATTATATATGTAATATATAATACTTTATTCAATCAATTTTATAACTTTTTTATTTTAATTAAGTTTAAATTCAAATTTACCAACTATTTCATTTTAATATTATAAACAAAATCCTTATTTACCGTGACTAGAATTTTTTTTTTAATATCAAACACTCGGTTACCCGGGGGTCTCATCATGGTAAACGATATTACTCACGTCACGTTACGACCGCAGTCCATACGAGTAAATAAGACCCTCTGTGTTGCACATTCATCCCTGAGAAAACCTACCGCCTAAATGCCCACTGTCATAAAACCTTTGACCCAATTATAATTACTATTTTATATAGTTATAAAAAATATATAATTGTCGTAGATTATGATTGTATTTATATGTTTTTTTTAATCAACCGTTTGTACACGATAAATAAAACAAATTTTTAGACCGAAATTCGATTTAAAGACTTTGACCGAAAAACAGGGTGAATCGGTTTTGTGTAAATGAGGAGGTGACGCATGTTTCGGTTGAACACGCAAACATAGCTAAACAAGTTAGGTTTGTATCAACTTGAGGGGTTTACATCTGTAATCCGTTTATTTTTATAATATTTCTAAAATATGTTTTATAATATTTTTAACAAGTTACAAAATTAGGAGAAAATTAGCATAAAGTGGTATAGTTTAAGTGCAATTGTTTTACGTACATATTTGTTATTGTGAATTTGTAACCCCCTAAAGTATTATTATGTGTAACAATTAAAAAAAAAGCTAAAAATCAGATTGATTGAACGAATAGTGTTTGTCTTAACCCGTTATTTGAGTTCACGTGGATTTCTATAAGATTTGTAGATTCATGTCGAGTTCAATTTGTCAATAAACCCTTAAACACAACCCATTTAGGATCCCCTAACTTAGCAATATCACAAATAGATTATGTAAAAGAAAGTATTAAACCTCATTTTTATTCCTTAATTATCACCTGAAACGTATATAACTGAGAATGCATGTTTATTCATAAGTAACAAGTTGTTACTAACAACATATATAGCTAGTAAGGAGACTGGCCAACATAGTTTCCAGGAGGATAATAGCTGCATATAACGAACCACCAACCGTTATTAGTGCACTGGACCCGAGCACACCCGAGTTGATCCGACTTACGCCACACTACTTGAGTGTAGTGTCCACAGACGTGCCCGCTAGCACACGTATTTGTAGTATGACTATAGTAAGTTTTCTCACCCACCCACAAATTAACCGCTGCAGTGCCAGTGAAGGTACCGCTACCCTCAGCAAGGTTCTCACCATATGGTCCACCGGAGTGGACGAGATTGCAATCTGCTATCCTCTGGTTAGCATAGTTCTGAGCATAGTCAGCAACTGTGGCGTTCCATACCATGTTTCCAACGCCAACTTGTGTACGGGCTGTGTTGTGAGCATTTAGGTAATCTTGTTGGGAGTTTTGTGCATGGGTGGTCTGGAAGATGGCAAGAGTTAGGAAACAAATGAGTGCAAATGAGAGTTTGAATGACCCCATAATAATAACAATTGCTTAGTATATATTTGGTAGGGTTTTTGATGATGGAGTGATGAACTACAGAAAAGGCTATTTATAGAAGGTTTTGTGCTATTATAGTAACAATAGATTTGGGCAGTAATTTAAGCATACTATTCTAAGCAAAGTCAAATACAAAGCTTCCACTTTGCGCATGCATTACTGCATTTTGACCTTTGCTTCATTTTGCTCCAATTCTCAAATTACACAAGTTGGTGATTGATTCATTCCCCATGTTGCCTTATACCACCGATCCCAACTAATTAACTAAAAAAATTATATAAAAAAAACAAGTCTTGCTTACTTAAAAAAGAATAAGAAAACGGCTCCAAATACTATGTCGCTTGTAATTTACAACGGTTACCCCAAAATCGCTTTATTTGATTTTTATTAAATTTATATATATTTTTACATATGAAATTAATTCTTCAGAAGATTAAATCGGTGTTTTACAAACCCTTCTAATTTGTATTTATTAAACATATTTTTTATATATGAACTCTTATTTCAATATTTCCTCTTTAATCGAATTCTTGCATATGAGATCAATAGTAGCTCTAAATTAGCGATCAAAATGTTAAAATTAATATCAAGAACTTGAGTCTAAGACAACAAATTGAACGATATGGAAACGAATTCGAGAGAATTTTATTGCTTTATCTCGATGGGAAAAACACGTAAGGAATTGGGGAAGAACCATGCATATAACATGGTTTCTCACTTCTGGTACCTCATCTTTATGGCCTTATTAAAAACAGAAACAAACTTGTAACTATTAACTAATTACAACAAGACACCCCCCCCCCCCCCCCCACCCACCCCCAAACTTCATGAACTAACAAGTTAACATTGAGTTAACACTTTAACAATCCACCTTGTTAACCGATGTTTAACAAGTCCAAACAATAAGCATACTTAGGACCGGCCAGGTAGCGCCTTGGTCATGGCACCAACAACATTATCAATACTATCTACTTCTTTGACTTCAATTTCTTTTGACTTTATCACATTTCTTATAAAATGTAATTTGGCACTAATGTGCTTGGTTCTTTCATAATATACTTGATTCTTTGCTAACTAAACTACACCAGAATTATCACATAACACCATTGTCTTGCTCAAATCAATTCATGGTTTAGAAATCAAGCCCTTTAACCATAAATCCTCCTTTACACCTTCTCTCAAAACAATATATTCAACTTCAGTAGTGAATAAAGCATCCACATGCTGATGTCCTGCTTTCCAACTCATCAGACTATCAAATACAATAAAAGGATAGCCTATTTGATTTTCCTCTATTTAAATCATTTGCAAAGTCTGAGTCCACATATCTAGTTATAACATCACCTTCATAATTTGATCATCCCAAATTAAGACCATAACTCCTTGTACCATTCAAATACTCATGATCCATTTTATAACATTCTATGAGGCTTCCTTGGCGTAGCCATGTTTCTACTAACAATGCTAACAACATTACTGACGCCTGGTCTTGTGTAAACCATAAGATGCATCAGACTTCCAACTACATTACAATAAGGAACTTTACGCGAGTACAATTCATCAGAATCAGTTTGAGGTGAGTCTTTTTGCAGAAACTTTAAAGTGCTGAGCAATAGGAGTAACTACAGACTTGCTCCCATTTATAGCATAATTCTTTAAAATCTTGTTAACATAAGATTCTTATGTTAACCTTACAGCCTTTGACTTTTGTCACTGCTAATTTCCATCCCTGAAATCTTCATGGCTTCCCCTAACGCTTTTATGCCAAACTCATTCAGAAATCTTTTAGTATCTTGAATTTAATTATTGTGTTTACATGTAACATATATTTACCTAAAGTAACAAGTAGATGTATGCACCGCGTATCATACTCCTTTAAGTGTACACAGCTATCACAACTACTTCTTTTAAACCCATTATTTATCATACATTCATCAAATCTTAAATACCACCGTCGAGAGGATTGTTTTAAGCCATAAAGGGACCTTTTAAGCAAAGAAACCTTATCCTCTTCACCTTCAAAATTAAACCATGGTGGTTGCTTCATACAAATTTGCTCATCTAATCTTCAACGTAAAGAAAAACCAGTCTTTACATCCAATTCTTCCAAATTCAAAATGCATACACTCTTATTGAGGTATGTTTCAGAACATGTGAAAATATTTCATGATAAATAATGTCAACCTTTTGAGTAAACCTCCTGGAAACCAACTTTTCCTTACATCTAGGCAACTCACCTGGTAAATCACTTCGCTTGTCAAAAAGTAGTGTCATTTTCTCATAAATATCTCATTTCACCCTCCAATCATTGCACTATTCCTTTTGTCTTTTTCTACTCATTTCATCCTCCAATGCACTAATGCATTTGTCTTTGTCTACTGATGTGATTCAAATGATACATGTTTTTTTTATACATTTTCACACATCTTTCGATCGAATACTGGTCAATTCCTACCGTAATTGTTATTAATTTGCTTTGTTTTAGTATAAACAGGTTTCAAGGAACGAAATGACAAAGTTATGGAATTTCAAGGGAAATACAGAGAAATGAAGTCGTAAGCCGTATTCCATCCTTAACTTGCTACCCAATGTTGCAATGAATCGAGAATTAAAGAAGATTTGATCCAAGAATAAAAGTCATCAGTAATGAGCCGTTACCTCATAATGACTCGTTACACCCTAATTTCCGGAAACCTTAATTAACACTATAAATAGAACATTTTACACCCAATTAAAAGGTTAGCAACCAAAGGTCGACTCTGCCATTCTAGACGAATTCCAGGAGATAGAGAGGAGCAATCGGAGCACTTGAACCCAAGTAGAGTTAGTTTTATCATTCGACTAATCGGTACACTTTGATTTCAATTTATAATCGTTAATTTCGTTATGTTTCGTTTGATACAAGTTATTTGCTGTTTTATTTCTGTCATGAGTAGCTAAACTCCACCATCAACTTGGTGGAGATGAATCTAGTAGTACAATAATCATGATTGACTGACTATTTATGCGTTTGGTTATGGGTTTACATCTTTAATCCGTTTATTTCTATAATATTGTTTAAAAATATATGTTTTATGCGATAAAACTTAACAAGTTACAAGATTAGGAGAATTATAGTTTAAGTGTAATTGTTTCATTTACATATTTGTTATTGTGAATTTATTATCCTAAAGTATGAATATGTAACAATTAAAAAAAAAAGGAAAATTGGCCCATATTAACCCAAGTTATCATACATTGGCCGATATAATAATCCTAATTTTGATTTTTCTCATAATAATCTCAATTATTGAACCATTGACCTATATTGAACCGCCACTAACTATAGACTAACCCAGTTAGTATGAGGGACCGTTTTTGTAATTTCTTAAAATTGAGGGACTATTTTATTCAAGGGAAAACTTTACACAAATATAACCAACTTTCATTTTTGTTCTAATTAAATCACTTAAACATTTTTTGTCACAATTAAATCATTCAACTTTCAATTAATGTTCTATTACTATATATTTTACCTGTAGAGTTTTTTTTTTCATCTTTTCTTTTTTTTAATTCATGATGACATAGAACGAAATATAATTAAAATCTTTGCATTTAAGTTAAATAACCCAACACCCATTTTTTCTTCGTTATTAACAATTTCCAACTCCAGGTTTTACACTCGAGTGATATTTAAAATAAATAAAAAGCACATCAACCATTGCATTTAAGTTGAATCGAATTGGTGACAGTAAAAGACATCCGTGGCTTAATCCAATTTGAATTGAATTGGTGGCACTAGAGTAATTCCAGAATTTAATTCTTCTAAATTCATTTGTAAAATATTAGTTTGCGTAGAAATTTATATGTTCGTATATCATGGATTCATAAAACGTGAAAAGCCAAAATTCATCATAAACTTGCAACAGTTGTTAAAATTTTCGTTTAGTCGTTCTTATGCGAGAGCCTAATACCCCGAATTAAGCACCTTGAAACAAACAACATTAATGGTTGATGTCATTTGTCCAGAGAATACAAGACGATGATGATGATTATTATTTATATTAACCCGTGAATACGCACGCCATATTATTTGAGTTCACGTGGATTTCTATAAGAATCCTAGATGCATGTTGAGTTCAATTTGTCAATTAACCCATAAACACAACTCATTTAGAATCCCCTAACGTAGCAATATCACAAATAGATTATGTAAAAAAAAAGTATTAGACCTCATTTTTATTCCTTATCCCCTGAAATGAAAATGTATATAATTGAAAATGCATGTTTATTCATAAGTAACAACATATACATTACTTAGTAAGTAGCTAGTAAGGAGACTGGCCAACATAGTTTCCAGGAGGATAATAGCTGCATATAACGAACCACCAACCATTATTAGTGCACTGGACCCGAGCACACCCGAGTTGATCCGAATTACGCCACACTACTTGAGTGTAGTGTCCACAGACGTGCCCACTAGCGCACGTATTTGTAGTATGATCATAGTAAGTTTTCTCAGCCACCCACAGATTAACCGCTGCAGTGCCTGCAGTGAAGGTACCGCTACCCTCAGCAAGGTTCTCACCGTATGGTCCACCGGAGTGGACGAGATTGCAATCTGCTATCCTTTGGTTAGCATAGTTCTGAGCATAGTCAGCAACTGTGGCGTTCCATACCATGTTTCCAACGCCAACTTGTGTACGCGCTGTGTTGTGAGCATTTAGGTAATCTTGTTGGGAGTTTTGTGCATGGGTGGTCTGGAAGATGGCAAGAGTTAGGAAACAAATGACTACAAATGAGAGTTTGAATGACCCCATAATAATAACAATTGCTTAGTATATATTTGGTAGGGTTTTGATGATGGAGTGATGAACTACAGAAAAGGCTATTTATAGAAGGTTTGTGTTATTATAGTAACAATAGATTTGGGCAGTAATTTAAGCATACTATTCTAAGCAAAGTCAAATACAAAGCTTCCACTTTGCGCATGCATTACTGCATTTTGACCTTTGCTTCATTTTGCTCCAATTCTCAAATTACACAAGTTGGTGATTGATTCATTCCCCATGTTGCTTTATACCACCAATCCCAACTAACTAACTAAAAAATTATATAAAAAACGGCTCCAAATACTATGTCGCTTGTAATTTACAACGGTTACCCCAAAATCGCTTTATTTGATTTTTATTAAATTTATATATATTTTTACATATGAAATTAATTCTTCAGAAGAGTAAATCGGTGTTTTACAAACCCTTCTAATTTGTATGAACTCTTATTTCAATATTTCATCTTTAATCGAATTCTTGCATATGAGATCAATAGTAGCTCTAAATTAGCGATCAAAATGTTAAAATTAATATCAAGAACTTGAGTCTAAGACAACAAATTGAACGATATGGAAACGAATTCGAGAAAATTTTATTGCTTTATCTCGATGGGAAAAACATGTAAGGAATTGGGGAAGAACCATGCATATAACATGGTTTCTCACTTGACCCTAACAAACACAACTACATATTTTTCTTACTTCTGGTACCTCATCTTTCTGGCCTTATTAAAAACAGAAACAAACTTGTAACTATTAACTAATTACAACAAGACCCCCCTAAACTTTATGAACTAACAAGTTAACATTGAGTTAACACTGTAACAATCCACCTTGTTAACCGATGTTTAACAAGTCCAAACAATAAGCATACTTCGGACCGGTCAGGTAGCGCCTTGGTCATGACACCAACAACATTATCAATACTATCTACTTCTTTGACTTCAATTTCTTTTGACTTTATCACATTTCTTATAAAATGTAATTTGACACTAATGTGCTTGGTTCTTTTATAATATACTTGATTCTTTGCTAACTAAACTACACCAGAATTATCACATAACACCATTGTCTTGCTCAAATCAATTCATGGTTTAGAAATCAAGCCCTTTAACCATAAATCCTCCTTTACACCTTCTCTCAAAGCAATATATTCAACTTTAGTAGTGGATAAAGCAGTCACATGCTGATGTCCTGCTTTCGAACTCATCAGACTTACAATAAAAACATAGCCTGTTTGATTTCCCTCTATTTAAATCCTTTGCAAAGTCTGAGTCCACATATCTAGTTATAACATCACCTTCATAATTTGATCATCCCAAATTAAAACCATAACTCCTTGTACCATTCAAATACTCATGATCCATTTTATAACATTCTAGTGAGGCTTCCTTGGCTTAGCCATGTTTCTACTAACAATGCTAACAACATTACTGATGCCTGGTCTTGTGCAAACCATAAGATGCATCAGACTTCCAACTACATTACAATAAGGAACTTTACGCATGTATAATTCATCAGAATCGGTTTGAGGTGAGTCTTTTTGCAGAGACTTTAAAGTGCTGAGCAATAGGAGTAACTACAAACTTGCTCCCATCCATAGCATAGTTCTTTAAAATCTTGTTAACATAAGATTCTTATGTTAACCTTCAGAGCCTTTGACTTTTGTCCCTGCTAATTTCCATCCCTGAAATCTTCATGGCTTTCCCTAACGCTTTTATGCCAAACTCCTTCAGAAATCTTTTAGTATCTTGAATTTAATTATTGTGTTTACAAGTAAAATATATTTACCTAAAGTAACAAGTAGATGTATGCACCGCGTATCATACTCCTTTAAGTGTACACAGCTATCACAACTACTTCTTTTAAACCCAACCCATTATTTATCATACATTCATCAAATCTTGAAACCACTGTCAAGTGGATTGTTTTAAGCCATAAAGGGACCTTTTAAGCAAAGAAACCTTATCCTCTTCACCTTCAAAATCATACCATGGTGGTTGCTTCATATAAATTTGCTCATCCAATCTTCAACGTAAAGACAAATCAGTCTTTACATCCAATTCCTCCAATTCAAAATTCATACACTCTTATTGAGGTATGTTTCAAAACATGTGAAAATATTTCATGATAATATTAATGTCAACCTTTTGAGTAAACCTCCTGGAAACCAACTTTTCCTTATATCTAGGCAACTCACCTGGTAAATCACTTCGCTTGTCAAAAAGTAGTGTCATTTTCTTATAAACAAGTGGGTCAACCCGGGCTTCGCCGCGGAGTTGACCCATTTTCTTAGCTAAATAAGTTAATGCTACGAAGAGGCTAACCTATTGTAACCCATCGCATCCTTAAAATGTTACAACCTGCCATTCAAGAATTGCAACTCCTCTTAAAGATACCTGTTTTATAGACCCTGTTTTCTCATTTTAAGCTTGCATTGATCCTTTTCTGAGGTCTTTCAGTTACCAAAACAGGAGCATGTCAAAGCACCTTATGTTTATGTTGATAGTTGTATTTTGGTACATGTTTATGTATGTGTTTTAGTAAATAAAAAAAATAAAAGATGTTTCCATATAGTTTAGATCTCATTGTTGTTATATGTTTAATCAAAATGGAAAATACACTAATATAATCATATAAGGTAATCAAGTTGCAGCTGGAAACCTAAAAACATAAGCATTGGCAATAGAAAATGCATTGAAAATTAACCAAAATGTCATTGCATCAGAAGTAATAAACTCCAATATATATTTTTTGACCTCCAAGCACCACAATTCTTTCCTACTCTCTAGGTACCACAATTATATCCTACCCAAAGCTGCAAATATACAGTAAAAACTCAACCAACATGAGTGATTTGACTCAACTAAAAGTCAAAAGAGGCCATTATCTTTAGTAATCCCAAACTGATCCAAAAGGAATTTTATACAATTCCAAACAGGAAACTGAGATGCAATAAAGTAATTTCATAACATCCTTAATAGTTTTAAAGGTGGACCCTGGCTGAAAAGTTTGAAGGCAATTATATAAACCAACCATTTCATAAAAACTGGAACAATACATATGCTGCAATTTTATAAGCCGTCATAAGGCATAACTGCCAAGATCCCATACATATAACATTTGTACATATATTTGTAGAATACATTCTAAAGATGCCATTATAAATAGTAAATGCTCATACATATAATACTTAGCATACCTTCTAGTAATGAACAAAAGTGAACTTACTGATTTTACAAAACACAATATCTTGAGCATGGCATCTTTCCAAAAGACCATCTTCTAGCAGATAGCAAATCATCGATCATATCACATCCTTGCCTTTAAATTTCTTTGTAGCCTCATTTGCATTTTCTGTTTATACGTTCACTGTCAATTGAGGATCAATCTAATAGGCATATAATATGAAACAATATTCAAACAGATCTACCTAGTTGGGCAAGTAGTTTTCTTTTTGCACTTTGCTGTCTAGTTTCTACATGTGAGCAGCAGCAGTTCACAACAGGAGAACACCTACAATGACAAATATGTAAAACGAAATTAGTATTACAAAACTGTCAAACAGAACCACATGTCCCTGAGATATTATTTATGATATTAACAACTATTAAAATTAAAAAATAAAACCCATATTAATGTATAAAATTAAAAGAGACATAACAAACTTGCAATTTGCGCAGCAAACTACAGTGGCAATTTCAACATACCAAATGAATATGTTCACTTTCCCTAAACCCTTTACATAAAGAAGATTTAAAATCAAGATCAAATGGTACAATAACAAAATGAGACTTCCCACAAAACAAAATCAAACTTGCACAAACGTTGCATCCTTTGTGATGTGAAATAATGTTCAGAAACACAACAAAAGGGAATCAATAACATGTTTTATAGACCAACACAAACGTACCTAAGATTGCATCCTTTGTGATCTGAAATAACAATATTCAGAAACACAACAAAAGGGAATCAATAATATGTTTTCTAACCAATGCCTAAACATCAAATTAAAGAAAAAATAATAACATGCCATCTCTCACCGAGCAACAACATTCAAAGCATGTAACATCTCAACAAGCCTATATTTCCTCTCCTCATAAGTTAGCTTATCTAGGTTGTACCTAAAACAATAAACAAAACACACATTTATTTAAAATCATAAAATTAAAAAGTTTCTATAAGGGTTATAGGTAAGGTGGTATGGGTTAACTCGACCCAACAACCTTGTAGCATTTAGGATAAAGGCTGTAACCACCTTTTGTGCTCCTTAGGTAGTTGCTTCTCCTACTTCTTCGGGTTAGGGTCAGCACCGATGGCGGCATGACACTTTTTGTAAAGTTCTTTCACCAATAGGCAGTGGATAGACGTGCTTGAACCAACCTGCAAATCAAACACACACGCATCAAAAAATGAAATTACGAAATAATACAAACCATGGACAAAGGCACCAAACATGTTACCAAAAACTAAAATTTTAAGCCACTATACTCTAAAGCAATAAAATAAAAAAACAAACCACTTGGTATGGTGTTTATAAGCAGTGAAAGAATATTAAATTAGTGTATTGACATGTAATACTCATAAATAATCAAACTACAATCATAATCAAACAATCATACTTTCAAAACATAAGACAGTGGACATGATTAACTCTAGTTCTATGAATAAAATCATGCTTCAAACCAAATGATATAAAAAAATAACCTATGCATGTCAAAGAGACCAGGATAAAATGACAAATCTAATTACAAATGGACTCAACTATACTCAAGAGAGGTACACGGACACAAACTTACTACAAAGATTTAGAAGAAATCATATTGAAAACCCCAAAATACACAAAATATGAACCCACTTGAAAGCTGTCTTAATCACTAACACAAACGAAATAACATTTTACAAAACACAAAAGTTCGAACCTCCTACATAAAGAAGGCAAAGAAAACATCACTGAACTTGCTTTAGTGTTTGTAAAGTGTCTGGAAAGAAAACAATAAACAAACACTTGGTGTGCAGTAAGAAAGAGAGCCAACAAATGACAGAGCACTGCATTTTTTGCAAGGTAAAACATCCAAAATCAAGCATCCATTCCAAAGAGAAATTGAAAGCAAAAATAGAAAGCACCATAAACCTAGTACCTACTATCTAAAACATCCATTCGAAAGAAAATTGAAACAGAAATTCAAAGCAGAGTTTGGAACAAAAAACGGAATAATTACACCACAAATGAAAGCCAAAGAATATAGAAACGAAGATAGGAAACCGAAACAACAAATTACACCGAAAGCAAACACCAATTCCATACCAAAACCGGCAATCGGTAACAAAAAGCAAAAGAATTTGTGGTAGCCAGGAGGGGAAAACTGACCTTGCTTTCCAAAGGATGAGAGATGAATGGATTGACGACCACCAGCGTCTGAAGATAAAGGATGAAACCATACCGCTACAGTGTGCGTGCATACTTGCTTTCATCCTTCATCAACTGTAGCGGCCGAACCTACCGCCCTGTGCCCTTTGCCTGTTGCGTGTGAAACAAATGAGAAAAACGGACGTGGGAAGTGATCCAATAAAAGTAGGACACGTGTAAAGGTAAATGATCTTCCGTTGAAATGGAAACTACGGCCGTTGAAATGTGAAGAAGGGAGCTTAACATAGGCAATTTTTTATGGTGCAAAGAGAACTTGTACAACATGCATAATTTTCTGTACAATGTATGCATTGATAGATTGTACTCTTTGTTTTGTAAGTTGTACAATTGGTTGTAATATGTATATATAGGGGGATATCTCATTTCACCCTCTGATCATTGCACTATTCCTTTTGTCTTTTTCTACTCATTTCATCCTCTAATGCACTAATTCATTTGTCTTTGTCTACTGATGTGATTCAAATGATACATGTTTTTCTATACATTTTCACACATCTTTCGGTCGAATACTAGCCAATTCCTACCGCAATTGATATCAATTTGCTTTGGTTTAGTATAAACATGTTTCAAGGAACGAAATGACAAAGTTATGGAATTTTAAGGGAAATACGGAGAAATGAAGTCGTAAGCCGTATTCCATCCATAACTTGCTACCCAATGTTGCAATGAATCAAGAATCAAAGAAGATTTGATCCAAGGATAAAAGTCATCGGTAACGAGGCGTTACCTCATAACGACTCGTTACGCCCTAATTTCCGGAAACCCTAATTAACACTATAAATAGAACATTTTACACCCAATTAAAAGGTTAGCAACAAAAGGTCGACTCTGCCATTCTAGACGAATTCCAGGAGATAGAGAGGAGCAATCGGAGCACTTGAACACAAGTAGAGTTAGTTTTAATCATTCGATTAATCGGTACACTTTGATTTCGATTTATAATCGTTAATTTCGTTATGTTTCGTTTGATACAAGTTATTTGGTGTTTTATTTCTGTCATGAGTAGCTAAACTCTACCATCAACCTGATGGAGATGAATCTTATAGTACAATAATCATGATTGACTGACTATTTATGCGTTTGGTTATGGGTTTACGTCTTTAATCCTTTTATTTTTATAATACTTTTTAATAATATATATTTTATGCGATAAAACTTAACAAGTTACAAGATTAGGAGAATTATAGTTTAAGTGTAATTGTTTCACTTACATATTTGTTATTGTGAATTTATTATCCTAAAGTATGAATATGTAATAATTAAAAGAAAAAAGAAAATTGACCCATATTAACCCTATTTTTCTTATATTGGCCGATATAATAATCCCAGTTTTTATTTTTTCTCATAATAATCTCAATTATTGAACCATTGACCTATATTGAACCGCCATTAACTATAGACTAAGCCAGTTAGTATGAGGGACCGTTTTTGTAATTTATTAAAATGGAGGGACTATTTTATTCAAGGGAAAACTTTGCACAAATATAACCAATTTTCATTTTTGTTCTAATTAAATCACTCAAACATTTTTTGTCTCAGTTAAATCATTCAACTTTCAATTAATGTTCTATTACTATATATTTTACCTATAGAGTTTTTTTCATCTTTTCTTTTTTTAATTCATGATGACATTAGAGCGAAATATAATTAATTTTTTTTTAATTTAGGAAAATTGGAAATAAATAATCCCTAAGTTTTCATGTTTGGCCGGCAATAATCCCAACTTTTAAAATAGCTCCAGTGGTCCCAACTTTCACTATATTTACCTGTAATGGTCTCATCGTTAAAATCACTAACTCCGTTAACTCCCTTGATGACGTGGCACGTGACTTGGAATTTTTTTTTTTGATAATTTCGAAATCCCCTTATTTACCTATGTGGCATCCACATCACCCCCCCCTAACATCATTCTGCTAAATCACAGATTTCTGGTCGATGGCTTCGGCGACGGTGGATATGACCGGCTCAACGACGGCGAGGCGACGTACATCCAGAAACGGCAGTTGTTGTACTACTTCGACGAGAACGGCGACCGTGGGGAGAACGTGACGGTGGATCCATCGCTGGTTTTTGAATACCCTAGGTTGAGAAACGCTTACATTGCTTTACAAGCATGGAAGAAAGCGATACTTTCAGATCCGCAAAATCTGACCGTTGATTGGGTCGGATCTGGTGTGTGACTTTGCGCTCCGGCGCCGGGTAACCGTTCGGAAAGAACCATCGCCGGAATCGACCTCAACCACAACGATATTGCAGGGTACCTACCGGAGGTTTTACGGAACGATTTTGCGGAACGATTCGAACATCGATTTTGCGGAACGATTCGAACAGGTTTTGCGGAGTTCTCACCGATCTAGTGCTGTTTTGCCGAAAAATTCCCTTACGTTGTTCTTAAATTACCGAAACTAAAGTTTTTACATCTCTGGTTTAATGAGTTTGAAGGTAATGTGCCTAAACAACTATTCGATAAAGATCTGGATGCTATTTTTATTAACCACAACCGTTTCCGGTTTGAATTACGAATACGTATCTTCTGTATATACGTAAGTTCCATATATTTACGCTGTGTTCCCGAGTTCACTTAACGAGGGAAAGGAAAGGAAAGGGAAATAAGTTTAAAATTTTTTGTGTTCCTGAGTTTCATTTAAGGAGGGAAAGGGAAGGAAACAAAAAAAAGTTGTGTTCCCGAGTTTCATTAAAGGAGAGAAAGGGAGGGAAGGGGAGGGAAAGTTAGTTCATTTTCTATTGTTTTTCTTTCCTTCCAAATCGGAAGGATTTGGAAGGAAAGAAATCACTCCCCTTCTCTTCATTTCTCTTCTTTTCCTTTCTCTTCTCTTCTTTTCTCTCCTTAAGTAAACTCGGGAACACAGCGTTAGGGCTTGATCAAGTCTTAAGGGGGGGATGATGTGGATGCCACATAGGTAAATAAGGGGATTTTGAATTAAAAAAAAAATCCAAGTCACGTGTCACGTCATCAAGGAGTTAACGGAGTTAGTGATTTTAACGATGGGACCATTACAGGTAAATATAGTGAAAGTTAGGACCACTGGGAGCTATTTTAAAAGTTGGGATTATTACCGGCCAAACATGAAAACTTGGAATTATTTATTTTCAATTTTCCTTTAATTTATATATATGTGTATATCAAGAATCAGTCGAATAACCCAACACCCGTTTTTCTTCGTTACTAACAATTTCCAACTCTAGGTTTTACTCTCGAGTGATATTAAAAAAAAATAAAAAGCACATCAAACCATTGCATTTAAGTTGAATCGAATTGGTGGTAGTAAAAGACATCCGTGGCTTAATTCAATTTGAATTGAATTGGTGGCACTAGAGTAATTCCAGAATTTAATTCTTCTAAATTCATTTGTAAAATATTAGTTTGCGTAGAAATTTATATGTTCGTATTTCGTGGATTCATAAAACGTGAAAAACCAAAATTCATCATAAACTTGTAACAATTATTAAATTTTTTGTTAGTCGTTCTTACGCGAGAGCCTAATCAGGGCCGGCCCTGGGCCTGGGCCAACCGGGCTCCAGCCCAGGGCATCAATCTTCAAGGGGGCATCACAAGGTTTTATGTTAGCCCAGTAGTATTAGTTTTAGCCCATTTAGATGTTAGCCCAATAGGTTTTTGTATAGATTTTAGGCTGATTAAAAAAAAAAAAAAAAATAGAGATCGACGTGAACAGCAGGCAGCAGCGACGATTCTTTCTCCTATTCTTTCTCCAAGACTCCAACTTCCAAGTTCCAATCTGTCGATTCTTTCTCCTATTCTTTCTCCAACTTCCAATTTTCCATCTCACGATTCATTCACGACACCAATCCGGCAATCCGGCGATTCATTCACGACACCAATCCGGCGCTCAGAATTTTCAGGCGGCGATCAGAATTTTCAGGTCTCCGGCGTGTTCAGAACCATCTCGGCATCTCCATCTGTTGAACACTTGAACTCCGGTCTCCGGCGATCAGAATCTTCAGGCGACACTCGACAGGGTCAGGCGATCAACCGGGAGTCCGGGAACCGGAGTCGATCATCGATTCATCTCTGCTTCCAGTTCCAGTTTATCGATCAGGTGATATTGTTCCATTAATTCTACATTTAAATATATATTTGTTATTACTCATCGATATCATGCCCCCTCGTGTACAACCATCTGGTGCTCAAAATAGGAAAAGAAAAAAAGAACAGGAAAAACTTACTCAATCTTTACAAGGTTCTCTAAAAAAATATTTTAGACATGAAGGTAATACTAGTAGAGAAAATGTTGTTGAACAAAATGTGGAAGAGAATAATATTAGTGATTGTGAAAATAATGTTGATGAAAGTAATGGTAATGAGAATAATGTTGATGAGAATGAAAACGAATTTGATACAATGTTTGAAGATAATGAAAATCAAAACCCTATTGAAGAAAATAATGAAAGTCATAAAAATTCTTGTGATAATGGAGCTAATTGCAATATTTTTGATGTGAGAGTTTGGGATGGTTTAGATTCAAAAATGAAAGATTTACTCGCAATTAAGTGGCCGGTTAGAGAAACTAATCTAAGTTATCCAAAAGATAAGTTAGGTAGACATTTCTCTTGCTCATACTATATACGTACGCTACGAAATGGTGATATTGTTGATCGAAAATGGTTAGCATACTCAAAAGAGGTTGATAAAGTATTTTGTTTTTGTTGTAAGTTGTTTAAAACTGCCATTTCTAGAAGTCAATTAGGAAGTGAAGGAACAAATGATTGGAAACATCTTGGTGAAATTTTAAAGCAACATGAAAATAGTTCAGAACATATGATTAATTTAAGAACTTGGTCTGAATTGCGGTTAAGGTTAAATTCGAATCAAACAATTGATAAAGAGTTACAAGAACTTATTAGAAAGGATACCGAACATTGGAAAGAAGTTTTAGTTAGAATAATTGCTGTTGTTGAATGTCTAGCAACATATAATATGCCGTTTCGTGGTACAAATGAAAAGCTTCATGAAAATTCTAATGGAAACTTTTTAGGAATACTTCAAATGATTGCAAAGTTTGATCCCGTAATGAAAGAACATTTTCTTAGAATTGAAAACAAAGAAATTCATTACCATTATCTTAGTCACAAAATTCAAAATGAATTGATTGAAATGTTAGCATCTGAGGTAAAAAATGCAATAATTAAAAAAATCAAAGAGGCAAAATATTTTTCGGTAATTCTCGATTGCACCCCCGATGTAAGTCACAAAGAACAAATGACTTTAATTATAAGATGTGTTGATATGTCTAGTGCACCTATAAAAGTAGAAGAGTATTTTTTAGAGTTTCTAGTCGTAGATGATACATCGGGTTTAGGTCTTTTTAATGTGTTACAAGAAGTGCTAAAATCTCTTGATTTAGATATAAAAAATGTGAGAGGACAAGGGTATGATAATGGATCTAATATGAAGGGAAAACACCAAGGTGTGCAAACAAGATTAAAAAATATAAATCCTAGAGCTTTTTATGTTCCATGTGGTTGTCATTCTCTAAATTTAGTATTGTGTGATATGGCAAATTCTTGTCATAAAGCTAAAACTTTCTTCGGAACTTGTCAAACGATATATAATGTGTTTTCTAGTTCTACACAACGGTGGAGTGTCTTACTTGATTATGTTGATGATTTGACTTTGAAATCATTGTGTGCTACAAGATGGGAAAGTCGTATAGAAAGTGTTAAAGCTATAGTAACTCAAGTTCCCCAAATTAAAAAAGCTTTAATACACTTAGCTAAAGTAAGTGAAGATGGAAAAGTTGTTAGAGATGCCGAGTCATTGCTAAATGGTGAATTTTCAAGTTTTGAATTTATTCTAAGTTTGGTTATTTGGTACAATATTTTATCTAAGATCAATTTAGTAAGTAAAAATTTACAATCAAAAGATATGCTGCTTGATGTTGCGATTAAAAGTTTGAATGGATTAGTTACTTTTTTTAATAATTATAGGAACAATGGACTTGATAGAGATATTATTGAAGCTAAAAAAATTGCTGAAGCCATTGATATTGAACCTGAGTTTACTGTTAAACGTGCTTCTTGTAGAAAAAAGCAATTCGATGAGATTCCAAATACCGAAAGAGAACAACAATCTGCTAAAGAAAATTTTAGAACTGACTACTTTCTTGTTTTAGTTGATATGGCTCTTTCACAAATAACTACTAGATTTGAACAAATGGAACATTTTGAATCTATTTTTGGTTTCATGTTTGATGCATCAAAGTTATATTATTTAGATGATGACCTCTTGAAAACAAGTTGTTTGAATCTTGAACTTGCTTTGACACATGATAAGGATTCTGATATTGATGGAAATGACTTGTTTATAGAGTTGGAGATTTTGCAGGGCATGTTGCCGCGTGTAGCGTATGAGGGAGAAAGACCGTGGACATCTATTAAAATTATGGAGTTTGCAAAGAAGATGGATATGTTTCCAAATGTTTTGCTTGCATACAAGATTTTGTTAACCATACCAGTCACGGTTGCATCGGCAGAGCGGAGTTTTTCAAAATTAAAGTTATTGAAGACTTATTTGCGGAGTACCATGACTCAAGAGCGGTTAAATGGGTTAGCAATTTTAAGTATTGAAAGTAGTTTTTTAGCTAATGTTGATTATGACAAACTAATTGAGGTTTTTGCATCAAAAAATGCACGTAGACATCATTTTAGATGATTTATATGTTGTAATTTCGAAACTTTTTATTTAGCTAATAAATTCGGCGTGGGGATGAGCCGCCTAGCTTGACTAGGTTCCAAACCCTTAAAACTTTGTGTTGTACTATTTAAAGTTTTTATCAGGGGCAAATTTTGGACTCTCGCCCTGGGCATCCAAATTCTCAGGACCGGCCCTGAGCCTAATACCCCGAATTAAGCACCTTAAAATAAACAACAGTAATGGTTGATGTCATTTGTCCAGAGAATACAAAACGATGATGATGATTATTATTTATATTAACCCGTGAATACGCATGCCATATTATTTGAGTTCACGTGGATTTCTATAAGAATCCTAGATGCATGTTGAGTTCAATTTGTCAATTAACCCATAAACACAACCCATTTAGGATCCCCTAACGTAGCAATATCACAAATAGATTATATAAAAGAAAAAGTATTAGACCTCATTTTTATTCCTTATCCCCTGAAATGGAAATGTATATAATTGAAAATGCATATTTATTCATAAGTAACAACATATACATTACTAAGTAAGTAGCTAGTAAGGAGACTGGCCAACATAGTTTCCAGGAGGATAATAGCTGCATATAACGAACCACCAACCATTATTAGTGCACTGGACCCGAGCACACCCGAGTTGATCCGAATTACGCCACACTACTTGAGTGTAGTGTCCACAGACGTGCCCACTAGCACACGTATTTGTAGTATGATCATAGTAAGTTTTCTCAGCCACCCACAGATTAACCGCTGCAGTGCCAGTGAAGGTACCGCTACCCTCAGCAAGGTTCTCACCGTATGGTCCACCGGAGTGGACGAGATTGCAATCTGATATCCTCTGGTTAGCATAGTTCTGAGCATAGTCAGCAACTGTGGCGTTCCATACCATGTTTCCAACACCAACTTGTGTACGCGCTGTGTTGTGAGCATTTAGGTAATCTTGTTGGGAGTTTTGTGCATGGGTGGTGTGGAAGATGGCAAGAGTTAGGAAACAAATGACTACAAATGAGAGTTTGAATGACCCCATAATTAATAACAAATGCTTAGCTAGTATTTGGTAGAGTTTTGATGATGAAGTGATGAACTACATGCAGAAAGGCTAGGCTATTTATACAAGGTTTTGTGCTATTATTATAGTAACAATTGATTTGGGCAGTAATTTAAGCATACTATTATATTCTAAGCAAAGTGAAATACTTTGCGCATTACTGCATTTTGACCTTTGCTTCATTTTGCTCCAATTCTGCAAATTACACAAGTTGGTGGTAGATTCATTCCCTATGTTGCCTTATACCACCGATCCCAACTAATTAACTAAAAGATAATATAAAAAACAAGTCTTTGCTTACTTAATATTCACTAGTAAAAAGAACATCTTCTAAACCGGATCAAAGATTTTATTTAAAGCAATTATAGGTAAAACCAATAAACAAGAATAAGAAACGGCTCCAAATATTATGTCGCTAGTAATTTACAACGGTTACCCCAAAATCGCTTTATTTGATTTTTATTTTATATAATATTTTTACATATGAAATTAATTCTTAAGAAGAGTAAATCGGTATTTTACAAACCGTTCTATTTAGGATTTATTAAATTTAAATATATATATATATATATATATAGGGAAGGGTTCCGTGTAGATCCCAGAAGTTTATTGAGTTTTAATGTTTTTCGTTTTTCTTTTTTTTTAGTTGTCTTTTTTTGTTCTTAAAAGCTTATCGCAAATAAAAAAAACTAAATTAACAAAACTGAGTTTTATTTTTAGTGAGTTTTAATGAGTTTTAATGAGTTTTATTGAGTTTTATAAGGGGTCTACTGGGTCTACAAAAAATAAGGTGTCTACACGGATCTTTTACATATATATATATATATATATATATATATAGGTTTAGGTTCAGCTAAAAAACATTTCACCTAATAAGGCTAGGAAGCAACCACGTGTTGACATGTGGACATAACACACTAACACAATGCATAAAAAGTAAAATAGTGTTTTTGTCCACGTGTCAGCATGTGATTGCTTCCTAGCCTTCATAGGAGGGGGTTACATGTAAATAAACTTGTGGCTCAAATTAGTTTTTTTTAGTTCACAAATCAAATTGTTTCTCAAATGATCCTCTTCATATATATATATATATAAAAAATATATATATATATATATATATAAATATATATATATATAGGGTGAGGTTCATTGTAGACACTTTCGCATGTGAAATAGCTCTTTTTCACATGTGAAAGTTTCTAATTAATGAGAAAAAAGAAAAAAAGAAAAAAGAAAATTAATCACAACCATTAGATCAAGAGATCTAATGGTGAAAAAGTGTGACATCCGAGAATTCCAAGGTTAACTTCCGTTAGACAATCTCCGTTAGTTACGTTATAAGTGTTAACTTAGTAACTAATGCTTAACTAGGCCGAATACGTCCACGACCTTTGGTTGATCACCGAACCCGCCCATATGTGTTATGTGTTCATTTATTTATAGTTATTATGTGCAATGTGATTTAAATACATGATTTAGTATTATGAATAGCATGACAATTCATGAACCGTGCTTATCTTGCTTAGAATGTAAACTGGTCACTTTTGGTTTCCAGCGAAACTACCGGGCGAAACTATAGTGTCGCTCGGTAGCCAAACCATAGACTTACAGAGCCGGTTTCGCTTGGCCAGCGAAACTGCCAGCGAAACTAGCTCCTGTTATATAATGACATAAAACCCTAGAAGCCTCATTTCTTCCACCTTTTCTCCAAAAACACACACACACTCTCCTGAAACTTCTGGACCAGCTGAGAAATCACCATTTGCTGCTATCATCTCTGTTAGTAGAGACCATCCATCGATCCTAGATCAAACCGTGAGTCCCATGACCATACTTTATACATTTTCTATGTGTTTTACTATAAAGCATGCCTAGATCTCCATAGAATCGTTAGATCTTCTGATATGATGCTTAGGAATGCTAGATCTATCATAAAGTCTGTAACTTTACGTTTGAAATCAAACCATAATGAAGATTCATGCTAGTTAAGTCATTTTAGGTTTAAAATGTGTTTTTGGTGATTTGAATGTGAAAATCCATGTTTAAAGTGTTAAAGCTTACTGTTTTATGTTGGTAAAGGATTATGCATGCTAAATATTGAACCACATGAAGTATGGAAGCTGTTAGGTTGATTTTTAGGCTGATTTGTGAGTTTTTCGCGACCAGCGACACTGTGTGTTCTCTGGGCGAAACTATACAGCGAAACTGTTTATGCATCCAACGATACTATGTAGCGAAACTGTAGTGTCGCCCGCGAAACTTAGTAGACCTGCTCGAACGAAACTACCGAGCGAATCAACCTGAACGAAAGTTCAAACCAGTTTCGAGCGAAGCTAGGCTAGCGAAACTGTGTCATCAGTTTCGAGCGAAACTAGCTAGCGAAACTGTGTCATCGGGTATTACCCAGCAAAAATGCTGCCCGTGCACACAGTGAAACTGTGCAGCGAAACTGCATAGCGAAACTATAGCGAAACTATTAGCGAAACTGAGACCAGACCAAAACCCAAACTTGTACAACTTGTTTGAATGATATGCTATGATTTACATGATTTTGCAATAATGAAACACGTTTTGATTTCTGATTTATGTGAACCCTTGTTTATGATCAACCATCAGTATCGTGTGTCGGTATGTCGTGTCATAGTTCCAACGTGCTATGTTATGGGCCATAGTGACGTTAAGTTAAAGATTAGACACAAAACTAATACTTAAGACCTAAACGTGTTTCTAGGTCTTCGTTAAGCAAACAAATACGTGGGTTATTTAACCAGTGTAGCTGAGCAACCTAAGGTGAGTTTCACTAATCCTTTAATTGTGAGCCCGTTTGGGTCACAACGAAATAACTACACGAAAACAATGCTGACATTTTGGGGTATCGCCAAATGGGATATCTGTTATGGAAGTTGGAGTGTTTTATGGGAAGCACTTGCAACTGTCCATCCTTGGGGGTTTCAAATGAAATCCGCAACCAACCATTTTGACACTTAAACTCTTTTTGGGATTTCAAAGGAAATCCAGGATAAACGATTTTAATATGACTAGTGTAGGTTAAAGTATAAACCAAATGATATCACATGATTTCTAAGGATGCCTTGAAACTTAAAAGTCCTCAACAATTTAGTACCATTAATTTACGAAGCGAGGGGATGTTGGGTAGATCTACTGAGGGTTGACAACCCTGCTCCGCGGTACACAATTGTGTAGCCAACCGGTTAGAGGCCGAACGGAGTTCAATATCAGCCTATTTTAGTTGTGGGTCCCATGAGGAACACAACTGGAGGCACAAACCATCGGCAAATGCCGAACACTGTTACGTCAGCTTTGGTACTTAGTGCATGGAAACCGGATTAGCTACCCGCGATATCGGTTGACCGCTTTAATCTTTACTTAACTAGTGCATATTAAAAAAAATTCAACACTTGGAAGTTGCCTTGCAAAACTATTACTTATTTATACGTTGGTACATACGCTTATGAGACCGGGCCGCTGCATGACATGCCCACTGTGAACTCACCAACCGTTAGGTTGACACTTGTATGGTTTTCACTTTTGCAGATCGCTGAGGAGTATCCGGAGTGGGTTGGCATGGCACGTGAAGACAAATTTTAATTCTATTTAGACTTAATTGGGAATTTTAAACAATGATTTGTAAAGCACGTGGTTAGTGCTAAGACTATAATTTTTCCGCTGCGTATCTTGAGACTTTATTTTATGAAATATATTTGGACTAACTCTGATTCGTTTAGTACTTGTAACTAATGGTTGTGGTCCTGGTTTGCTCGCACCCCTTAACGGTATAAACTCCGTTAGTGGTTAATTGGGGGTGCGACAGATTGGTATCAGAGCCATAAGTTGCAGAGAACTGGAATCATTTTTGAACAACGATTTGGAAACTGCAACTTGAAAACCTTAGTTACAAAGGAACAAATAAATTCCCAAAACAAAATTTTCACGTGCCAACCTGGGATACGCGCTCTGCTGTGTAAGTAAAAACTTAGTACGTATGTATGTATATATATCTATATATAAATATATATATAGACCGTGTCTAAGTAGTCTAACGGAAAACCTTAGGAAAATTTTCACACACGAATACGAAACGCGAACGCTAATACGCACACTATTCCGGGGGAAAGTGAAAACGAA
The DNA here is from genome assembly GCA_039602395.1 of Deinandra increscens subsp. villosa. NCBI lineage: Eukaryota > Viridiplantae > Streptophyta > Magnoliopsida > Asterales > Asteraceae > Deinandra > Deinandra increscens. The sequence continues at coordinate 73,693,388 of JBCNJP010000012.1, read as the reverse complement.
ACGATGCTACACGCTACGTCCTGATTTCTACTACAATGACTACGCCGACGGTGACTTTTATGGGAAGACCGACGTTCGACGATAGTACTTACGACGTCCTCCGACGACGCCTCGATTTGCACGAAAATTTTTGGACTAATAGTGGGATAATGGGAAATTGTTAATATACATATTATGGGATATGTATAAAGTATAACTGTGACTGAACACTGGCTACTTTAACTGTCCAGCAAAATGTCTGGAAGAGGACACGGAAGGAGCCACATTAGCATGACGCCTGCACAACTGCAAGCTATGATTAACGAGCACGTGCAAGCCGCAGTGGCAGCCGTCCAAGCTGCATACGCCGCACAGGGTAATTATTATGCCGGTTAAGGCACAAAGCGATTATATTTTGACCTGTTTAAACTTAAAACCCGATCTATTTATGCATCAGGAAACCACCATCACTGCACGTTTAAATCCTTCATGGACTGCAAGCCGATAACGTTTTCCGGCGAAGAAGGAGCGGTAGGACTCCTCAGGTGGATCGAGAAGTCTGAGAAGGTCTTCTCTATGTGCAACTGCCCTGCTGAGAACAAAGTGAAATTTGCGACTGGTACTTTCGAGGGACCTGCTCTCTCCTGGTGGAACGCCGAAATCCAGATGATTGGGGTAAATACGGCTAACGACATGGAATGGGAAGCATTTAAGGAACTGGTTATGGAGGAGTATTGCCCTCGGGACCAAGTCAAGAAGCTGGAAGGAGAATTTTTGAACTCCAAGATATCTGGATCTGAGGTTGAAGAGTACACTGCGCGTTACCACGAGTACGCGGTGCTATGCCCAACAATGGTTGATGCTGAATTTAAGCGCGTTGAGCGTTATCTGGAGGGTCTCGCACCCCAAATCAAGAGTCTGGTAACCGCTAGCAACCCGACAACCGTGCAGCAAGCCATCCGCTTGGCTCACAAGTTAACCGATCAGGAAATCGAGAGGGGTACTCTACCCGCAAAGACCACTGAGAAGACTGCCTTAAGTGGCAAGCGTAAGGCTGAAGAAGAAGCTCCAGCAACATCCGTGAACAATCAATTTGTTGGAAATCAAACTGGGAGATCCTCTAACTCCCAATATCAGAACAAGCGCTCTGACAACACAAGGTCCAACTTCAACAATGGCAGCAACAGTGGGAGTAACAATCGCCAAGGCGGGAATGGAAACTACAAGGGTAAAGCTCCGTTTTGTAACAAGTGCGGGAAACACCACAATGGTATGTGTAGCAAAGGCCTGGAGTGTGGAAGATGTGGGAAACTAGGGCATGAAGCCAACAACTGCTGGACCAACTTACAAAAGTTAAATAACAACGGTCAGAACCAAGGTGGCAATAACAACAACATGGGAAACGGGAACAACCGCAACGGGCAAGGAAACAATCAGAACAACAACAATGGTGGAGCCCGTGGATGTTATGAATGTGGTGCTCAAGGCCACATGAGGAAAGATTGCCCGCAATTGCGCAGGAAAGGGAATGGTAACAATGGCAACGGTGGAAACCCGGGCAACGGAAATGGTAACGGTGGGAATGGTAATGGTGGAAACGGGAATGGTGGAAACGGCAGAGGAAGAGCCTTTGTCATGGGTCAAGGTGAAGCTCGCAATGATGCCAACGTGATTAACGGTAAATTCATCCTTAATGGTTTCTTTGCTACTGTATTGTTTGATTCCGGTGCTGAAAGAAGCTTTATTTCCACTAAATTTGCTAGATTAATTAATGCTAAACCGATTGACTTAGATGCTAAGTATGTGGTAGAGCTAGCAAATGGTAAACTTCATGATACAACTCAGATAGTTAAGGACTGTAAGTTAGAACTAGATGGCCATACGTTAGGAATCGATCTTATGCCTTTCCCGATTGGTAGTTTTGATGTAATAGTAGGAATGGATTGGTTATCTGAAAACCGAGCTGAAATTTAATGTCAAGAAAAAGTGGTCCGTATTCCACTCAAAGAAGGTGAAGTGTTAACAGTTCAAGGTGAAAAAGGTGGAACAGTCACCGGCATTATTTTGTTCCTTAAAGCTCAAAAGTACCTTCGTAAAGGACATTTCGCGATCCTTGCAAACGTCACCGACACGACACTTCCCGAGCGTAGAATTGGCGACTACCCGATAGTCCGCGACTTTCCAGATGTATTTCCTGATGATCTACCTGGTTTGCCTCCATTTCGACAAGTCGAGTTTGGAATCGACTTAGCTCCAGGAGCCTCTCCGATTGCACGCGCACCTTACCGTTTGGCGGTAAGCGAACTCAACGAACTCTCCGCACAACTTCAAGAGCTACTCGACAAAGGATTTATTCGCCCAAGTTCGTCTCTGTGGGGAGCACCAGTATTGTTTGTTAGGAAGAAAGATGGAACGTTCCGAATGTGTATCGACTACCGAGAGCTTAACAAGGTTACGATCAAGAATCGGTATCCACTTCCTCGAATCGACGATCTTTTCGACCAACTGCAAGGTTCAAGCTACTTTTCAAAGATTGATCTACGGTGGATATCACCAACTTCGTGTTCGCAATGAGGATGTCCCCAAGACTGCTTTCAGAACTCGGTATGGTCACTATGAGTTCCTGGTTATGCCGTTTGGGCTAACCAATGCACCTGCTGTATTTATGGATCAAATGAATCGAGTGTGCAAGCCGTACCTCGATCAGTTTGTGATAGTTTTCATTGATGATATTTTGATCTACTCCAAGACAAAGGAAGAACACGAGAGACACCTACGACTTATCTTGGAATCCGCAAGGAGCAGCTTTATGCCAAGTTTTCAAAGTGCGATTTTTGGATTCGCGAAGTCCAGTTTCTTGGACACATTGTTGATCAGGATGGAATTCATGTCGACCCAGCTAAAGTGGAAGCTATCAAGAATTGGTCTACCCCGAGAGCGCCGACCGAAATCCGACAATTTTTGGGACTTGCCGGATATTACCGAAGATTCATCAAGGGTTTCTCGCAATTGGCTCAACCCTTAACAGCTTTAACGCACAAAGGAGTGCAATATAGATGGGGTGAAAAAGAAGAACGCGCGTTTCAAACTCTTAAGGACATGTTATGTTCAGCCCCGATTCTCTCGTTACCCGAAGGGGTTGACGACTTTGTGGTTTATTGCGATGCATCCATTCAAGGACTCGGTTGCGTGTTGATGCAACTAGACAAAGTGATTGCCTACGGGTCCAGGCAACTGAAGGATACTGAGAAGAATTATACAACACATGATTTAGAACTGGGAGCCGTTGTTTTTGCACTTAAGATTTGGAGACATTACCTCTACGGAACAAAGTGCACGATATTTACCGACCACAAAAGCTTGCAACACATCTTTGAACAGAAGGACCTCAACATGCGACAACGACGGTGGGTCGAGCTACTAAATGATTATGACTTAGCAATTAAGTATCACCCGGGAAAAGCCAATGTTGTGGCTGATGCCTTAAGCCGAAAAGAGTACGAAAAGCCTCGACGAGTACGAGCGCTGCAACTTACCATTCACACGGGATTGCCGGATCGGATCCGCGATGCCCAACGAGAAGCTCTAAAGGAAGAAAACTTCGCAGCTGAAGCACTGCGTGGTGTAGATGGAAACTCTGAAGTTAAGTCCGACGGACTCAGGTATTACAATGACAGAATTTGGGTTCCTTTACTTGGAAATCTCCGTGAGCTCGTGATGGATGAGGCTCACAAGTCAAGGTATTCGGTGCACCCTGGATCGGACAAAATGTACCAAGATTTGAAGAGCTTGTATTGGTGGCCGAATATGAAAGCCGACATTGCGCGATATGTGGCTAAGTGTTTAACATGTTCAAGAGTTAAGATCGAGTACCAAAAGCCTTCTGGGCTATTGCAGCAACCACAGATCCCAGAATGGAAATGGGAGGATATCTCCATGGATTTCGTAACGGGACTACCTCATCGATCAAATCGACCGGATGCGATTTGGGTTATCATTGATCGACTAACCAAATCTGCACACTTTATTCCAATGAGGGAGAATGACAATATGGATAAGTTAACAAAGCTGTACATTGACCGAATTGTGGCACGTCATGGAGTGCCTAAGACCATTATCTCCGACCGAGATCCTCGATTTACTTCCCGACTGTGGCAATCTATGCAAGAAGCACTGGGAACCAGACTGGATATGAGTACAGCTTATCACCCGCAGACCGACGGTCAGACGGAGCGAACTATTCAGACTTTGGAAGACATGCTCCGAGCTTGCGTTCTCGACTTCGGTAAAGACTGGGAGGCTCACCTTCCGTTGGTGGAGTTCTCCTACAACAACAGTTATCATACGAGTATTGGTGCAACACCTTTTGAAGCTCTTTATGGCAGAAAATGTAGATCGCCCGTGTGTTGGGCCGAAACGGGTGAGAAGGGACTCACCGGACCGGAAATCATTCATGATACAACTGAACGAATTATTCAAATCAGAAAGCGGATAGCCGCAGCACGTGATAGGCAAAAGAGCTATGCCGACAAACGCCGTAAACCTTTGAAGTTCGAGGTAGGCGACAAGGTACTATTGAAGGTATCTCCCTGGAAAGGAGTGATACGCTTCGGAAAGCGTGGAAAGCTGAATCCTCGCTATATCGGTCCATTTAAGATCATTGGGGAAGTAGGCCCGGTGGCCTACCGATTACAACTCCCTGCAGAACTCGATGGAGTTCACAACGTGTTTCACGTCTCGAATCTGAAGAAATGTCTGGATGAAGACGCTGAAATAATTTCTTTGGAGGAATTGGAAATTGATGAGTATTTGAGATTTATTGAGCAACCGGTGGAAATCATGGGACGCGAGGAGAAAGCCCTCAAACGTAGCAAGATTCCGATCGTCAAGGTTCGATGGAACTCAAAGCGTGGACCTGAATATACTTGGGAACGAGAGGATCAAATGAAGAAAAAGTATCCTCACTTGTTCGGGCAAACGTCCACGGAAACTCAAGGTATGATTTAATTTTGGGGACCAAAATTCCTTTAACAGGAGGAGGATGTGGCGACCCTAAAACTTTTGCTTTCTTTCCCAGCAACTACAACAACAACGACAGCGGAAGCTGCGAACGCTACAACGCAAGAATAATTTTCGGGACGAAAATTCCATTTACAAGGGGATGATGTGACATCCGAGAATTCCAAGGTTAACTTCCGTTAGACAATCTCCGTTAGTTACGTTATAAGTGTTAACTTAGTAACTAATGCTTAACTAGGCCGAATACGTCCACGACCTTTGGTTGATCACCGAACCCGCCCATATGTGTTATGTGTTCATTTATTTATAGTTATTATGTGCAATGTGATTTAAATACATGATTTAGTATTATGAATAGCATGACAATTCATGAACCGTGCTTATCTTGCTTAGAATATAAACTGGTCACTTTTGGTTTCCAGCGAAACTACCGGGCGAAACTATAGTGTCGCTCGGTAGCCAAACCATAGACTTACAGAGCCGGTTTCGCTTGGCCAGCGAAACTGCCAGCGAAACTAGCTCCTGTTATATAATGACATAAAACCCTAGAAGCCTCATTTCTTCCACCTTTTCTCCAAAAACACACACACACTCTCCTGAAACTTCTGGACCAGCTGAGAAATCACCATTTGCTGCTATCATCTCTGTTAGTAGAGACCATCCATCGATCCTAGATCAAACCGTGAGTCCCATGACCATACTTTATACATTTTCTATGTGTTTTACTATAAAGCATGCCTAGATCTCCATAGAATCGTTAGATCTTCTGATATGATGCTTAGGAATGCTAGATCTATCATAAAGTCTGTAACTTTACGTTTGAAATCAAACCATAATGAAGATTCATGCTAGTTAAGTCATTTTAGGTTTAAAATGTGTTTTTGGTGATTTGAATGTGAAAATCCATGTTTAAAGTGTTAAAGCTTACTGTTTTATGTTGGTAAAGGATTATGCATGCTAAATATTGAATCACATGAAGTATGGAAGCTGTTAGGTTGATTTTTAGGCTGATTTGTGAGTTTTTCGCGACCAGCGACACTGTGTGTTCTCTGGGCGAAACTATACAGCGAAACTGTTTATGCATCCAACGATACTATGTAGCGAAACTGTAGTGTCGCCCGCGAAACTTAGTAGACCTGCTCGAACGAAACTACCGAGCGAATCAACCTGAACGAAAGTTCAAACCAGTTTCGAGCGAAGCTAGGCTAGCGAAACTGTGTCATCAGTTTCGAGCGAAACTAGCTAGCGAAACTGTGTCATCGGGTATTACCCAGCAAAAATGCTGCCCGTGCACACAGCGAAACTGTGCAGCGAAACTGCATAGCGAAACTATAGCGAAACTGTTAGCGAAACTGAGACCAGACCAAAACCCAAACTTGTACAACTTATTTGAATGATATGCTATGATTTACATGATTTTGCAATAATGAAACACGTTTTGATTTCTGATTTATGTGAACCCTTGTTTATGATCAACCATCGGTATCGTGTGTCGGTATGTCGTGTCATAGTTCCAACGTGCTATGTTATGGGCCATAGTGACGTTAAGTTAAAGATTAGACCCAAAACTAATACTTAAGACCTAAACGTGTTTCTAGGTCTTCGTTAAGCAAACAAATACGTGGGTTATTTAACCAGTGTAGCTGAGCAACCTAAGGTGAGTTTCACTAATCCTTTAATTGTGAGCCCGTTTGGGTCACAACGAAATAACTACACGAAAACAATGCTGACATTTTGGGGTATCGCCAAATGGGATATCTATTATGGAAGTTGGAGTGTTTTATGGGAAGCACTTGCAACTGTCCATCCTTGGGGGTTTCAAATGAAATCCGCAACCAACCATTTTGACACTTAAACTCTTTTTGGGATTTCAAAGGAAATCCAGGATAAACGATTTTAATATGACTAGTGTAGGTTAAAGTCTAAACCAAATGATATCACATGATTTCTAAGGATGCCTTGAAACTTAAAAGTCCTCAACAATTTAGTACCATTAATTTACGAAGTGAGGGGATGTTGGGTAGATCTACTGAGGGTTGACAACCCTGCTCCGCGGTACACAAATGTGTAGCCAACCGGTTGGAGGCCGAACGGAGTTCAATATCAGCCTATTTTAGTTGTGGGTCCCATGAGGAACACAACTGGAGGCACAAACCATCGGCAAATGCCGAACACTGTTACGTCAGCTTTGGTACTTAGTGCATGGAAACCGGATTAGCTACCCGCGATATCGGTTGACCGCTTTAATCTTTACTTAACTAGTGCATATTCAAAAAAATTCAACACTTGGAAGTTGCCTTGCAAAACTATTACTTATTTATACGTTGGTACATACGCTTATGAGACCGGGCCGCTGCATGACATGCCCACTGTGAACTCACCAACCGTTAGGTTGACACTTGTATGGTTTTCACTTTTGCAGATCGCTAAGGAGTATCCGGAGTGGGTTGGCATGGCACGTGAAGACAAATTTTAATTCTATTTAGACTTAATTGGGAATTTTAAACAATGATTTGTAAAGCACGTGGTTAGTGCTAAGACTATAATTTTTCCGCTGCGTATCTTGAGACTTTATTTTATGAAATATATTTGGACTAACTCTGATTCGTTTAGTACTTGTATGTAATGGTTGTGGTCCTGGTTTGCTCGCACCCCTTAACGGTATAAACTCCGTTAGTGGTTAATTGGGGGTGCGACAAAAAGGGTGTCTACCTGTCTACACTTATGGGGGTGTCTACAATGAACTTTTCACTATATATATATATATATATATATATATATATATATATATATGGAGATGATCATTTGAGAACCACTTTGATTTGCGAAAACCGTGAAAACACTCTCAAAATGTGATGCGGGCAACAATCTAGGAGCATAACAAAGAGAAGATTATCCAGAGATTTGAATATTATTTATTTACTTATTTCAAGAATTTTATTTATAAAAATCGTATCTTTCATTTGTAGTGTCACTATAAGAAAAGAGACCTACAGTGGCGACAAGTGTCACCTCTATTGCCTTTAGCGGCGACCGGTCGCCACTATTGAGTCGCCGCTACAGATCCGCCTCTATTGCCCCAGTAGTCGCCGCTATTTCTCTATTTGTCGCCACTATTGAACATGTCGCCACTATTGCTAATGTCGCCACTATTGGTCTGTAACGTAAAATACGCATATTTTTTTGTATTTTTTACATTCCCTGTTTTATAAATACACACGCTATCAAAATTACAGATTGACACGATAAAACATACAATACGCCAACATTAATAAACATATTCAAAGTATACATACGTACCGTTATGGTCCGAAACAAGTTTTAACACAAACTAATAACTAGAACATATAACACAAAAACTAGTTACTTAAAGATGATATGTCATCAATCATTCATCGTCGGTGTTTCCCTCGCCGTCGTTGTTTCCCTCCTCATCTTCGTCATTTCCTTCATTGCCTTTATCTTGTGTTCCAACATTCAAATGGGTCATTTTGCAAACATACAAATACTATAATGCGTAAGTACTTACTAACTTTATCAAACTAACTTTACATATGTACTAACATTTATCAAATACATATACAAACATACATGTTTCGCATCAAACTGGTCATTTTACATACATACATTTAGATGCATACAATATTTGGGTAAAACGGATCAAACGGGTCGTACTACTAACATTTAACAAATACTAACATCAAAATACTTACTAACTTTACAATGTTTACTAACATCTATCAAAAACCTAGGCAAACATACAAGTTTTGGGTTAAACGGGTCGTTTTATATACATACATACATACTTACATACATACATACATCTAAATTCATACAAGTTTCGGGTCAAAACTGGTCAAACTGATCAAACTACCAACATTTAACAAATACTAACTTTATCAATACTAACTAACTACATATCTACTAACATTTATCAAATACATCTACAAACATACAAGTTTCATGTCAAACATGTCATTCAACAAATAAAATAAACAAAGCTATAGTGTTACCCGTGTGAATGAGGGTTGTGGCGGCGGTTGCGGCTGTGTATCGGAAACGGGTGCTTCAGAATATGCTTTAAACCCAATTCCTCAGATCCATCCACGCCGAGGTTTCAACACCTTCTTAAATGCTCCGAGTTCGTTCACGCTTTGAGAAGAAGTCCCCTCACCATCAGGTTGATTTTGGGAAGCAATCTCCTGTTGTAATTCGCGCTATATTTTACAAAGATGATTTAATATAGGTATACATATTTAAAAATTATACATAAAATAAATACATACAATTGTATCGGCGACTAATGGGTCAATCGTTCCATCTGGAAGGGTGTGAGCATCAATAAACGTTTGTAGGTGGGTTTGAGCCTGTTTAACATCAAATATTACTTTAGTAAATCAAGAACTACTATAATATATATATATATATATGTGTGTGTGTGTGTGTACATATCATTACCTTTTAATAACTCGTATTACTATATGATAATGTCCCCTCACGGTTTGTGATCTGTTGGGCTTGACGATTTAATGCGTTAGCTGTTGGCCTATTTTTATATTTTTCTGACATAAACAAGTCAACAGACCTCCGCTAACTTTCAATCTGCATCCCTTTTGGCAGATTGCCCAAAGCTCTCTCAATGTCATCATCATCCCCTCCATTTTCATTAAAATGCAAATGTGCTTTATATTTTCGATCTCTATATCGCTTCATGTATATATTACGAAGCGATTTCCTAATCCTATCTTGATCGGGATCATTATTAATCTTATCGAGATCGAATGAAGCCTACAAAATTAAACGAAACAAGTTACTTAAGTAAAAATAAATCAACAAAAACATATAAAGTATACTTAAATAAATCATTTACTTTGAGATGCTCTAACATCGCATTCTTTTCGGCTTCTGAAATTGCCTCCCAAGAAGGTTTATCAAAGGGGATGGAATGCCAGATATACTTTCCAACTTCCCGTTTGAAATACTTTCCAGCTTCATCAAGTGGTTCAAATGTAGCAAATCGATCAAATATTAAAGTTAATGGTCCCCCATTTTTTTTACCAATCAAATGGCTAGAAACTCAAGAGATTAATCAAAAAGCCTTTAAAAACCTTCAAAGGTTCTTGGAGAGAACATAACAGTTCATAATATAATAATAATCAACTAAAAAACCACCATAGACTAAACATGATACTTATACTAAACCTTAACTTTAAGATAAACGCTACAAATAAAAGATACGATAACTATAAATAAAATGCTTGAAACAAGGAAATAAATAATATTCAAATCTCTGGATAATCTTCACTTTGTTATGCTCCTGGATTGTTGCCCGCATCAAAACGTGGTCAAAAATTGTTTTTTTTTCATTTTTTATGATGGTTTTTTAGGTTATAGGCTACCCCATGTGAATAAAAAATCAAAAAAGCGCCCAGGGGATTTTTTCTTTAAAAAAATCTAAAAAAATGGCGTTGTCACATATGTAACACACTGCACATATGTGTTGCATATGTAACAACACCGTTTTTTATATTTAAAAAAAAACCCTACCTGGAGGTCGCCTATAACATAGAGAACCATCAGAAAAAAAGGTGGGCTCATAGAACTCACCTTATTCTCTTAAGCAACTTAATTCAGTCAGAACCTCCTTTACGCCTTCCAATTAAACCTAATTGCGTATTGTATGATGTTAACGCAATGTTTTATATAATAAACACTTCTTATGTTTATCTTAATTTCTTTGTTATCTTAATAATACTTAATTATTAAGCTTATTCCTTTTAAAGGTCAAAATGACCAAAATGCCCTTTAAGCCGTTATCCTTTTCATTTAACGATAATATGAAGACGCACATTCCTATAAGTAGACGCTCACTCCGGGTCGCCCCGTGAGGTATGCCAGCTCCCAATTGGGATTTATGCGACACCCTCGCTTTACCAGAAACCCTAGTGTACAGGCGTCTACCCTTCTGATCCGCACGAACTTCTAAGTATCCGAATAATTTAGTCTATTATTTTATTATCATTTCTCACTTTTTAAGCCATATAAATTTATTATATATATATATATATAAACATGTTGGTATATGTATATCAACAATCAAGTCCCCATACCCTCCAGATTATTTTATATTAAATAATCTTATTTCAAAACCCTAATTTCTCAGTTTTTTTGTTTCATTATCAAAACTCATTTTTATTTAAAATCAACTTAGGCTATTATCCATTATAACATTTTATAATATCTTTAAAATCAAAGTTTAGTTCATTACCGTTTACTCGATTTGGGAAGAACAACGTTACGAAACCCTAATTTTGACCCGTCAACAAAACCTTAACCAAACCTTTTCCAATTATGAAATAAACTTAGATCTTTCTTGAAATACATTATTTTAGGATTACCTACAAAAATTCAGACCCTAATTCCCACCCGATCACCCGATTTTGGTAAAACAAACTCAAGAACCCTAATTTTAACACAATTTTAGAAATTATACTTAGAGATCGAATTTGCAAAAACTGAGATAGGTTATTGTTAATCATACCTAATAGAGGAGAACTGCAAAATTTGAGCTTCTGAATCTTTATCGTTTAGCCGAATTTGATCGAAGAAGAACCTAGGTCGAGTTAGGGTTTTTGAGAGTGTATTTTGATGATTTTGTGATGAATCTGTGATGTTAGAGGCTGTATTTATAGTCCATGAACTCATCTCAGACCCCTCCATGTGTTCATAGTGACTAGCCACTCTAAAACGACGTGTAGGAGCCGCAATATGGGCTGCAAGTTAACTGACGTGGAGGAAAAACAACCAAAAAGATGATTCTGTCTGCAGGCCCGAGTCATGGACCACGACAGATTTACTGAACGTGGCTCGCGGTTCGCGAGCCACCCTTTCCGACCAGGTTTTGTAATGTTTACTTTTTAGCCCCCCAACTTCTATTATTTGCATTTTAACCCCTCGAACTTCTATAGTTTTGTTATTTTATGCACCAAAATATTATGGAATATATTTATAAAAGTTTCTAAGGCTCGGGACACATATGAGGATATACGTATACATACGTATATATATATATATATTTATATATATCTTTCACAATTTTGCATTTTAGCCCCTTAAATTTTGCAAGACTAATTATTTTATGTCACGAAATATGTTAGGACATATTTTTACTATACTAAGCTTTAAAATACTTATGATGATTATAAACACGTATAATATCCATAATGTTTATAACTTTATATAAATTACGCTTTTAGACCTTTTACTTTCCAGTTAACCATTAAGTATGCATTTTTCACGTAGTATATATTTACTAAACCTTTATTAAATATATATGTATCAACATATTATCATGATGATTTCAAGCATGTATACTTATATTTTAAACACAAATACGAGACGTAATCATTCATGTCTCACCATTTCTAAACCCGTTCATCACTTTTATCATATAAACACGTGTTTATGTATATAATATCATTTCCTAACACGTATTTATAATAAAGGCACATATGTAAACATATTAAGATACGTAGTTACCTAGACGTGAATATCGGGGTGTTACAACTCTCTCCCCCTTAAAAGGTTTCGTCCTCGAAACTTGCTCAACTCACGAATAACTCGGGATGAGACTCTTTCATTTCATCTTCCCTTTCCCATGTCGACTCAGAACCTTTCATGTGCATACACTAAACCCTAACTATAGGAACTACTTTGTTTCTGAGCTTCCTCTCACTGCGATCTAGAATCGCAACTGGCCGTTCTATATAGGATAGTTTGTCTCACAAGGTTTTCGTTGCCGTGATGCATAGGAAATTACCTTACCTCATTGCATCAATACACAATCTAAACCTAAATAAGAAGCATCGGAGTACACTACCAAGTCTTCAGGCCCATTCGAAAAAGTTAATACCGGTGCCTGAGTCTGTCTAGTTCTCAATTCTTCGAAAGCCTTCTGCTGACTTGAACCCCAAACGAACTTCACGTCTTTCTTGGTCAATTTGGTTAGAGGCGTTGTGATTTTTGAAAAGTCTTGAATGAACCTACGGAAATAACCGGCAAGACCCAAGAAAGTACGCATTTCTGATGGCGTCTTTGGTGGTTTCCAGCTCATTACCGTTTCTATCTTGGAAGGATCTACGAGTACACAATCTGCGTTTATGACATGACCAAGGAATTGTACTTCCCTCAGCCAAAATGCACATTTGGAAAATTTGGCATACAACTTCTCCCTCGTCAAGGTCTCTAGAACTTCCTTCAGATGCATAGCATGGTCAGTCTCGCTCCTGGAATAGATTAGGATGTCATTAATAAACACGATCATGAATCGGTCCAACATGGATCAGCATACTCGATTCATGAGGTCCATGAATGCTGCAGATGCATTAGTCAACCCAAAAGACATTACCAGGAACTCGTAATGACCGTATCGCATTCGAAAGGCCGTCTTCGGAATGTCTTCGTCTTTAACCTTCAACTATTGATAACCTGACCGCATATCGATTTTGGAAAACCAACTCGCTCCTTGTAGGTGGTCAAATAAGTCGTCGATTCTTGGCAGAGGATATCTATTCTTCACCGCTAGTTTATTCAGCTCCCTGTAGTTGATGCCATCCTCAAGCTTCCGTCTTTCTTCTTCACGTATAGAACCAGGGCACCCCAAGGCAAGATACTCGGTCTGATGAAACCCTTGTCAAGCAACTCTTGCAGTTGTGACATTAGTTCCTTCATTTCGGATGGAGCTAATTGATATGGTGTCTTAGCTACGAGTTTGGCTCCCGGCACAAAGTCGATTCCGAACTTTATTTCACGCTCAGGAGGAATGCTCGGCAGGTCTTCTGGGAATACATCTGGAAATTGGTTTAATACCGGTACATCCTTCAAATCTTTTGGTTTTGAGTTCGAGTCAATAGCGTAAGCTAGAAACGATTCACAACCGTGACTCAAGAACTTTCGCGCTTTAATCATGGAAATGATCTTCACTGTAGAACTCTTGCCATCTCCGTAAACGGATTAGACGTCTCATGTTGGCGCTCGAATCTGAACTTTCTTCTAGTTACATATAATTTGCGCATCGTTCTCCGCGAGCCAATCCATTCCCAATACGATATCGAAACCAACTAAAGTCATAGGGAATAATCTAATAGGCAATTTATGTTATTCTAATTCTATCAGGCAATTATCTATCATATTAGAAATTATAAAACCTTTTCCTGAGGCAGTCTCGACTTCAAAAGGTTTCTTGGCCTTAATAGTCAGTCTATCGAGTAACATACATAATTCATGCGATACAAAGCTTCTACTGGCACCCGAATCAAATAGCACAGTTGCAGGCACATTATTGATGAGGAACTACCTAAAACTACATCGGGTGTCACTTTCGCCTCAGCAGCGGTTATCGTATACGCTCTACACCTAGCCTTTGGAATTTCGATCGCTCGTAGTGGTTCTGGATTCTTCATTAACTTGGGACAGTTTGGCTTGATGTGTCCCTGCTCTCCACACCCAAAGCACTTCTTTAACTCCGGACAATTGTTAGTGCAATGACCTTCCTTCCCGCACTTGTAACAATTACCCGAACCCATTTTACAGCCTCCAAAGTGATTTTTATTGCACTTGTGGCATTTTGGCTTGTCTCCTCGAGAATCATTCCTGGGTTTCTTGCGATGACCTCCATCGAACCTCCTTGAACTTCCACTTACCTCTAACAAGCTTTTTTTGTGCTCTCCTGGTCTTCCTCCCACACCGTATTCTTCATCGTAAACTGTAGAGCTAAGATCGATTGCCTCCTCGTAAGTCCTAGGAGCATGGGGTTTCACTATCTTTCGTATTTCTGCAGGAAGAGCCTGCACGTATCGCTTCACTTTCTCCTTCTTTGGTGTCACCAACCTGGGAACTAACCTCGCCATTTCATCGAACCTCGTGGTAAACTCCTGATGAGTTGCATTTCCGGCTTCAAACCTCAGAAAGTTGCCTTCAATTTTCTCAAGCTCGTTTTTCGGACAGAACTTATTCATCACTCGAGTCTTCAAATCATTCCACCGCATTACAGCAACGGCTTCTTCACATTGGGACTGTAAGACGGAGTCCCACCAAAACAACTCTCCATTAACAAAGGAATAAGCTACGTATTTCATAGCTTGATCTGCATGACATTCACTAATTCCAATGACAAAATTATCTCTCAGATCCAGCGAACGGTCAAACCAGCATCACTCTGTCCTTCGATCGAAGGAGGCTTGCATCCACTGAAGGGTTTGAACGAACGGTCTCGACCTTCTTGATGGACGTTTCCCGCGTTCGCACTAGCATCATTGTTTCCACCGTTAGCTCCTCCTGCACCAGCTCCACCCGCTCTGGCGGCTCCTTCAAGCTGAGCTATCAGGTTAGGTGTTGCAGCCTGGAACTGTTTGCTACTTCTGCAGCCATCGTGGCTCGTTCTTCCTCAGTAAAGATGTTTTCTCCTCCAGCATTATTGGGTTCAGGATCTAGTTGTGCACTCCTTCCAGAACCCGCTGCTCTACTGACTGGTCTACCGATTCTTCTATCGCCTTGTCCTTCTCTTACCATGATCTACAGACAGTTCAGAATTCATGTGAAGTCGAGACTCTAAATTTTGAGGGCATGATGATTAGATAAGTGCAGACGTCATACAATTACATAGTCATGATGCTTTTAAAACCCAGTTACTTTCATCACACTCCTCCCTATTGTCTATTCCTCTCCTTTCTATCTCTACCGGTGATTCTAATTCAAACCGGTCTACTTCCAGCATTTTGGCCACATAAAAGTTAGTACCCTAGATACATATATATGGTTAATACCTAACGGCAGTAGCTAATTGCAATTAGGTACCTACCAGATTTACATATCCTAGGTCCTACTTATTATGTTCCTAATGCAACTTCGTCCTTTTATGGGCACATGCTATTCTGTTGGCATTCTATCTTATCTTACTGTATGTTTTCCCAAAGTCCTAGTTTAAGTCTAGATACTGCTTTTAGTACCTAAATCTCTTGAACCAAGGCTCTGATACCAACTTGTGACGTCCACTCCCAAACTTGGCTCTAGAAGGGGTCACGCATCGGATTTACTCATGAACTCAAGGTACAACAGAGATAACAAAAGCAACGGAAATTAAAAACTTTTATTTATTTATAATGCCAAGTACTAGTAAGATAAAACTACTACAACGGTTATCTATAACTACGAAAGATAACGATTATTAGATATGAATCTATCTACATTACTTATGCCAGCAGCCCTATAGCTTCCCTCCAGCAGCTTGCCCACCTTACCCTGCTCAAACCTTAGCATTTCCCTTTAAGCTTGGATCCTTAATATCACCTGATATACATACTTTAAAGGATCAACTTACGCTGGTGAGTTCTACGTTTTTCTAAAAGCGTTACCTTTTTCTTGAAAGTTTATTCCAACGCTTGGGCCTAACGCCCCCCTTTTTAACAAATATTTATCAGGTATAAAATATAACAGCATTATTCCAAAACATAACCTTTAAACATTTATCAGGTGTAAAACATAACAGAATTATACCAAACATTTAACCATTTATCCATGTTACTAAGCATTGTCTATTGGAACCACGTTAGTTCCTCGGGCAACCGTCGCCACTCGAATACCATTTCCAGATTAGAGTAACCGTCGCTACCCCGGAGAATCGTCATTCTCCGCTTTTAGTTGTACAACCACCATTTCCCCTTTACACTTAGACAATATTTGCTTAGATCAAAACCTTATTAACCTTTCCAAAAGTCCATTTAAATAACCTTTGTATTTGGACTCATAACATTTTCAACACCAGTCCATTACCCGTATATGGAATAAGCGTTTCATAATTATAATGTTATTGGTCTCGTTTAAACCTCAGTGAAACCTATACTGGACTGAATCTATAACATTTCCTATTGTATTACGGGTGTTTATATAGGAAGTACCGTAGCGTATCCATCACACCTTAAATACAAACAGATATGATATAGGATCATCCCAGTATAGATTACATCTTATAATTACAACAAGGCTAATAAGATTAGTTTTACCTGACACTTATCACATACGCAAGCTTAGACCAAACGTTTACATTTTCCATTTATCAAAACTTTATTTATAAGTTCCATCCTTTATATTACCCTTTTCTTTATAACCTTCCCGAAACAGTTTATAACAAGTAATCATAAATTAAAGCAATTATAGGCATTATAACATTTCATGTATGTGTATCCACACAAACAAGTAAAAGGCATTTCAATACTTTGCAAGTAAACAGTTGTATGTATATCAGCCCAAAAACAGTAAAACATTTAAAACATTTAAAAGTGGGTTCACAAAACTCACCTTATTCTCTTAAGCAATTTAATTCAGTCAGAACCTCCTTGACGCCTTCCAATTAAACCTAATTGCATATTGTATGATGTTAACGCAAGTTTTTATATAATAAACCCTTCTTATGTTAATCTTAATAATACTTAATTATTAAGCTCATTCCTTTTAAAGGTCAAAATAACCAAAATGCCCTTTAAGCCGTTATCCTTTTCATTTAACGATAATATGAAGACGTGCATTTCTATAAGTAGACGCTCACTCCGGGATCGCCCCGTGAGGTATGCTAGCTCCCAGTTGGGATTTATGCGACACCCCCGCTTTGCCAGAAACCCAGTGTATAGGCGCCTACTCTTCCGGTCCACACGAACTTCTAAGTATCCGAATAACTTCGTATATTATTTTATTATCATTTCTCACTTTTTAAGCCATATATATTTATTAAATATATATAAACATGTTATTATATCAAAAATCAAGTCCCCATACCCTCTGAATTATTTTATATTAAATAATCTTATTTCAAAACGCTAATTTCTCAGTTTTCTTTATCAAAACTCGTTTTTATTCAAAATAAACTTAGGATATTATCCATTCTAACATTTTATCAAAGTTTAGTTTAACACAGTTTACTCGATTTTAGCAGAACAACGTTACGAAAACCCTAATTTTGACCTGTTAACAAAACCTTAACCAAACCTTTTCTAATTGTGAAATAAACTTAGGGCTTTTTTAAAATGCATTATTTTAGGATTACCTACAAAAATTCAGACCCTAATTCCCACCCGATCACCAGATTTTGGCAAAACAAGCTCAAGAACCCTAATTAACACATTTTTAGAAATCATACTAAGAGATCGAATTTGCAAAAACTGAGATAGGTTATTGTTAATCGTATATAATAGAGGAGAACTGCAAAATTTGAGCTTCTGAATCTTTGTCGTTTGGCAGAATTTGATCGAAGAAGAATCTGGGTCTAGTTAGGGTTTTAGAGAGTGTATTTTGATGATTTTGTGATGAATCTGTGATGTTAGAGGCTGTATTTATAGCCCATGAACTCGTCTCAGACCAATCCATGTGTCCATAGTGACTAGCCACTCTAAAATGACACGTAGGAGCCGCAATTTGGGCTGCAAGTTAAGTGACGTGGAGGAAAAACGACCAAAAAGATGATTCCGTCTGCAGCCCGAGTCGCGTACCACGACATATTTACTGAAGGTGGCTCGCGGTCCGCGAGCCACCCTTTCCGACCAGGTTTAGTAATTTTTACTTTTTAGCCCCAACTTTTATTATTTGCATTTTAACCCCTCGAACTTCTATAGTTTTGTTATTTTATGCACCAAAATATTATGGAACATATTTATAAAAGTTTCTAAGGCTCGGTACACGTATGAGGATATACGTATACATACGTTTATATATATTTATATTTATCTTTCACAATTTTGCATTTTAGCCCCTCAAATTTTGCAAGACTTATTATTTTATGTCACGAATTATGTTAGGACATATTTTTACTATATTCTAAGCTTTAAAATACTTATTATAATTATAAACACGTATAATATCTGTAATGTTTATAACTTTATATAAATTACGATTTTAGCCCATTTACTTTCTAGTAAGCCATTAAGTATGCATTTTTCACGTACGTATATATTTACTAAACCTTTATTAAATATATATGTATCAACATCTTATCATGATGATTTCAAGCATGTATACTTATATTTTAAACACGTATACGAGATGTAATCATTCATGTGTCACCATTTCTAAACCCGTTCATTACTTTTATCATATAAACACGTGTTTATGTATATAATATCATTTTTAACACGTATTTATAATAAAGACATATATGTAAACATATTAAGATCGTAGTTACCTAGACGTGAATATAGGGGTGTTACATGTAGAGAAGTACACGATCTCCCACATGAAATTCCTTAACTCTGATTTTACCATCGTGAATTCTCTTGGTTCTTTCCTTGTAGAAGGTAGAGTTACCATATGCGTAGTCACGCAGTTCTTCTAATTTGTGCAGCTGAAAGAACCTTTCCTTGCCTGCCTCATCCAAATCCATGTTGATTGTCTTCAACGCTTAGTATGTTTTATGCTCAATCTCAACTGGCAGATGACGCCCCTTCCCGTAAATCAATCTAAACGGTGTGGTGCCAGTAGGTGTCTTGTAAGCCGTACAGAAGGCCCATAGTGCGTCCTCCAACCTGTTTGACCAGTCCTTTCGATGCTTCCCCACCGTTCTTTCTAGTATTCTTTCGATACCGCGATTCGAGACCTTGACATGTCCACTCATTTGAGGGTGATATGGCGTTGCTAACTTGTGGGTCACCCCATAAAGTTGTAATGCTTTCTCCATCTGTGCATTGCAGAAGTGGGTTCCTCAATCGCTGATTAGTGCCTTGGGCACTCCAAACCTTGTAAAGAGTTTCTATAGGAACTTCACGACCACTCTGGCATCGTTTGTGGGTAAGGATTGAGCCTCAACCCATTTAGACACGTAGTCTACTTCCATTAAAATGTATTTGTTCCCGCGAGATGACGGAAATGGTCCCATGAGAGATTTTCTGCACACTGGCAGTTGTCACATTTGCTGATAATTTCAGAAAAATCTCTAAAAAATGATGGGCCAGTAAAAACCTGCCTTAAACACATTTTTGGAGGTGAAGAGGGTAGCATAATGTCCTCCCGTAGGGCCCTCATGACAATGCCTCATGTATGGCGTGCCTCCTTTTCGTGCACACATCTCTTCATCACATTATCAGCTCCTAATCTGTAGAGATATGGATCTTCCCAAATGTAGTGCTTGAGCTCACTGATAAATATTTTCTTCTGCTAGAAGGATAACCCTTTGACTATAACTCCATTTGTAAGATAGTTTGCATAGTCTGCAAACCCTGGGCTTCTTTTATCATCACGAACTTTCACATAGTCAAGGGATTCATGGAGAAAATGGTCACTGATTGGTGTCCCTTCGTTTCCTATGTTCCTAGTGTTTTCAAGACGGGAGAGATGATCGACTGTAACATTTTCGGCCCCTTTTTTGTCACGGATTTCGATATCAAATTCTTGTAGTAACAGGATCCATCGAATGAGACGTGGCTTTGCATCCTATTTACTAAAGAGATGTTTCAATGCAGTATGATCCGTATAGACGGTGGTCTTGGATAAGACGATGTAGGATCGGAATTTGTTGAATGCGAAGACTACGGCTAAAAGTTCCTTCTCAGTCGTGGTGTAGTTCTCTTGCGCGTCGTTCAGTGTCTTACTGGCATAGTAGATGGGATGAAAATGTTTATCCTTTTTTTGCCCCAAGACCGCCCCCACTGCATAATCACTAGCATCACACATAAGTTCGAATGGTTGTGTCCAATCAGGAGCAACCATGATGGGGGCGTTCACCAGCTTCTCTTTCAACAGATTGAACGCGCTAAGGCACTCATCGGTGAAGTTGAACGGAATATTTTTTTCTAGGAGTTTAGTTATCGGACGGGCGATTTTTTAGAAGTCTTTAATGAATCGACGATAGAAACCCGCGTGACCAAGAAAACTCCCGGTAGCTCTCACAGATTTAGGCGGAGGGAGTTTGGAAATAGTTTCTACTTTAGCTCTGTCAACCTCGAGCCCTGCTTTTGAAAATTTGTGCCCTAGCACAATTCCTTCTTTTACCATAAAATGGCACTTCTCCCAGTTGAGAACTAAGTTTGTCTCTTCGCATCGTGCCAACATATTCAGATTATTTAAGCATTGATCGAAGGAACTCCCAAAAACTAAGAAATCGTCCATGAATAGCTCCATGGAGTCCTCGATCATATCATGAAAAATCGCCACCATGCATCTTTGAAAGGTGGTTGGAGCGTTACATAACCCAAACGGCATACGTCGATATGCAAACATGCCATTGGGGCATGTAAAATTAGTTTTATCCTGATCCTCCGGTGCTATGGGGATCTGGAAATAACCAGAGAAGCCATGTAGAAAACAATAGTAGTTGTGACCGGCTAGATGCTCCAACATTTGATCAATGAATGGCTAGGGGAAGTGATCCTTGCGTGTAGTGTCATTGAGTTTGCGATAGTCGATGCAAACTCTCCACCCTGTTACCGTTCTCGTAAGAATAAGCTCATTCTTCTCATTTACCACAACTGTCATGTCTCCTTTCTTGGGCACGACCTGAACAGGACTAACCCATGGTGAATCGGAGATGGGATAGATTAACCAGCTTTTAAAAGCTTTAGCACCTCTTTCTTCACTACATCTTGCATTTTAGGGTTTAGCCTTCTTTGATGTTGCACAACAGGCTTATATTCTTCTTCCATTAAGATCTTGAGCGTGCATAATGAAGGGTTGATGCCCTTTATTTCCATGATCTTCCACGCGAGTGCCTGTTTGTGCTCTCTCAGCACCTCTAACAATTTTTCTTTTTCATCGCCCATCAAGTCGGATGCAATTATGACGGGAAGTTTAGAGTCCGCCTCTAGGAATGCATACTCCAAGTGAGATGGCAATTCCCTCAGTTCTATAGCAGGTGGGTCCTCCACTAACGGTTTAGATTTAGGTTCCTTTCTTTCAAAGACTTCAAAAGCTTGAGAGCCTCGAATTTGTTCCTCCACCGCTTCTAAGTTGTCGTCAACCACCAGTTCAATCATCTCTATTTCCTGGTTAACCTCTTCTAGTAGCTGCGAATCCAGATGATCTATCCCAAAGATGTCCCCTAGAAAACGACCCACTTGCGTCATGACTGTATCCATAAAGTATAATGTGTCGTCCCCACCCTGAGTATGCTGCATCGAACTATGAATATCGAAGGTTACTGTTTCGTCTTCGACGTGAAGAGTGAGCTTCCCACTATAGACGTCAACTAACGCCCTAGCAGTAGCCAAGAATGGGCGACCCAAGATTAGAGGAACACTCTTATCCTCCTCCATGTCCAGGATCACAAAGTCCACAGGCAAAACAAACTTATCCACTTTCACGAGTATGTTCTCAATTATGCCTCGTGGATATTTGACGGATTGGTCTGCGGATTGAATGCTCATACGAGTGGGAGTTGGCTCCCCTAGGTCTAGCTTGGAAAAAACAGAATATGGCATTAAGTTAATTCTAGCACCAAGGTCAGCTAGAGCATTGCTAACTGACAAACTACCTATCAAACACTGGATCGTAAAGCTCCTGGGATCTTTCATTTTTTTAGGTAGTTTATTTTGGAGAACGGCTGAACATTCGGCGTTCAGCATGACCGTAGAGAGCTCCTCAAGTTTCTTTTTGTAGGTTAGCAGATCTTTTAGAAACTTGGCGTATTTAAGCATTTGAGCCAGAGCCTATACAAATGGTAAGTTAATATGGAGTTGTTTGAAGAGTGCGAGAAACTTACCATAATTCTCCCCAGTCTTTTCTTTCTTAGATGTACTTGTTGGCCTTTGCCTTGATGACTTATTTTGCCCAGGAGCCTTGGCTTCATCCTCTTCAGCTATTTCCTCAATGATCGGCTCATCAGTAACGGTTGACACTGGGTCTTGAGTGGTTATACCACTCCTTGTCGTGATTGCTTTCGTGTATATCCTTGGATTCGTCTCGGTATTTCTTGGAAATCCACCTTGTGGTCTCTCCGACATTTTCTTGGAAAGGTCTCCTACCGTTCTCTCTAATCCCTTGACGACATTTGACACGTGTAATAGCTCCTTCTCATTTCTTGCAAATTGAGCCTCATTTTGTTGCGCCACTCCATCGATATTTTCATGGTTATTTTGCTTTGTTGCATCATTTGCATCATCATTTCTTTCATTTTCTGCAATGGGTCGCTTTCAGCCATAGTCTGACGGTTCTCATAAATCTTTTGTTGTTGTTTTGGCTGGAAGCCATGTGGAGTGGAGGTACTTGGGTCTTGTTTCCAACCATAGTTCTGGTTGTACTGATTGTTCTTCCATTCAGGCTTATATGAGCTGCGATATGAGTAATCGTTTTGGTGGCCCTGTCCTCCAACAAACTCTACCTGCTCCAAAAGATCTGTGCTGCCCTTGATTGAGCACTCTGTGATCGGATGTGGACCTCCACATAACTCACGTTGCGCCACCTATTGTGGGTTGACCTGTATTTTATCAATCTCTTTAGTCAAATCCTCGACCTGGGCGGTTAAAGCTGTGATCGGGTCAACCTGGTGCATCCCCTTCAACTGCTGCTGCTGTGGTCTGTTTCTAGTACTCGACCATTTGTAACTATTTAATGCCAGCTCCTCTAGAAACTCTTGATCAGCTTCCACGGGGGTCTTGTTGCTCAATGTTCCCCCAGCTGAGGTGTCGACTGTTGGTCTAGTAAGTAGGTTCAGTCCACCATAGAAGATCTGGATTTGCTGGTATAACTCTATCCCATGTGATGAGCACTTCCTCTGGAGCTCCTTGAATCTTTCCCATGCCTCGTATAGATCTTCGTTGTCGCCTTGCATGAACGAGTATATTTTATTACGGAAAATGGTGGTTTGGATGGAGGAAAATATTTAGATATGAATTTTTTAGTAAGACCATCCCACGTGGTGATCGAACCAATAGGAAGTGATTGGAGCCAGCTTTTAGCTGCTCCTCTAAGTGAGAATGGGAATAGCCACAATCTTATGGCATTTGGAGTGACACCGTTAATTTGAAAGTATCGCAAATCTCGAGGAAACTTGCGATATTAGCCATGGGGTCGTCGCCCATCGAATTGATCGGAGTTGAGGATCATGGTTATGGTTTGGGGCTGGATCGTAAAATTGTTTGCCTCCACAACCGGTTTGATGACACTGGGTTGCACCCCATCAAGATTCGGCCCAGCGTAGTCCGCGAGTGTCATGTGTTCTACCATTGCTGCTGCTCTTCTTCCTGCTGCTGCTAACCTTCGTCGTCTACAGAATTCGCGTTCAGGTTCAGGAAATGGCGAGACTTGGTGACGACGCAATCGCATAAACTTATAAGATTACTAAAGGGAAATATTAACTTAAAGGCCCACACAAAAGCACACAAAAGAAAACGAAAACACACTTAAGAAAAAATTAAAGGTTAAAACACACGACTATAAAAATTAAGAATAAACACGCAAATAAAAAAATTTATTTTTATTTTTTATTTTTTTATTTTTTAAGAAAAATAAATATGCAATTAAATTAAAAACAAAAAGTGGTAAAAATACTAATTCCAATCGTTCTCGGAATTTGACGCGTCCTCGGAAACGGCGCAAAAAACTTGATGCGTAAAATGCAGTCTATAAAAATTACTCAAGTCTTAAAAGGTAGATAACCAAGTGACTACACTACACACTTTAGGGCAAGTGTACTCGTCAGGTGCAGCAGAGTATTGGTAAGAACCGAGTGTCAATCTAGGGACGCGTAATCAATCTCCCGATATTAAAACTTTGTTAATATTTAACCTAAAATATTTTGATTTTTGAATTTCTTTGTTTTTATAATGAAAATGATTTTAAGAGAACAAAAACACGACAGAAAGCTTTGAGAAGACTATCAGATAAGAGGGAACTACATAAGATTTATAAGATTTATGGTGTAATTTTTTTTATCAAAAATATAAGATTTATGGTGCAATTTTTTTATCAAAAAATATTAACATATGAAAAAGTTATGGAGGTTTTAATATTATGGCACATGTGCAATAATAATTTTTTATTGCACATGTGTAATAATAAAAAAATAAAAAACATTGAATTTTTTTTTTCTCCAGAATTAAAGATAACAGAATTATAAGATTTATGCTGCAATTTTTTATAAAAATTTTGATCATATGAAAAAGTTACAAAGGTTTTAGTATTATTGCATACGTGCAACAATAATAATAAAAAAAATTATTGCACATGTGCAATAATAAAAAAATAAAAAAAACCTTGATTTTTTTAAAATTTTTTCCAGAACTAAAGATAACATAATTTTAAGGATTTTGGTGCAAATTTTTTTAAAAAATATTAACGTATGAAGAAGTTATAGAGGTTTTAATATTTGTTTTCGTGTTTTCACAATAAAAGTTGTTTTCATAAAAAATTTACCCTATAAATTTATATATATATATAAATTTATATATATATATATATATATATATATAGGTGAAAATTCAAATACAAAGGTTTTTTTTTGCGTGGAAGCGTGCGAAGGGAGGAGAGCGTGACACGTGTTTGTTGTATATTTATGCGGAGGGGCATTATTGTCGTTTTTCATGAAACAACGTGTTTTTTTATGTCTAAGGTTACCAGGCAAATCAATTTTTTTTTTTTGTGATTAATTCTTTGGATTATTATTAAATATTCGTTTCTACAGGTTGCGTTATTTTTAGCGTGATTATTATCAACGTTTATATTCGTCTTTTTTTTACAATACACGTACATTATGTGTTTTTACGTGATTTTATAGTATATCATTTTCTCACATCAATTAATTGTATCTTTTTATTATTCTTTCAGCATGCGTTATTTTTTAATTATAACTTGCGTTATTATTTGTTAATTGCACTTTTCAGATATTAAGTGTGGCTTTTTTATGTTATTAGTTGTTATTTTTTGCGTTATTTTAGTTTATACGTGATTTTATGTCAATTCTATTTAATGATGCGTGATTATAAACATAAAATTACATTAATAGTGTGCGTTATTTTTACATATACTAGTGTGAGTTTTACATCATGCGTAATTTTTATAATTTATTGATGCGTTATTATAAACATTTTTCTTAAATGTTAGTGTTTTTGTCTGATAAACTGTATTTTAAAGAAGAAATTATAAGCAAAAAGGTTAACATTATAACACAAAAACACCGAAAACATAAAATTACAACATTATTCTTATTCTACTGATAGGCTTCTAAAAAGTCATCTTCAATTCCACAGATGTTTTCATTTTCTTCGGGATGTTTGTAATCTCGTTGATTTGTTCCCGATCTGTTTTGTCCTTGTCTGTCATGAACACTCTTACAAGGTCTCGAACGGAATTTTTTGGCAAAGCCATCAGTTTTTGATTTACCTCGTCTCTTGCTACCATCGTATCGGTTAGGCTCTCGAACGTTTGCTTCAAGACGTCCATCACTAGGACTTCTTTGTTTAACTCAAGCATAATTTGCCTGGTTAGTTTTTCTTTGAGTGCGTCGTTGTTGGCTTCCGCTGTGTTGGAAGAAGATGAAGACATTTTTTTGCGGTGTGGGTTGTTTGATGTGAGATGTGATTTGAAGTTTTTTGCGCAGATGCCGTCACAACGTGATTTTTTAGTGTAATCGAGTGTCTAGTTTTATAGAGTGTTTGATAAGTGTCCAATGGGGTATTAAATGCGTTAATTGATAACCGTGTGTAGTGTGGTACGCTTTTTTGGGAGATGAATGTGAATGGGTGTAATTATTATTTGTTACTATGTATGTTAATTATCTTGAAAGTAAATATTGTTACACATTTTTCATTTTTAACTAGTGTGTATTTTTTCTTTTTGCGTGATTTTCTGTGTGAGTATATAATGCTTCATATTAAATATTCTTATATTTTTATTTACTTTAATCATGCGTGATTTAAAATAATATTTGCGTAATTTATAGTATATCATTTTGTCACATCAGTTAATTATATCTTCTATTCTTTTTTTAGCATGCGTTATTTGTAATAAATTCTTGCGTTATTATATGTTTTTTTTACATTTTTTATTTTAATGGTGTGTATTCTTTTTATTGTGTTTTTGTTTATTTTTTAATATAGGCGGCATTTCGTTTCCCCTCTAATTTTAGCCCTTATAGTATATATCGGCTCTTTTTGGTGTGACCATGCATTTTATAATCAGAAAACCCAGAAACCCTCCTTACTCAACTATCTTCTTCAAACTGATCATCTCCTAATTTTTCATAAAACAATGGCGTCTTCTTCTTCTTCTAATAATTTTAGCATGATGACATTGTCTTACAACCAACAGCATTCAGGCGCATGCCCGAATGCTGCAGAAGGTTGTGGATCTTCCACCCTCCCCCATGCAATAAGCGGTTGTTGAGTTTATGACTCAGCAACTTTCCCTGAAGGAGCAAATCCATCATGGTCTGCGTGGCATTATGGATAACGCCATAAAGAAGTCAATAGACAAAGCTTCCGTCTTGAAAGAGATGAAGGAGCTCTAGGCGTTTTATCTATGTTTGTTTTTTTTTATCTTTTGGATTTCTCTTTTGGTTGTAATTTTTGTAAAGATCCTGCCCCCTCTAGATTGTAAAGAAAAAGTTATTATATCAATGAAGTGAAAATTTAAAAGTTTTGTTGTTTGCGTTTTTTGTTTTTTGTAATGCGTGATTTTAGGAACATCATGCGTAATTATATTCTCGTGTTGCTTTTTTTTTGTTACAACAACTATGCCCTGATCAGTCTCTAGAGTTATAAAGAAGAAGCCCTTAAGGAATAATCTGTTTTAGATAGTTGCGTGATTTTTTGTTATGTCTGCGTGATTTGGGAACTGGGGGTTTTAGGTATCCTTGATATTTGTAAAGAAGAATCTCTTAGAGAAGTATTTTATAGATAGTTGCGTGATTTATGTTATGTGTGCGTGATTTTTGGAACTGTTTTTAGTTTTGCTTTGTTGTTTAAGTTAGTTGCGTGTGCGTGATTTTTGGAACTGTTTTTAGCTTTTGTTTTGATGTTTTAGATAGTTTGCATGTTTTTTTTTTTTGTATTTTGCGTGATTTCTTTACTATTTTTTAAATTTGATGCGTTTTTCTTCTATCTGTGCGTGATTTGGTAACCTCATTAGAGAGTTATGTGACATTTTTTTGTGGTTGCGTTTTTTTTGTTTTCATTTGTTGCGTGATATAGTGGAATATTTTCATGGTAATTGTGTGATACGTTATTTTATGTGTTATTCCTTTTTTTGAAAAATACAAATATACCCTTTTTGAGAAAAAACACGCGTATCCTTTTATTATTATGTGGTGTGTTTATTCTTGTCCGTCAGATCTATCAAACGCGCGGCTGAGATGCCTTCGCACAGAAATCGTCCTTTGTACAATAACTTTCCCCTATATATATATATATATAGGGAGAGGATCATTTGAGAACCAATTGGGATTGAGAACTAAAAAGAACTAATCCCAGCCACTAGTTTTTATATATGGAAACCAACCCCCCCCCCCCCCCATGAATTATAGTGGTCTTTACCTGAAATTAGTGGTGGAGATTTAGTTTTCAAAAGTTCTCAAAATAAAAAGTTCTCATTTGAACCTAACCCTATATATATATAAAATATATATATATATATATATATATATATATATATATATATACATCCAGCAAAAACGCTACATCCATTGCGGATTGATCTGGGGCGTCCATCAAGATCATCCAACAGCCAGGATCTATGGTGTTTTCCGCCTATGGTGTTTTTTTCTCCCCCGAAAACGCCATAGGCGGAAAACACCATAGATCCTGGCTGTTGGATGATCTTGATGGACGCCCCAGATCAATCCGCAATGGATGTAGTGTTTTTGCTGGATGTAGGATAACTCGACTCTATATATATATTGAAAGGTTCATTGTAGACACCCCAATAAGTGTAGACATGTAGACACTTTTTTTCACCATTAGATCTCTTGATCTAATAGTTGTGATTAATTTATTTTTTCTTTTTTTTTCCTTTTTTCTCATTATTCAGAAAATTTCACATGTGAACACATGTAAAAAAAATCATTTCACATGCGAAAATGTCTACAATGAACCTCACCCTATATATATATATATATATATATATATATATATATATATATATATACAGGGTGAGGTTCATTGTAGACACCTCCATAAGTGTAGACAGGTAGACACCCTATTTCACATGTGAAATTACTCTATTTCGCATGTGAAATTCAAAAAAAAACTTTTTTTTTAGATTTTATGTAAATAAATAAATAAAATCTAAGATAAACAATGAGAATTGTGAAAAATTTAATTCATGAATGATTACGTAATGAAATCTATGATGCACATGACTTGATTTTGGAAAAAAGAGAAACGAAGGATCAGAATGAGTGTGCGTAATCTGCATCATTCAGAATTAATTTTTTCACAATTCTCATTGTTTATCTTATATTTTATTTATTTATTTATATAAAATCTAAAAAAAAGTTTTTTTTATTGAATTTATATGCGAAATAGAGTAATTTCATATGTGAAATAGTGTGTCTACCTGTATACACTTATGGGGTGTCTACAATGAACTTTTCAATATATATATATATATATATAGGGTGGGGATATATTGCAAACCCCTCCCACTTTGGAAAACTATGTAATCCGTTTGAAAGGCAATGAGCACATCCACGTCGCCTAAGTTACTTTATGTAAGGAAGGGTATTATTGTCAATTACTCCACTGATTGCTTTATGGCTGGGTAAAAGGGACACAGTGCACAGTGAATTGATTGCTTTTATCCCTGCGAAAAGGAGAGTCTTGGATACATCAATTAGTACAAGCCCCCTGTAGAGAAGAAACTTCCTCTGCAAACCGTCGTTTTTCTTCAAACCAAAACCCTTTTCTTTTCTTGTACTTCTTCAAACAGAAACCTGCAACCTTCTACTTCTTCATTAAAAAATCTCATGTCTTCCATCCTTATCTCTGCAGGGAGAAGATTTGCGACACCTAGAAGATTTTCCCTCCCAAAATCTGTTCCCTAAATCAATGAAACTTTTGTTTTCCCGCCATCGCAGATTCATCCATAAATACCTTAGCATTAACTCCCTTTCATCTACCACTTTCTAACTGCTACCATTGAAAAAATTAAATGGATTCTCCAATTAATGTCTTCCCCCTTAACCTTGATTATGAGGTGTCTGATGCCTTACCATTAAATATGGTCGAGAATACTCAAGGTAATGAATTATGGTTCTCTGCTTTTAATGTCATGTTGTTGTTTACTGTTTTATGGGTTTATATGCTTTTAATGAGTGTTGTATTTACACCTTTTTTTATTGTTTATTATAACAGCAAGAAACTCTGATGACCAACTTGATGAAAACTCTGATGTTTTTATTTCACCGAACGGTACTAGGCTGTGGATTCCCAAAGTCGATGAGACATTGAAGCCTGCTGTTGGCGCATCATTCTCTAATTTGGTTGAAGGTTATAATTTTTACAAAAATTATGCACGTGCTAGTGGGTTCAATGTTCGCATAGCGCAACAGAAAAAGTCTAAGATAACAGGTTGTGTTATGCTTAAATACTTTAGGTGTAATAGGTCAGGTAAACCACAAGCAAAGAAACAGTTTGAGTCTTCAACTAGTTGTAGGCAAAGCACATACAAACGTAATGATTGCCAAGCACATGTGCTTCTTAGATTTTGCCCCGCGAGAGATGTTATGTATGTTTTAAATTTTTCTGAGGGGCATAATCACCCCCTAGTGGAGGATTTTAACACTGATTTGACTAAAATTAGTAGAAGGTTGCCATTTTCGACACAAAAATTTATACACAACATGAGTTTGAACAGTGTCGGTCCTATTAAGGCACATAGGTATATGGTTTTAATGATGGGTGGTCACCATAACGTGAATGGGACACCACTGGATTTTAAGAACTTTAGTAAAAACACCAGAATGTTTATTGGTGATAGAGACAGTCAACTTGTCTTAAATCGTTTAAATGAAAGATCTAAAATTTTGCCAGACTTCTATTTTGATTATCTGGTTGTTGAAGGCAAGTTGAAGTGCCTTTTTTGGGCGGATGAAATATCCAAGATTAACTATGAGGCTTTTGGTGATGTTTTAGCTTTTGATGCTACTTACCAGACGAACAAGTAAGATTTAATTTATTAGGTTACTATATAGGTTACATATGTAACATTGTTATGGGGTACATATGTAACTTATATCTTACAATTGTGAGGCTTTTTATAGGGTACATATGTAACGTCCATCTTATACCTGTTGCACTTTTCAGGTACAGCATGGTGTTTGTACCTTTTACAGGTGTGGATAATCATCGTCGTTGTGTAACCTTTGGTGCTGGGTTGTTATTCAATGAAACTACTGAGTCGTATACGTGGTTGTTGAAGAACTTTCTAAAGGCTCACAAGAAACAACCCCTGTTAGTCTTAACTGACCAAGATAACTCTATGAGAGCGGCTGTTTTGGCGGTTTTTACTGAAGCAAAACATAAGTTGTGCATGTGGCACATAATGAAGAAGCTGCCTTCTAAGGTAATTCATGTTAATATATTGATAATGTATATGTATAGAGTTGTTACATAAGTAACTTTGCTGCCTTTTATTGCGTAATTCTTTAAGAGTTAAAATAAATAAACTGATAAGCATATTGTATTAACAGATAACAGGGGATTTGTTGCAAAATACTGATGTTAGGGCTCAACTTCATCGACTTGTCTGGAGTAACTATAATAAGACAACTACCTTCGAAAGAAAATGGGCTGAACTTATTGAAGCTTTCGGTTTAGGTGGGAATGACTGGTTAGCTGACATGTATGGTATCCGTGACCGTTGGATACCAGCTTATTTTAGAGACATTCCCATGTCTTGTTTGCTAAAAACAACATCGGTTTGTGAAAGCTCAAATGCGGCCTTCAAAGTAAGCTCTACCAGTGCCCATACCCTTGTTCAGTTTATGCTGTGTTTTGAAACCCGCCTTGAAAGTCAACGCTATAAACAACGTGCTGCTGATTTCAAAACTTCATCCATATCCTACCATGGAAATATGGAATTGCCCATTCAGAGGCATGCGTTTGATGTTTATACGCAAACAATCTTCAGAGAGGTTGAAAAAGAGATAAATGAAGGGAGGTATTACTGCTACATATCTAACACTGATGTGTCTGGATCAGAGCATGTTTACTCTGTTAGCCAGAGAAGCACTACTAATGCTGTGGTATACACCTTTGAGGTACAGGATTACATATGTAACCTTTTAATGATAAATATGTTTTTACATAAAGTAACAGTTTACATATGTAACATGAAAATGAGGTGTTTTGATAATTTTTTTCCCATTGTATTTACAGGTTAAATTTGATGCTCTGGATCAAAAAACAACTTGCTCATGCAGGTGTTTTGAAAGGATTGGATATTTATGTAGACATGTGTTCTGTGCATTCCAAGTTAACCAGATACATGAAATACCTTCAATGTATATTTCAAAGAGGTGGACAAGAAATGTGCTTCCAAGAGAAGTATACGCTGTTGAGAGACGTTATGGCGTTGACAACAGTCCTATCAGTGTTTTGAGGAAGGAATTAATGGAGTTGATGTTTGGGTGTGTCGATGATCTAAGATCTGATGAAGTTGGGATGAGTGTTCTTGCTGAGAAGTTAAGGGAGCTTAGAAAAGAAGTAGTTGGAGTTGGCAGCGGATGTTTGGTATTGGGAAATTCAGAGTCTGAGGTGGTTGAGGAGCTCGTTGGTCAATCAATGAATGTGGATGTTGCAGTTGCAAACCCGATTGGTGTGAGGACTAAAGGCTGTGGTAGGAAGCGTAGAATTACGGGGCCGGGTGAGAAAGCTAGCAAGAAGCCTCCTAAGGCACCGCGTCAGTGCAAGAATTGCATGCTCTATGTCACTGATCATGATTCTCGTAACTGCAAGATGAAGAAGAAGGGAGGTGATGAATTGGAGGATGTGGATTCGGGTAGCGATTGAAATGGAGGTGATGGTGACCGTGAAGCTGCTTTTGTGATGTCTTTTAATTGTGGTTTTTTTTTAATTATTACTAGTATGCAATTAAAGGGGGGGTTTATGGTGGGGTATTTTGGTTTTTTTGTTACTTAGTAGTAACATTAATGCTGTTTCCTGAAAAGCAGTTATTAATGTTACATACGTAACATTATAAAAACATTTTGCTTGTCTTTTTTATGGGGCGCCCCCTGAAAACCCTTACCACTCCCCCCCCCCCCACCCCCCAGAATGTTAAAATATCCAGTTTAGTGGATATAATTTTCCTTATTTTGTAATGTATGCAAGTCCATGTAATGCACTGTATTGTGGGTAATATTATGTGTTCCTCATGATGTTATTATTTCCTTTAATGGTTTTAGTCTACCTTAACTTCCCTTTCAATAAATGATACTGTAAAGTCATTTCAAACTTTATGTCAAAAATCAACTATTTACAGCAATGTGATAGGAGTGTAAAAGTGGACCTACTTATTGATTAATGTACTTTGGTTCATTTATTACACACCAACCACCTCAAACAACTTAATATAAAATAGGGTGATATGTTTTGTATTGCTTACCAAAATTCTGAGTGATGAACAACCAAGCCCGTTTTCTTCTTAAGACTCCGAAAATTGAGAGAAGTGATGCTGAAAATGGTGAAACATCATCAGCTATGATGCTCACAACGAGCTCAAAGAATAAGTTAAACACTCCATTTTCAAGAATAGGGCTTGGAAAACTTCGAATTAAGACTGAAGAGCCTTCATCTATTCCAGGCTCGAATCGTGATGTTGCAGAGGTTGCAGATCATTACTCCAAACTCGACCCGCAGGTCAGTAGCATGGATAATAAGCAAACATATCCACTGGTGAATAATGGAACCTCATCATATGGCAATCTTTACCCACCTGTCACCCGAGTGTGGAATAATCCTGTTGTTTGCGGATTGTATGCACGCGAAGGGAGTGTCTCGTACCCGCCATACTTACAGTGGGTGAGCAAAACGATCTCCCCAACTATGGAAAGAGAAGAAATGGGTTCAAACATCAACATTGGACAACTCTGGGACTAACCAAGCCATAAATCAGCAATTGGGCATCCAAAGTATGGGAGGGGGTTTGCAAAGGTATGAGTTTGATGACGATGCTGAGTTCGAAAGGGAATTGGTTGAGTATATGGAGTATCTTGAATCCACCCCCTTGTTACAACAGCCAAGGGTGGTAGAAAAATATGCAGCACAAGATGAGGAATTGTTTGATTTTGACTGGTTCAAGCCTGATCCAGATGCGTCTTCTTCTAGCAGCGAGGGAGGAGATGATTCTGATTCATACGAATATGAATCTTCAAGCAACGGGGAAGGAGATGATTGATTGCAGACTTTCATATGACGTTATATCTTAATGTATTTCTATTTTCAGTCCTTTATTTCACTTCTATGTTATATATGTGTAACAATTTTCTGACAATCAACGTTAGTATCTATCTATTAAATTGAGTTACATAAGTAAATTACTGAGGTTACATATGTAAATTACTAGATTACTTATGTAAATTAATAGGGTTACATATGTAAATTACTGAGGTTACATATGAAAGTACTGGATTACATATGTAAAATACTGAGGTTACATATGTAAATCACTAGATTACATATGTCCATTACTGAGGTTATATATGTAAATTACTGAGGTTACATATGTAAATTACTAGATTACATATGTAAAATATGAAAGTAATGGATTACATATGTAAACTACTGAGGTTAAAATATAATAGGGTTAGATATGTAAATTACACATATGTAAATTACTAGATTACGTATGTAAAATGCTGAGGTTATATATGTAAATTACTGAGGTTACATATGTAAATTACTATATTACTTATGTAAATTAATAGGGTTACATATGTAAATTACTGAGGTTACATATGAAAGTACTGGATTACATAAGTAAAATACTGAGGTTACATATGTAAATCACTAGATTACATATGTCCATTACTGAGGTTATATATGTAAATTACTGAGGTTACATATGTAAATTACTAGATTACATATGTAAAATATGAAAGTAATGGATTACATATGTAAACTACTGAGGTTAAAATATAATAGGGTTAGATATGTAAATTACACATATGTAAATTACTAGATTACGTATGTAAAATGCTGAGGTTATATATGTAAATTACTGAGGTTACATATGTAAATTACTAGATTACTTATGTAAATTAATAGGGTTACATATGTAAATTACTGAGGTTACATATGAAAGTACTGGATTACATAAGTAAAATACTGAGGTTACATATGTAAATCACTAGATTACATATGTCCATTACTGAGGTTATATATGTAAATTACTGAGGTTACATATGTAAATTACTAGATTACATATGTAAAATATGAAAGTAATGGATTACATATGTAAACTACTGAGGTTAAAATATAATAGGGTTAGATATGTAAATTACACATATGTAAATTACTAGATTACGTATGTAAAATGCTGAGGTTATATATGTAAATTACTGAGGTTACATATGTAAATTACTAGATTACTTATGTAAATTAATAGGGTTACATATGTAAATTACTGAGGTTACATATGTAAATTACTGAGGTTACATATGTAAAGCACTAGATTACATATGTCCATCACTGAGGTTACATATGTAAATTACTGAGGTTACATATGTAAATTACTAGATTACATATGTAAAATATGAACGTAATGGATTACATATGTAAAATACTGAGGTTACATATGTAAATCAATGAGATTACATATGTAAATCACTAGATTACATATGTAAATTACTGGGGTTACATATGTAAATTACTGAGGTTACATATGTAAATTACTATATTACATATGTAAATTACTGGGGTTACATATGTAAATTACTGAGGTTACATATGTAAATTACTAGATTACATATGTAAATTACTACATTACATATGTAAAATACTGAGGTTACATATGTAAATTACCAGATTACTTATGTAAATTAATAGGTTTACATATGTAAATTACTGAGGTTTACATATGTAAATTACTGAGGTTACATATGAAGGTACTGGATTAAAATACTGAGGTTAGATATGTATATTAATAGGGTTACATATGTAAAATAATGAGGTTACATAGTAAATTACTAGATTACATATGTAAATTACTGGGGTTACATATGTAAATTACTGAGGTTACATATGTAAATTACTAGATTACATATGTAAATTACTGGGGTTACATATGTAAAATATTGAGGTTACATATGTAAATTACTAGATTACATATGTAATTTACTAGGGTTACATATGAATATGCAAATTCAAAATAGGTCATATGCACAGGAAAAACTATATATAGCGCGAGGTAGTAGGAAGTCAAAATATATAAGACAAATATAAGTTTCAAAAAGCTGATGGTCCACAGTAGGCACACTGTGAAATGATCAAACAAAAATAGAAGTTGATAAAACATGAATCCTAAGACATTAATAGAGACTTAATCTTAGGTAGCAAGATGTTAATTTCTGACAACATGATAGCAGCAGCGTATTTGTTGCGGAGTTTATTCAGCTGAGAATTCTTCTGGCTCCCATGTTTACTGAAGTTGCACTGGAAAATCTTGTTTTGACCATAATATTTCTCCATATGCCTCATCAGAAAAATCCGATTCTGAATAGAATATGATGAGGTGGCCCAATCAATCGGCACACGTGAGATCTTCATACTTTTAAAACGTTGACTCATTTGGTGACTCCGACTTTGAAGGTAAGCGCAAACCAATGTTTTCTGAGTTTTACAAATAGAATTAATTGATGCAATTTACTACACAAAAAAAAGGTAAACGATGGATTCTAGATGAAATATTTACCATCTTATAGGCAGAATCCTTGTGATAGTAGTCAGAGCTATCAACTAACCTCACCAAAGGTTTTTTGGAATGGAAACTATCAATGACCAATATACTAGGATTGGTGAGATCGAAAACCATGAGGTAAAAGCTATCAGAATCTTCAACTGGTAAGAGAAGCAAGTCGACGCCTTTGAGATGCTGATTAATTTTAATTCGGTCAAGGTAGTCAGCCAGATTTGCTGAAAATGATTCTACCTTCTCTTTCACATCAGTTGAAAAATCGTGTAGGTTCCATGGGGACTGCAAGTTGGAAACTAATAAGAGTATGTTTTTTTTAAATGATTTGGAAAAAATATATATGATAGAAAACTTACAATAAGATTTGGTGGGCAAAAAACACGATGAGGGGATGCTGAAGATCTTTTTAGCTCCTGAAAATTTAGAACATCGACCCATGCACGGATAACTTCAATATCAACAACTTTATCATAATCCAACGACTGCATCACTTCTTTGTTTAATTCAACATGGGTTGGGGAGCAGAAAACATGATCTCTACATGTAGAAATTAAGGAGGACATGGCGTTAATAAATCATTACTATATAACTAATATTATCACTTAAAAATGTGTAACATATAACTAGTGGTTACATATGTAACTCCTGGTTACCATATGCTACCTGGTTACATACTTAAACTAAAAATTATCAGCTATCTAATCTAGACTGAAAAGACAGCTTACCCGGGCATCAAAAAACATGATTGAGGTTTTATTGAACGCTTCTTCGTTCTGTAATAATAAATAAAATCATGAAAAAAGCAAAAAAAAATAGGATTTCCTGTTATGTAAAAAAATAAATTACTGTTACGTTGTGAGTGATTTAGGTTTGAAAAGTAAATTCCATATCTTCGTTTCATCCATTGACAAAGGGGCTTCCAGCTGAACTCCACTATGAAGACACGATGACATTGAAACATCATTTAATGTTGTGTGCCTTAATGGATTGATACGTTTGGAATCCAATGTTTTAACAACTTCTTGGACTTTTTCAATCATAGGGACGGCGGTAATTGGAATAGCTTCAATGGGGGATTCGGGCATGTTATCTACAAACAAACAAAAGATAGATCTTTATGTGTTTGGATACATATGTTTGACTTTGTTACATATGTAAATACAGGTTTACATATGTAAGTCCTTGGTTTACATATGTAAGTCCTTGGTTTACATATGTAACTCCTTGGTTCAAATATGTAAGTCCTTGGGGGTGGGTTTTGGTTAACGACTGGAGTTTGAAGAACATATGTACCTGTGTTGGGGTCTTCATTAAAATCTTGAGGGATGGGGATTTGACTAACACATAAGCTCCAATTAGGACCTCCTTCAGTAAGTAGTTTAAAAGTATATTAATAAAGATACATATGTAAGATGGTGTTGATGAGCGTTATACAAGATGAAAAATGTTACCTGTAACCGAGACAATGTCCAGATTATGGAGATCGTGGACTTGATTTTGCGGGGAAGCTGTAATCAAAACATGTACATTATTAAAATAAAAAAAGCTAACAAACTTATGCAATGGAAAATATTTAAAAATGGAATTTTTTAACATATATATTGAATTTTTCTCTTTTTACCGAGGGCCGAATTAGCCAAATGTTGAGGGGGACTGGCAAATTGTAGTTCAGTACTTGCATCTGGATATGTGTTGTATGAAAAAAAGAAGTTATACATAATTATCTCGCTAACATACCTGCATCTGTTGAAACTTTAAAAGTTGCAGGGGATAGTAACTGATCATCTGTTTCTGAAAAAAATAATATTTCAACATAAGTTTTGAAAAACATATAATTTAACATATTGATCTTGTTATAAAAGATACAAATATATAAATTGAACAGACCAGGAGCTTTTTGTGGGGATGGGATATTTACAGGAGATGGTTGCACCTTAAGAGACTCCAATAATTCTTCCAAAATAGACGCTATAATATGATGAGATTCATCACTAACTGTTTTGAAAAAAAAAGGGTATATATGTTTACTTAAACAAAGTGACCTTTATTTAATTTACTAGACAGTTTTCGTAAAGTATTGGGGGGA
Organism: Deinandra increscens subsp. villosa; assembly: GCA_039602395.1. Classification (NCBI taxonomy): domain Eukaryota; kingdom Viridiplantae; phylum Streptophyta; class Magnoliopsida; order Asterales; family Asteraceae; genus Deinandra; species Deinandra increscens. The sequence continues at coordinate 73,654,426 of JBCNJP010000012.1, read as the reverse complement.
TAATATAGTAACCTTTGTCGTTTTTTTCATGGGCAATTAGATTATCAACAGATGCCTGATTATCGGTCTTTGTGTCTTCAGCGGGTGCCTCTTCCTCGAATTTTGAAGTTTCAACAACCGAAGCGTTGGCGACTACAACGGATGGGTAACTTTCTTCTTCGACAATGCTGGGTGCTGTACACACACAAACAAAAAGGAAGGGTATATCATTGTGTACCATAAAACTGAGAGTTACATATGTAAAAACTCCAAGGTTACAGGTGTTTCCACTGGGGGCACTAAAAAATTTAACGGAATGGATGCGGGACGTCGTAGATGATTTCAGTTTTAGAATAATAAAATGTCACCTTTGTTGACCTTTGCAGGTGCATATTGATTGTCAGCAAATGGCTGATTATCTGACTTTGGATCTTTATCTGATCCCTGATTATCTTGTGATTGATCATCTGTATGTATAGTTGTTCATTTTTAAAAAAATTGTAATAGATAGTTTCCTGAATAAATGGATATGGATGAATAATAGTAAAACCTTCATTGATATTTTCATGAACATAATGATGATCAGCATGTGTCTGATTGAGCGGCTCTGGATGATGAGCAGATGCCTGAAGGGGTTGTGCTTCGTCATCTGTGAGTAAAAATAATATATATATATATATATATATATATATATATATATATATTAAGTAGAGGACCCATATTAAGTAAATATCAAAATGGAGATGTAAATGTAAATTACCTAAAGAGACATTTTCATATTTGTTGCTATGAACATATAAGGAATCGCCTGCACAAAATTTTGCATATGCTTCTGCTTCATCATCACTAGATGAGTCGTTGGCTGCTCCAGAATAAGCTTCGCTGTGTTGATCTTCAATACATGGTTGTGCATATAAAAAAAATGGTTTACATATGTAAGATATAACTGAAAGTTACATATGTAACTGAAAAAGGTTACATATGTAACTGAAAAAGTTACATATGTAAGAGATAACTAAATGGGAGGGACTGAATGTTACATATGTAACGGTGAATAAAAAATTTGCTTATATAGAAATGTGAGGATTCACCAGGTGAGTCGTCGTCTCCACCTTCGTCAGAAGAATCACTAGCTGGATCATCAACACCGGGGGCTGAAATTATAAATATAATAAGGTTTATTTCAAGGGGTGCAAAAAAAAAAGGGCAGGTAGGTAGTAAGATAAAATGGTAGATTAATTAAAAAAATGATGTTCACCGTGATGGTCATTCATATAAAAAAAATGGTTTACATATGTAAGATATAACTGAAAGTTACATATGTAACTGAAAAGTTACATATGTAACTTAAAAGGTTACATATGTAACTGAAAAATTACATATGTAAGATATAACTAAATGGGAGGGACTGAATGTTACATATGTAACGGTGAATAAAAAATTTGCTTATATAGAAATGTGAGGATTCACCAGGTGAGTCGTCGTCTCCACCTTCGTCAGAAGAATCACTAGCTGGATCATCAACACCGGGGGCTGAAATTATAAATATAATAAGGTTTATTTCAAGGGGTGCAAAAAAAAGGGCAGGTAGGTAGTAAGATAAAATGGTAGATTAATTAAAAAAATGATGTTCACCGTGATGGTCATTCATATAGTTTGAAGGTTCAACAACAGAGTCGTTGCCTTGTACATCGAATGGTTCGCTTGCTTGTTCATCAGTGCCGGTGTCTGGGGGGCAAAAAAGATAAAAGGGAATAGAAAGTGAAAGTAACATATGTATAACGCAACAAAAGTTACATATCTAGGCAGTAAAGGTGTGAGATTTTATTTAGCATGTTCACCAGATGCGTCGTTGGCTGGTCCAGAAGAACGATCCCTGTTTTCATCATCACTACCTGATTCTACTCACAAAAAAATAATAATAATAATAGCAGGGTTACATGTGTATGATCTTACTAAAAGTTATATATGAAAACAGGGAAAAGGTTACATATGTAAGGAATATAGATATTAGGAGAAAAGTAGAGTTACATATGTAAAACGTTGGAAAAGTTACATATGTACTTAAGATAAAAAAGGTGTTTCGGTGCTCAGAAATACGAGGATTCACCATTGTGGCCTTTAACGAATATTGTAGGTTGATCAGGTGAGTCGTTGTCTACTTCTAAAAGGTAAATATATATAAATGATTCAAGTAGCGTATGTAAAAAAAGCAACAAAGATATTGGGTACCTTTGGATCTGTTGGAAGAATGCGACTGTTCCAACTCATGTGCAGAGTGGTTTGCTTGTTCATCAGCGACGGGATCTACAATAATTAAATACGGTTTGGGCGATAAATAATAAAAAAAAGGGCATTGTCACAGGAAGGATATTGTAAAACCCTACCATGCTGGGGGTTGGAATCTGCACCAATGACAGGCGAGTTGGGAAAATAAGGATGACTGTTGATAGGACCTGAAGATATAATTTCCATGTATTTGTCTTGCAAAAGCTTCAGTTGGGGTGCTTCAGGGAAGTTGTTCTTAAGTTGATAAAACGAGTGATCAAGATTAGATTTGACATTCGCCAATTTCATGATATCGTTTTCAACCTCGGCTGCCTGGAAAAAAAAAGGAAATGGCTATGTTAAGATTATAAAAAAAAATATACATTTATAATTATAGAGAAAAGATATGAAAAACTTACCAAATAGGAAATATCAAAACCAGAGAACTTTTCAGAACCATCGTCGACGACTTTTGAAAGGGATTTGAACTTTCCTTTACCAAAACCACCGTGCTTGGTCTCCCAGATCTCCCTGCACTTCAGTTTCTCCATCGTCCAAAATGAAATCGCATTCTTAGTGGGATCAGGTTCGATTCCTTCGCAAGTAAAACTGTCGACATACAACAACTTGACAAAGATAACAAGAGTGTTAGAGGGAGGTGTACAAAAAATTAACAAAGTAAAACATTCTTAGAGCATATATATAATAGAGTGGATAAAATAGGTATAAAAAAAATACAGTTAGGATGGCAAGAGGTCCAGCAAAGTTGGAGTCCCAAGTATCCCTTTTCCAATTATCCTTGCATACTTTCATAGATTTGGTTATATAATGGCACCAATCTATCCCATTCCAGTCTATGTCAGAAGTGATATAATCCAAAAAAATTTCCTTCAGCCTACCTTGAGCACGACACTCGACAAGGACAGAAAGAAAACACATGACAAAGTCCATCCGGAAAAAGAAAGAATCCTCATCGGGGGCCTTTCTAATGTTTTTGACAATTTTGGTAGGGGGCACATTCTTGCGTGGATACCGGTTTCGCCACTCAACAACTTTGGGGTCTCTACTTTGTAAGGGATTACCATCTTTTAGTTTCCTACCACCATATGGAACACCAAGAAGCTTTTGAATTGCTTTGGGATTAACCCTGACAGAATGATCACCAACTTGAATAACCATGCGTTTTGGGTTGAAATTATCAACCACGAAATGCCCCAACTTCAAAGGTACACCGTCGACCATAAAAGTGAGCAACTGCCCAAAGCCCATCTTCCTGACAACTTCTTTTTGTTTAGGTCTAAGTAGACGAACACACTTCCAAAACTGAATGGGGGATGAGCGAGTCCTTAAAGAACGGAATTTAGGATCATCCTGGGCAGCTGTGGGATCAGACATAATGACCTCTTCCGGGTCTACAGCCTTGCTTTCTTTCAGTGAATGATTATTGGGGGGGGGGGGGGGCTTTCTTAGAAGAAGAACCTATTAAATAAGTTTTTTGAACAATTACGTATGTATCAATAAAAGGGATAAACACAAGATGAATGATAAAAAAAGAAAACAGAGACATACGCTGTTTTAGAAAATCAGACAGTGTGATGTCCGTAGAGAAATCATCATCATTGACGTCGGGGGATCCTGGAAAAAATGATATAAAAAATAAATAACTAGATTTACATGTCAACTAAGAGTAAACTAAGAGTTTACATGTCAGTATCAAATGTTTACCTACATTTTACATATGTAAGTCCTTTGGGTTCACATATGTAATACTTGGGTTTACATATGAAGACTCCTAGTTTACATGTGTACGTACTGTGAAGACTCCTAGTTTAAAATACTGGTTTACATGTGTACATACTGTGTTTACATATGTAAATTACTATGTTGCATGTGTACATGAATAAGTACTGGTTTACATGTGTAAACTAAGAGTTTACATATGTTAAAAAATGAAAGGCTGGATTACATGTGTAAGACTTACATATGTAAGTACTAGATTACGTATGTAAGGCTGGGTTACATGTGTGAGTCTTACATATGTAAGTACTAGATTACTAGATGATATATATGATGGATTGGGAAAAAAATGTTGACAATAAAAACAAATGTACCGATTGGGGTCTTGCCCTTCCTTTTCATAGCATCTACAAAACATTGGAATATAGGGGTGGTTGAAAATAAAAAATGAAAAGAAATATATACATGAAACGTATTTAACTAAACAGAACGAAGACGTGATAAATATGTAAAAAAAAGGTATGTACCTTTCTTTTTGGAAGCTGAGTCGGATAGTTCAATCACATGAGCTTTATCCATGTTATGCTTCTTTCTCTTTTTAGAATTTTGAACATCTACAACAGTGGAATCTAAAAGTGTTTAACTTACCTAAACAGAACGAAGACAGTGATACATATGTAACGATAAAAAGGCGTGTACCAATCTTTTTGGGAACTGAGTCGGATAATTCAATCACATCCGGTTTATCCATGTTATGCTTCTTTCTCTTTTTAGATTTTTGAACATCCTCAACAGTGGCATCTACGTGTTTAACATACAACATGAAAATAAGGGACATGTTACATATGATTAATGAAAAAAAGGGAAGAAGTAATAATATAGACATGTTACATATGTATCTCCGATTAACACACACCCCTCTTTTTTGAAGATGAGACTGGAGACTCAGACATTTCCGGATCATCTGACTCTAAAACAAGTGGTGTCTCTGGTGAGTTTGATAATGAACCATTGTTCCTTCGCCTACCACTCCTTCTAACACGCCCATGTCGCCATGTTACCTTTAATTTCTTTCTAGACTTCTTTGTGGGACTTGTGTGGACAGACTCAGGAGTGATTTGAGATAATACAATCTGATTAGGTTTAGGATCAACTGAAAAATGTAAATGTAATAAAGATTAAAACCTTGCGGTTTAAAAATGGGAATTCCCCCCGGTATAAAAAACTGACTGCATATAGAGCGAGGATTACCGTCACACATAGGGTCACCTGGTAATACAAACTCCTGGTGGGATAGTTTCTGATGAATTCTTATTACATAAACTGAAAAAATTGAAAGATATTACCAAAATTAACATAAAAAAAACGATCAACAAAACCCTAGAAATTGAAACAGAAATTAAAAAAAAAAACAACAACTTACAGAGATGGGTTTACAACCCGATCAACAAAACCCTAGAAGTTGAAACAGACATTAAAAAAAAACTTACAGAGATGGGTTTGCTGTTTGATCGGACGCCATTGAGTGAAGCAGCAGTGAAGCAGAAGCGAAAAATACCGATACTGAGATGGATTTGCTGTTATGATGGCGATGAACAGGGTAATGGGTTACCGATGGCGAACATTGAGTTATGATGGCGATGAACAGGGTAATGGGTTACCGATGGCGGACATTGAGTTATGATGGTGACTGTCGATTATGATGGAGGTGAACAAGGGTAATGGTTTAAGATGGCCATGAACAGGGTTAATGGAAGAGATCTAGGGCATTTGATTTGAATTAGGGACAAATGTAGAGGGAAAAATGAAAATTTGTGGAAATGGGGAAGAGAAAAAGGTGAGGTGAACAGGGTAATGGGTTAAGATGGCGATGAACAGGGTTAATGGAGATCGATGAACAGGGTCAATGGAGATCCAGAGCAGTTGATTTGAATTAGGGAGAAATGTAGAGGGAAAAATGAAAATTTGTGGGAAATGGGGAAGAGAAAAAGGTTATGAGGGTGATATGATGTTCATGCAGAACTATAGACTTGGGTAGACTTTGGTAGACCTGCACTAAATTATAAGGGGACTAAAATACCCTTTTGATTTAAAAAAAAGAAGAAGATGTACTTAAAATGTGATAAAAGAAACAAAAAATACTTGAATTAATTATATCCATTGGATTTGAATGATGAATGGTTAAGATGAGGTTTGCTAGGTTTTCCAAAGTGGAGGTGGTTTCCACTTTAACCTTCCTCTATATATATATATATATATATATATATATATATATATATATATATATATATATATTAAAAACCCTAAACAAAATACAAGTTGTAAATCAAATAGACTTCAATATTATATTCCTAATGCATAGGTTACAATTTTTTAATGCACCAAAATGAAATATAATGTCATATTATATTTGTAATGCATGTTGTACAAGTGCTTAATGCTTTGGTTTCCTTATAGTTCCTATATTATATTCATTATGCGCATGGTACAAGCATCCATAGCCTGTTTCTGAGGTCGTGAAAGAGATGTGCATGGCCTGCGAGAATACCGGATGTTAGGTTCGGCAGTTGGTCTCTTTACTGTTTAAGGTCCTCTCAGCCTTGCCTTGGTACCGTCCTTCTTCACTGTAGCCATTTCTGGATCAAACCACAAAATATGGGAACCATTGTATTACTGGAAAATCATGGAAAATCTTTAAGGGATCTGTTTCGTTTTTCTTTCCCAAAGAAGAAAGCAGGGGGTAGAAATTTTAGAGAAACCGATCTCGATTTTTATGAATGTAATCTCTCTCTCAATGGTCGGTTTTCATTATCTTTGTTCGACAGCCAAGGGTTTCGGCAACCACCCAACTATCACAAAATTTGGTGGTCTCTGGACCTCTCGGTCGCGTTGAGGTGGCAGCAACCGGTGATTTCTTCTTTTTCTGGCTACAACACTTTTGGATTTGGCTGTTCATTTTTTCCGAGTAATTTCTTACGGTACAATTATCCTCCTTAGCCCTACGTTGATTTTTAGCTTATGGCGGTTGAGTATTGTATATAATCTTTGTGTGTGTGTGTGTGGGTGGGTTTCTTTTCGGTTTTTTGGATCTTCAATTTGGGGATTTTTTGGGCTTGGCCATCGCTAGGTTTTTTTTGGCTTTGCCATTGCTGGGATCGGCATCAAGTTTTATCCCGAACAGTTTGTATGATGAGGGAGGACATGCGAAGGAGATCTAAGTGTACAACTCCAATTTGATTGAAAGGAGCATTTTGGTAATCGTTGAATTTGATATATTTTGAGATTAACCAAGAAATAATTCGCAATACAAATGTTTTATTTTTTCTCATATTTTTGGTGTTTTTTAGATTATAGCTATACTGGAATTAACGAGTATTGCGAGAGGCACTTTACTATTGTAATATACATATTTATCATATTAGTTTGAATTCGAATGCATTTGGTTAGTCTTCTTCAGGAATTGTGCAGACCTCCTCTAATTTGCACCTTTAACCTTCGTCGTCGTTTTAATACTGGTAACCTTCCTCTCTTCTTTTCGATTGACTTCATCCGATTTTGAGTCCATAGATCGTGGCCTTTTGTTGGAACTACATGTTTACTTTCGAGCAAGGTTTTAAATGCGATATATGAGAGTTAATATCAGACAAGTTTGTGATGTTGTTAGGCTATAAACATAATTACAAAATGATTGAAAGAAACAGTTACAATTGATATGCCTATGGAGGTTAGATCAATGGTGATATGCATGAGGTAATTAGGATGGATGGGAGGTTTAAATATGAAGTGTTGGTGACCTAAAGTCAGAATTTTGGACGCGGCGGAGAAGATTGATACGAACGATAAAACAGAGAATATCATTAGTCTATTTATTGGACTTTGTTTTTAATATTAACCAGTCATTTTGCATGTTGAATATCATTAGTTTTATAATGAATCTGAATGTTATTATAGACTCCCGACTAGGCACAATATGATCAATTTTGGTTTTTAATATTTAGTACCACTTCTCGCATGTTAGATATCAATACTCTTTTAAACGAGTCTATTTGGTTATGGTAATGTCTATGATCAAAGTTTATGTTGTTCATTCCGTTTATTTTATATTTTTTTGTTTATGGTGCCCTGACCGCTAGATTAATTTGAGTAGATAGTTTTGTTGCACAGTATTTCAGAGTTCTATGAGTTAAGGTTGCTTTGTCCTCTTGATGGTTACTTGAGGAGATCATTTTGGGATCTTTTTATGTTTATGTTGTTCAGTCTTTTAAAAATATTTTC
>JBCNJP010000012.1:73609714-73645667 GCA_039602395.1 Deinandra increscens subsp. villosa | reverse complement strand
AAAACCCTAAACAAAATACAAGTTGTAAATCAAATAGACTTCAATATTATATTCCTAATGCATAGGTTACAAGTTTTTAATGCACCAAAATGAAATATAATGTCATATTATATTTGTAATGCATGTTGTACAAGTGCTTAATGCTTTGGTTTCCTTATAGTTCCTATATTATATTCATTATGCGCATGGTACAAGCATCCATAGCCTGTTTCTGAGGTCGTGAAAGAGATGCGCGTGGCCTGCGAGAATACCGGATGTTAGGTTCGGCAGTTGGTCTCTTTACTGTTTAAGGTCCTCTCAGCCTTGCTTTGGTACCGTCCTTCTTCACTGTAGCCATTTCTGGATCAAACCACAAAATATGGGAACCATTGTATTACTGGAAAATCATGGAAAATCTTTAAGGGGTCTGTTCCGTTTTTCTTTCCCAAAGAAGAAAGCAGGGGGTAGAAATTTTAGAGAAACCGATCTCGATTTTTATGAATGTAATCTCTCTCTCGATGGTCGGGTTTCATTATCTTTGTTCGACAGCCAAGGGTTTCGGCAACCACCCAACTATCACAAAATTTGGTGGTCTCTGGACCTCTCGGTCGCGTTGAGGTGGCAGCAACCGGTGATTTCTTCTTTTTCTGGCTACAACACTTTTGGATTTGGCTATTCATTTTTCCGAGTAATTTCGTACGGTACAATTATCCTCCTTAGCCCTACGTTGATTGTTAGCTTATGGCGGTTGAGTATTGTATATAATCTTTGTGTGTGTGTGTGTGGGTGGGTTTCTTTTCGGTTTTTTGGATCTTCAATTTGGGGATTTTTTGGGCTTGGCCATCGCTAGGTTTTTTTTGGCTTTGCCATTGCTGGGATCGGCATCAAGTTTTATCCCGAACAGTTTGTATGATGAGGGAGGACAGGCGAAGGAGATCTAAGTGTACAACTCCAATTTGATTGAAAGGAGCACTTTGGTAATCGTTGAATTTGATATATTTTGAGATTAACCAAGAAATAATTCGCAATACAAATGTTTTATTTTTTTCTCATATTTTTGGTGTTTTTTAGATTATAGCTATACTGGGATTAACGAGTATTGCGAGAGGCACTTTACTATTGTAATATAAATATTTATCGTATTAGTTTAAATTCGAATGCATTTGGTTAGTCTTCTTCAGGAGTTGTGCAGACCTCCTCTAATTTGCACCTTTAACCTTCATCGTCGTTTTATTACTGGTAACCTTCCTCTCTTCTTTTCGATTGACTTCATCCGATTTTGAGTCCATAGATTGTGGCCTTTTGTTGGAACTACATGTTTACTTTCGAGCAAGGTTTTAAATGCGATATATGAGAGTTAACATCAGACAAGTTTGTGATGTTGTTAGGCTATAATCATAATTACAAAATGATTGAAAGAAACAGTTACAATTGATATGCTTATGGAGGTTAAATCAATGGTGATATGCATGAGGTAATTAGGATGGATGGGAGGTTTAAATATGAAGTGTTGGTGACCTAAAGTCAGAATTTTGGACGCGGCGGAGAAGATTGATACGGACGATAAAACAGAGAATATCATTAGTCTATTTATTGGACTTTGTTTTTAATATTAACCAGTCATTTTGCATGTTGAATATCATTAGTTTTATAATGAATCTGAATGTTATTATAGACTCCCGACTAGGCACAATATGATCAATTTTGGTTTTTAATATTTAGTACCACTTCTCGCATGTTAGATATCAATACTCTTTTAAACGAGTCTATTTGGTTATGGTAATGTCTATGATCAAAGTTTGTGTTGTTCATTCCGTTTATTTTTTATTTTTTATTTTTTTTTGTTTATGGTGCCCTGACCGCTAGATTAATTTGAGTAGATAGTTTTGTTGCACAGTATTTCAGAGTTCTATGAGTTAAGGTTGCTTTGTCCTCTTGATGGTTTACTTGAGGAGATCATTTTGGGATCTTTTTATGTTTCTGTTGTTCAGTCTTTTAAAAATCTTTTCCTTTTTGAAGGGCTGTCATGTCTATCACAGGTTTAACTCTAATCGATTTTTGGTTCTTTTTTCTGTTTAAGTTTGGGTTCATTAATGTTTAATATCATTGCTATATGTTGTTTAATCTGAAATCTGCCCACAAATTGCTCGATGAATTGTGTCAGTGGAAGATTGTCATGGATCTTTAGCCTTTAGCATCTAAATCTTAATGTGTGACTTATGTATTCGAGCAAAAGTGATTTTTGCTTTGTGTGGGAGTTCATAGTTTAGTTCATTTGGTTTTAGCTTATTCAACACATGTGAGTTTGTGACCACCTTAGAACTTGGATATTTATATGATGCACCTTACTTCTAGATTTCTTTTGAATATGAATTTGATTAATTTACATTTTAAATTACAGATTGGTAGGAGGAAGGCTGCACATATGTTGAAATATCCTGCTGCACAAGTGATAAGTCTCGAAATTGGTGATACTACTGAGCTCATTCCAGAGGTCACCACATCTGCCATAGCTAAGGTATTATTACCCTTTAATGCGTTTTTTCTCCCGTATTAAAAACAAATTTTGAATGATGGTTTTTTACACTTCTATTTAATAAAGAGCACTTGGCTTATCTACTGTTGAGGGTTACGATGGTTATGGACCTGAAAAGGCTGAAAAGGTATGCATAATTGACAACATTTGTTGGTTAATGTTACAATTTAATGAATCGATTTGCAGTTAATTTTTTACATTTGCTATTTTGTGGAACCATGTTGCACAAAACAGCGTCACAAGTAGTCTCAAACGGGTCAGCAGGTAATGTTGAAGAATCGAACACCATAAGCGTGTTTTTATACTCAACATTCTGTTGTTGACTTGAGTTTGAATTCTATCAATCACCGCTAACTTCATTATAATATAACTTGAAGTTTGTTTCAAAAGAAAAGAGAAGGAAAAATAAAAAGGAAGTCGTTTAGGGTTATCATTACTTCTCCTTCCATCTAACATCCTAAAATGGCTTTATTTAGTTGAAACAATTATTATTGTTTTGAAATACATAACCATGTTTTGGGGAGATGAAATCATAGGATAACAAATACGCAAACAGAGGGAATCGATCTGTTGTCTGCATTCCCTGTTCTATTTTCAGGTTCATAGGAAAAAAGATGTTTTTTGTCTGTGCGCATAATCTGTTTCGACTTTAAAGAACCTGTAAATCGCATAATGAGGTTATTTTGGGGTGATTTATACGTCGTTTCAAAGTCAGTTTTAACTTCAAGAATTAGAATTTTAATCTTTTCCATGTTGAAGCTGCTAATTCTTAAGTTTCCGACTTTAAAAATCTTGATGATTCTGTGTTTTGGACTTTATTCTTATTAGCTTACTTATGGATTCTACTTTGTGCATGTTTCATCTAACATGATTTTGTTCATATACTTGGTTCTAGGGGGATTGGACTAGAGATTTTTAAGGGGGAGACTTTGTGGTTGAGACGTTGAGTGCAACCTATGATACAAAAAGCATGTGTGTTCCTAAACCAATTAAGGTCAGATTCCTCTAAATGGATTTATAATACAGATCTGTTAAACTAGATCAGGGTGACCCGTAAACATTTTTTTTAGTACGTCTGATTTAAATAATTTATATGTTAATAGAGGTACTTGGCTTTTGAGTAAGTATGAAACCAGGATCCACTTCCATTTATGCATTTTCTTATAAATTGATATATTTTTAATTATTCTTAGTATCTTATATTTGCCATATACAGGTTTCGTATCACCGTTACCATAGCCGATGAGACCGGTTTCCGCCAATGCCATTGTCTTCCATACCGCTATGAGGAATCTGATTAACAAAGAGTGCTCCTCGCTCATGATCCACGATTCCACAACAGTTACACCGACCCAACAATTTCACAAACAACCAGCCCTCAAACACCAATTCAGAACACTCCTACTACCGCACCTGTTTCATCATCATATACAGTACAGAACACACCTTCCACTGCACCTGCCTAATCATCATGCACAAAAAGATCCTTATTCCTAACTGATGGTACTTTACTCTCCTTATAGAAAAAGCACCATGTTATGTTCATAAGAGATTAGCTATATTTCAAACTCATAATAAATGTATGAGGTGAAAATAAAAACTCATAATATTTGAGATACCAAAACTGGCGAATTGATAAGAAGTGTGTGCGTTGATATGCACTGCCATTATGTCTTATGTTTTATGTGCATTGATTTAGCTATTTCCATTAATATAATGTTTATCATGGTTTTTATTATCGGCTTGCCTTTTGTTGGATTTTGTATCATAAAAGGTTCTTAATCATTTTGCTATCATAACATATTTATTTATGGCGCTTACTAAAAATGCATTTCTTAGCAGGTTACATTGAAAAAATAATCCGACTTCTGATTTTGTAATGGACAGGTACCAGGCTTATGAGAATGAGATTGAGACACCTCACACCTGAGGTCAGTAATCACACCCGTTGATTTTTTTGTAGTTGTTGATGGCCTCTCATTCTCTCAACATCCCTTAATATAGAGTGAGAGGAACTAACCTTATTGCTGCAACTAGAAATCTTTTTTTCTTTTAGACTATTGGTGCAACAACTTTGTTTGCTATATTTTGTACCTTGCATGTTGTGTTTGGTTTGCGTGTTGCAAAAAAAAATGAAAATGAAAACGGATTTTATATATGGGATCAATAATAGCTCGAAATTAGTGACCAAAATGTTAAAATCAATATCAAGAATTTGATTCTCAAACAACGAGTTGAATGAAAATGAAAACGAATTCAAGAGAATTTTATTGCTTGATCTCGATGGGAAAAGCACGTAAGGACTTGGGGGAAGAACTAGGCATATAATAGGGTTTCCCGCTTGACTAACAAACACAATTACTATTATCACTTCTGGTCCCTTATCTTTAAATTTAAATATATCCTCCTACTCTATTAGACACAGCTTTTCTGTGTCGAGTTGGCACTTCTTAGTGCGTCCACCTATACACTTGTTGATTTTCTCCTTTAAATTCTATTGCTGATTTGCCAGTTTCTGTAATTTAGAATTTTAGAATAAAAAAATATACGTTTATATGCCTCAAAAACATGCGGATCTTTTTGGTTCCGATTCCCTATCCATATTACTTTATAACCCGGCTATATAAACCATCGAAAAAGAAAACCTCCGTTCATTCTTCTCCAATTCGTCTAGGGTTTCGTCTATGATACGATCGCCACACAAGATTTTTAAGCATTTTATTTTGATCAATCTGTGTTGAATATGTGTTTGCATATATAGGGTTTTGAGTATGATGTTGAGTGAAATCAATTAGCCATCGATCGTGTCTCTGAGGCCTAGCGCACGAACGGTGGTGTTGATTTTCCCTTCTTCGGTTATCCATTTTAAAAGGTGTGGCGTAACCAACAAAACACGGATCTTTTAGACCACGAAGAGTGGGATCAGTACGAATGGCCACCGGTAGAGTGTCTTATGAAAGAACCGCCTCAATGCCGACATCGGAGGCATTCGTTTCAACGACAAGCGGTTTTGAAAAATCAGGTTGGCGAAGGATAGGGGCTGAGCATAGATGTTGTTTGAGGGCATAGTGCTTGATGAAGCGACAATAGTAGTATCCCGTAAGACCCAAAAAGCTACGAACATCCTTGATAGATAGATGATGGAACCGCCCATCGAAATTGTGTCAGGGGATATGAGGTGACCAAGATAACCCACGATCCGTTGCCCAAATAACACATTTACTTTTTTTGGCAACTAAGTTTAGTTATTCTGTTGTATTAATTAAAGAATCCAACGTACATGCTCCAAGTGTTCTAACCAGGCCGGTGGCATTGTAAATAAGTATGTCGTCGAAGAAGAAGACGAGCACGGATTTGTTTAAGAATGGGCGGAAGATGTCATTCATAAATAAGGCGTAGAAATATCGAAGGGGCATATTTGTTAAACCGAAGGACATAACGAGAAATTCATAATGCCTATTGTGTGTACGGAAGGCCGTCTATGTTCATCACCTTCTTTGACCCTGATTTGGTGATAATCGGCAAGTAAATCAAGTTTTGAGAAAAAAGTTGCCCCATGAAGCTCATCAAATAACTCATCAATAGTAGGGATACGAAAACGATCGGTGCCCTGCAGTTGACACAAAAGCGCCATGTACCTTCTTTTCTATGAACTAACAAAATAGGGAAGGAAAAGGGATTAGAGCTTGGCCGAATGACCCCTTGTTGTAACATGTCGACCACTAGCTAGTCGCTCGATTTCAACCTTTTGAAAATGAGGGTACTTGTATGGACGAACAGAAATCGGTGTGTTGTTTGGGATATATGATTTTGTGAGCGTAGCGGGGGTAACCCATTAGGCGATTTAAAAATCGTTGGAAAATCACTTTAAATGGGATATAGCACCAATGGAGTCCATTTTTGAAAGGCGTTTCAGACCGTTAAACTGAATAGGTTGGACAGTTGGGTTAGACTCCTCTTGCCATACAACTTCTTTATCACCCAATTTGAATTCGAAGGTCGATCTCACATTAATTATTAGTGAGGACTGGTCCTAATGTTGCCAAAACCATATCCTAGTCTTGAAAAAGGAGAAAAAAAATCAACCAAGACGGTATGCACAAGGGTACCTGACGAGCGATGCCGGAGCATGGTAGGCGCTCCCCGCTACAAACTAGAACCGGAAATGGTTCAACAGATTCCATATGAAATTAAAAAAAGCCGCTAAGCGAGTTTGGGCGAAGCAGTGTGTGCTACCGCCGTCAGGGGAACTTGAACCGGTTTGCCTTGAACGGTCCCTTGAAAACGCAAAGTCATGGACGAGCAACCTCCAGAGAGGGCGTTATAAGAGATAGCGGATTTTTGTTTGATTACCTCAACCTGTAGGGACTCGTCCAAGGCCTCATCATTCGTTGTATCGGGATGAATCTGACGGAATAATGTCGGAAGTCAGGTCTGTTGGAGAAACAATTGCTATTAGATCATGAATTTATGATTTAGAAAAAAGAGAGCAAGATTCACGCGCGTATGAATAAAACTAAACTTGTTTACTTTTGTGGGGTTCAAGAAAAGTACAAGCATAAGACTCCTTAAATACGATACCAATATACAACCACTAGCTAATAGCAAAGGTGTATGATTTTTTTATTATATGGTTTTGAGTTCAAGTCAATAAAAAATTACGGTTACAAGTTAGGCTAAAAAAATTTCTCACAAGTGGTGAGTTTTCTCCTGATAGA
The DNA here is from genome assembly GCA_039602395.1 of Deinandra increscens subsp. villosa. Lineage (NCBI taxonomy): Eukaryota > Viridiplantae > Streptophyta > Magnoliopsida > Asterales > Asteraceae > Deinandra > Deinandra increscens. Next base: position 73,638,434 of record JBCNJP010000012.1, on the reverse strand, counting down.
GATTACAGATGATCGGATAGATGATGTAATTTCCCTGTCAGTGATCCAAATTTCTCATTAAAAAAATAGAAAAATAAACTACCTATATGACGTACCTATTCAAACCTAACGTCTAATATATAGATAAGCATAAAGAAATAAATAAAATAAACCAAGTAAATATCTACACATCCTTCCGTAGCATGCAATTTGTAATTTTCTCATAACTTCACTTTTAACCCCTAGCTTCCATACTTTCACCAAACAAACCTTCCACTTATAATATATTAACTTGCCCCCTTTATATTAAGATCAAGTCATCAAGGTCATCATAAAAAAAAGTAATTGAGGACAAGCCTTAAATTGTTGATCTTTAGAATACTCATGGTCGCGTCGAAAGCACAACCCAAGGGTTTTCTTTTTATTTACTAATGTAGTATTCAGTTTATCTTTTATCAACTGCATTGACTTTAACTTAAATGAGGGGATCCGCCATGTTTTAAATGGCTAAAGTCTTTGCCTTTTAATAATTTTGTTCTCTCTTTTAATCTTCTTTGTTTTCTGTTAATCTTGAACTTCTACAAGCTGCCTATTTGAAGGCCTTAGGTGATTCCCATTAGAAGAGCAGAACACTAAGACTACCCGTAGTGGGGCGTGGCCGGGCGTTTTTGGGCTCTATAACGCCCACCCCCACTACGGTGGGGCGTTATAGGGGCGTTATAGAGGAGGGGCGGGCGAGGGGCGTTAGCCCTTTAACGCCGAGAAAAGGGGAGAATGGTGGGGGAATATAGCCGTTGAACGGCTATATAACGGTTATATATATATTTTTTTTTCAATTATTTTTTAAATCCTACACTATATATATCACCATAATTTATAAAACTCACACTCATTCCTCTCATACTCTCTTATACTCTCTCAATTCTCTTATTTTTTTAAAAAAAATGGGCTCTCCCTCTTCCGCCACTCAACTTGGTCTCTTCGACGATGAAGAAGACGAGGTTGTTTCCGCCGCAATTCAACTTTTTGACGTGCCGGTTCCACGCCCAGTTATTAAGCGGAGACACCTCGAACGTGATCGTAATGCGGCCAATGATAATCTGATGAGAGACTATTTTGGGCCCAACCCACTCTACGACGAAGAGACGTTCAAGAGACGGTTTCGAATAACCAAACGGTTATTTTTGCGTATAGCTAAGGATTTGGAAGAACATTCTCCTTATTTTAGGCAACGGTTCGACGCCACTGGAAAGCTTGGGTTCACTTCTATTCAAAAGTGTACGTCGGCGATAAAAATTCTTGCGTTCGGCAACACTACGGATATCAACGATGAGTATTTGAAGATGGCCGAGAAGACAACGAGAGACACGGTGGAGGAATTTTGCAAAGGCCTTGCCGACTTGTACACGACGCGGTATTTGAGAAAACCAACCTGGAACGACATGCAAAAGCTATACGATCACCACGAAGAAGTTCACGGTCTACCGGGCATGATTGGAAGTATAGATTGCATGCATTGGACTTGGGATAATTGTCCAACCGAATGGCGAGGACATCACACGAGGGGTGACCAGAAAGGTCCATCCGTTATTCTGCAGGCCGTATGCTCAAACGATCGTTGGATTTGGTACGCCAAATCTGGTGTCGCGGGGTCTCTTAATGACATCAACGTCTTGGAAGGTTCTTCTGTGATTGAGGATTACGTATCTGATAAGATGGTGAAGATCGGGTTTTACGCGAATGGAACCTACTACCATCATGGATATGTCTTGGGTGACGGGATATATCCGGAGTACTCGATGATTGTGAAGACATTCAAGGACCCAATTGATGAGAAGCGGCGACATTTCAAGAGGGTTCAAGAGGCGGCTAGGAAGGACGTCGAGTGTTGTTTTGGAAATCTTAAAAGAAAATGGCACTTTCTTAAAAATCCTTGTCGATTGTGGACGAAGGATAAGATGGAGGATTGTATGCGCGCAATTATCCTCATGCATAACATGAACAAAGATGATAAGGGTCATGCGATATGTGCCGACTTTCGCCCCGAACATATCCAAGTGATGCCACCTGCGACGAATGAGAAGCGACTTCAAAACTACGCGATGTTGCGTTCTAGAGAGATACACAACTCTATAAAAGCGGATTTGGTTGAACACACTTGGACCTTTAGGGCATTTGATTACGTGCCCGAACCGGTTGTGCAACAAGAAGAAGAGAGTGGCGGTGAAGAAAACCAAGAAGACTACGACGATGTCCAATCCGATGATTAGTTTTTTTTTATCGTCTTTTGTTTTGGTTGTATCGTGTTTTTATTTTTATTTGTAACCTTTTATTTTTTAATGAAAGTAGTTTGTTTAAAAAAAAAAGAAAAAAAATAATAATTAAGTAATGATGGTGGGGCTTTATGGGGGCTTTATCCACTACACCATAAAGCCCCATAAAGCCCCTTGCCCAGTCAGCTGCCACGTGTCAGTTAATGCCCCATTTGGGGCTTTATGGGGCCTTAACCACTACACATAGCCTAAGATCTGTGATTTTGGTTTCATAGGGATTTCGTAGAGCTTTGTGTTTGGTTTTATAGAAATTCCGTGAAATCATAGAATTTTTCTTTTTACATATTATGTGAAGCTTTTATGTTTTATACCTCTTTTATCTTTCTTGTAATACTTTTACTTAGCTATTACATTGGAGTGTTCTAACATAGGGCTTTTGGCTGGCTGTAGAGTTGATGTGTTTGTTTCATTAGACATGTTTCTTGGTGGTGAGGGATTTCGTGGAGTAGTAGAGGTGATGGGGGATGATTCTTGAGATGATGTAGGATCCCATCAAAACTCCGATACCATATTAGAAAATCAAGAACTCGATGGTGTTTATGAAATTGTTCTCATTGCAATTTATTGACTACTGTCGATGTATATATATATATATACACAAATGATGGAGCATACGAAAGAGATAAACTAGCTAACAATAACTACCTATGTTGACTAAGGCTAAGAATTTGAAATACCATTCAAATACAAACTTTAATGTTAATCAATGTGCGTGGGAGTAGGGGTGTGTAGCTAGAAATTACCGAAATCCGAATAAATTGAGAAACCGAACCGCGCGTATTTGTATCTGAATAAACCGATCCGTATTGTAAATTAGGTTTACGGTTTTGTGTTTTTTAAATCAGTTTATTCGATTATTCGTTTAAACCGTATAAAATTTAATATATATTTATTTTTTTAAACCATATAATAAGAATTTTTGCGCATTTAAAGATAATTTTAGCTCATCGATTCACAACCCTTTGAAGTTTTTATTCTTTTGAAAGAAGATGGAAGTTCTATTTTTAATCAAGACTTGGAAGTTTTTTTTTTTTGTTTTTTTGTTTATTTTAACTATCGGTATTTGGTTGTATGTCGTATCGTGGTTATAAGATATGTTAAAATCCTTGCTGTTCGTTTATTTTTTGTTGCTAGCCGAAAAAATAGGAAAAATATGTTATTCGGTTGAATACAGTTTAGGAAAAAGTTTCTGAACTGAATAAACCGTAAACCGAACTGTTGAACACCTCTAAGCGGAGACTAGGAAGACTTTGACCTGAGACTTTGACTGAAGCCTTGAGACCGGAAGAGTTTGACTCGAGAGATTGACTGAAAACTTTAACTAAGAGTTAACAGTTTGATTACATGGAACTTCTATAAATCATAATCCTACTGAGCCTATTCATTTTAGAAAATGAAAAAAATAAATGCCCTTTTGATCGAGGCAAAGGAAAAGCCTCAAAATATATACATGCATTAACGAAAAATTGCACGTGAAACAAAGACCTGGATATAGAGGTTTCTTCGTCGGTGGAGATGTACGTAGAGGGTTGTTTAAAGTAATTAAGATCGTTGAAATAGATTCGTTGATACAATTATGTCTCAACGGTTAGCCGGATGTCGGCGTTTTGCATTGGTTATATGATGTAAGCTAAGCTTGATAATTTTTTGTTTAAATATTTCACGGTAATATTTCTTTTTAAATATTATCAGAGTGTCATTAATCTTATCATATATTAAACTTACACAAGTAATACAAGCCCTAACTTACCAATATCACAATTACAATATGTAAAACCTCATTTTTATTCCTTGTCATCTGAAAATCTATATAATTCGGAATGCATGTTTATTCATAAGTAACAACGTACATATATATTAATATTACTAATCAACTAGTAAGGAGACTGGCCAGCAATGTTTCCGGCAGGATGATAGCTGCAAATAACGAACCACCAACCACTAATATTAGTACATTGGACCCGAGCACACCCGAGCTGGTCCGAATTAGCCCACACTACTTGAGTATAGTGTCCACAGACGTGCCCACTAGCACACGCATTTGTAGGATAATCATAATAAGTTTTCTCACCCACCCACAGATTAACCGCTGCAGTCCCAGTAAAGGTGCTACCACCCGTAGCAAGGTTCTCGCCATACGGTCCACCCGAGTTGACGAGGTTGCAGTATGCTGCCCTTTGGTTAGCATAGTTCTGAGCATAGGCAGCAACTGTGGCGTTCCATACCATGTTTCCAACGCCAACTTGCGAACGTGCTGTATTGTGGGCATTTAGGTAATCTTGTTGGGAGTTTTGTGCATGGGTGGTGTAAAAGATGGCAAGAGTTAGGAAACAAATGAGTGAAAATGAGAGTTTGAGTGACCCCATAATTAACAAATGCTTAGTATTTGGTAGGGTTTTGATGATGAAGTGATGAACTACAGAAAGGCTATTTATAGAAGGTTTTATGCTATTATAGATTAAATTGGCATGTGAAAAGGTCGGTAATTTAGGGAAAGTCAATTACAAAACTTTGTCTTTACGCATTACTGCATTATGGCTTGCTTTAATTAGCTTCAGTTCTATAAATCACACAAGTTGGTGGTTGATTTATTCCCCATCTAGAGTAAACAAATAAAATAAACACAAGTGACGCTTACTTAAAAATTTATCTATATGAAGATAATGCTATATGAAGATAATGCAGCCCACAAGGATCAAAACTAACAGGGTGACATCGAAGGCGACAAACTAATAAGATTTACAGATCAAAGATCAGACTCTAAAACTCAAAGATAATAAGTTAATAAAAGGAAAAATGTATTTTAATAATCCTAACTACTGTCTATTGATCGGTAATAATCTCATCAATTTTTTTTATAATAGAACAGTCTTATCTTTATACCCAAAAAAATTTTAGTAATCTTTCCGTTAAATCTCACTAACCGCTGTTAAATCCATTTGAACCTTAACTCTTTGAACCCAAAATTGGCCCTCGATTCATGGAATTTTGCGACAACAACATGGGGCTTTTACTAAAGACCGAAAACCGAACACAATGACCGGCGGCTCGCCAGAAAACGGTCAGCATATACTAACCGCGTTAGTTGGATTTAACAGAAAGATTATTTAAAAAATAGGGTATAAGGATAAGATTGTTCTATTAGAAAAAAATTGGTGAGATTATTACTTGCCAATAGGCAATAGTTGGGATTATTTAAATCAATTTTTTCTTAATTAAATAGAGGAGGAATATATATTATACACATTATGCTCACACCAATAGGAGCCACTATCAGTTTCATTATTTTTTTCATCGAATTCGTATACATCTCTTGAAACCGTATCAAATAATATAATGCAAATCATCTACTATCGGTCTGGTGATAGAACACTTGTTTCACTTGAGAAGACATGACAAACAAATCATCTGAATAGCTAAGCTAATTCAAATTAACACATGTTAAGCCAAAAGGTACCACTCACAATGAAACAATACAACTCTAAACTTTGACCAATAGTCAAGTTCAATTGAATTTTTTTCAAGAATAGTAGAAATATACAAGTTTGTAACAAAAATAGGAGACCGATTTTTTTTTTCAAAAAAGGATATCCCGCACTTCCCAAGTGCGGGGATTAGGCTCGGGAGTGGCTCGGGATTGGTGAGCTGCAACGAACGAAAAAAGGGTGGGTCCCAACCGCACTTCCCAACTGCGGGACTGAGTAAACCAGACAGGGTGGGCCCCAACCGCACTTCCCAACTGCGGGACAACCCCACAGAAACCCTAGCTCGCACCTCCTAACTGCGGGTGACAGTCTTATCAGAAACCCTAATTTTGTTTTTTATTTAAAAGAAACCCTAGTTTTGTTTTTTTTTTAAAGCAACGGTGCTCATGCATTAAAACTATGAAGCAGACTGCATGCATGTGACATTTTCTACATGATTTGATGACTCGAATTGATGGAGCATACGAAAAAACACTGATTTGATGACTCGAATTGATTCTCGCATACGAAAAAATACTGATTTGATCACTCAAAATGATTAAGGCTGAATTGATTCCTCTGCAAAAACACTGATATGATGACTCAAATTGATTGCATGAGAACACTAGAAAACGCCATCTCAGTTGAATTCTCACAAAACGCTATCTTCTTTAAGTATTTTCAAGTGCAGAAATTTCAATCACCACAAATCCAATTAAGAAAATGTCTTCTTCATTTAGTTCATTTTTGTTACGAATTTTCTGGGGTGGTAGCATATCATTCCAGAACGGTGTTGTTTCAGCCTCCGAAGAAACTAATATCTCAACATATCCCACATTTGAGAAATTTTCATATGAACAATTGGTTCATATTGTATACGGCTTATTTGGTGTTAGCCAACAAGATTATAAAGTCACTATTTTGTTGCCGTACGAGTTTCAGGGGCTGCGCGATGTTTCAATAATCAAAGATGATGGGAGTTTAGAAATGCTGTTCTATTTGGCGGGAACACAACCTAACTACGTTGGTGATGTTTACGTTAAAATGGAAGAAATAATCAACACTTGTCATACTGGTTATAATAACCAGGAGAATACTGGTTATATTAACCAGGAGAATACTGGTTATATTAACCAGGAGAATACTGGTTATATTAACCAGGAACCGACAAATTCAGCGGAAGACGGTGGCTTTGATGGGTCTGATGGCTACATATCTTCATCAACGTCCGAAGAAGATAGAGATTACCTCAGGTTCATAGAGGAGAATGACACCGATGAAGACGGCTACGATGAACCAGCCGCAGAATATCGCGTGGTAAATCATGCATGGGGTTCGCAAGTTCCACAAGTGAACCCTGATATTGACACTTCTGTTTTGGAAGAGCTAGAAGATCATGATTTACAAGAGGAGGATTTTATGGTTTTCTGGAATGAAGAAACAAATGTTATTAGAGCAGGTATGTACTTCATGTCAAAGAAGGATGTTCAACATGTTGTTGGCCAGTGGAACATTAGTCAGGGTAGAGAGCTCTATGTTAAAGACAGCAGGCCGGGGAGATGGAACGCAATATGCAGGACTAATGCTCCTGGCTTTGTAGCCGATACTCATTGTAACTGGATGGTCTCCGCCACAAGACAAGGAAATGCAGCTTCTAGTTTGTGGAGGATTATAAAGTGGGTTCGTGGTCATAACTGTTACGGGTCATCCGTTGGTAACAACAACACAAGTCTTACATCAAGGTCTATTGCATTGTACATCAACCATGCAATAGTTGCTGATCTTACATTTCCTGTTAAGCAAATACAGGCATTTTGTAAGGATAGATTTAGTGTTGATGTTTCTTATATGAAGGCCTGGAGAGCTTGTAGAAGAGCTATTCAAAATATTTATGGCAACTGGGAATCCAATTTTGAAGAACTGCCTAAGTATATCAACGCATTGCAATGAGCAAACCCTAGTACTGCTGTGCAGTGGCGTCATCAAGCGGACGGGTCATCAAGCTCGTTTGTATTTAAGTATGTATTTTGGGCATTTGGACCGTCCATAAAAGCATTCCATCGATGTCGACCCGTTGTATGTATTGACGGAACACATTTGAAGGGGTCTTATAAGGGGAAATTGCTTATGGCGGTATCAAAAGATTCCAATGGTTACATACTTCCGGTAGCCTACGCTATCGTTGACGAAGAGACGAACGAAAGTTGGGGTTGGTTTCTTGAACAGTTTGGAAGCCGATGTTGAAGTTGTCCCAGAGGATATGCCAGAAAAAACAACTGAAGTTGTGTCGGAAGCTGTGCCGACGGAGGATGTCCTGGAAGGTATGCCGGAAAAAACAACTGAAGCTGTGACCGAGGGGGTCGACGGCAGTTGGTCTGCTAATGCCATTGAGTTCTACAACAATGGAGATGTTGTATGTTACTTCTCCCGTTATTTGGACTTGAACCCCCTTGACAAACATTTTTGGGGGACCCTGTTGGGTTACGAGTCTGATGGGCGTCTTTCAACATTGGTAATTTAATTTTTGTTTCTTTATGTTTCTTCTCTCTAATATTTTACCTTGCTCACAATGTATATAATAATATTTAAAATTACAGCATATTGAAGGCTGGGTCAAGCGAATGATGGAATGTAGACTTGACCAAGTAAGGAAGAACGGCTCCTTGGGGCTTCAATGGATCATTCTACCACCCCAGTTTCGTAATGGTATATTAGATAAAAAAACCAATCATGGTGCGATGTACGCTAACGGAAGTAATGAATTATATCCTCCATTCTGGGAGGTTCGGTATGTCTATTTTCCGTTATATGTTACAAGAATTGATGAGTGGTTGCTTGCTCGTATCGACTTGTATACGATGGAGATGGTTCAGTATTGGACCAACCATAGATATTCAAATGAATATAGGAAGTTGATTTCGCCAATATTAGAAACATTTCCGATAGGTTTCGAGTGGTTGTTGGAGGAGATACATTACTGGCATCATTATAAGGGACCACCACTGAGTTCCGAAAACAGAAATCTCAACGTGCACGTTGCTAATGAAGAGTATCTTCCTCAGGGTGGTGTTGAACTCGGGGGTGATTCAGGAGTTCTAATGTGTTTGTTAATGCATAATCTGGTTCGCAATAAAACTGTTAATATGCAGGGAGATTTTAAAGACAAGTGCCTGCGATTTCGACGACACATGGCAGATAGAATTTATCAGGGTCGCTTCTTACCTGGTTAGTTGATTTAATTAAAATATGTTATAATTTAATATGCATTTGGATAGTGAAAATAATTTAACATCTTTTGCTTTGATTGATAGAAAACGCTAAGAGAAACCAAGAAACGAAAAGAATTGTTTTCGTATTAGCAGATGAAATTACTTCTTACCTTTGGTCCCCAAATGCCTTTGAGTTCTACTTCAATGGTGATGCAGCATACTGTCAATCGATTATGCTAGAAAAACAAAAACTTAACAAGCATTTTTGGGGGACTCTCTTGGGTTATGAAAACGATGGCCGTCTATTCAAAACGGTATGAATAATATAATATTTAGTTTCCCCTAATATATGTTATTCCAGATTATTTGATTATAGATTATTGTACGAACATCATGTTACAGGATGGGTTAGACGAATGATGCGCATGAGACTTGAAAAGATAGCAAAAAAGGGTACGACGGGACTGAATTGGACAATCTTACCACCAAGCTTTCGAGCTGAACTGTCCGTTCAAAAAGGGAGGACAGGCCAGTGAAATATGCTAATGGAAAAGACGATCGAACTTTACCCTCCATTTTGGGAGGTTCGGTATGTTTATTTCCCATTACACATCGATTCCATTGATGACTGGATACTTATCCGAATCGACCTAGATACAATGGAGATGGTTCAGTATTGGACTAACCACATATACCGTGAGAAGTATCAACAACTGGTGTACACCAAATTCATAGCACTCATTCCACATTATATGGATTTATTGTTGCACCAAGTTGGTTACTAGAATAAAAGGTACTCTGATCCCCTAGTTAGAAAGGCAAATGAAAAGAAACTAACACACGTTGTTTGTTAAGACTATTTGCCTAAGGATGGTGGTGACCTCGGAGCTGAATCGGGAGTTATTGTATGTTTCTTAATGCAAATGCTAGTGCAGGGGAAGACATTAGACATGGATAATCAATTCAAATCCATGTGTGAGAGGTACCGTAACTACATGGCGAATCAGTTTTATAAGTATCGTTATCAAAACTAATGTACTGAACTTTGTTGCTTTCGAAAATCTTGATGTTTGTCTGTTTTGTAGGTGTTGTATAACAACACTCGTACCTCTATTTAGGATGTATGATATATGAAATAAAAGCTTGTTATAAGTACTATGTTTCATGTTTGAAATACAAAAACGAAATACGATGTATAATGGGTGAAAACGACACGTTAAGCAATAATAAATTTTTAAATAAAACAAACAACAATAAATTTTTAAATAAAACAAACAACAATAAATTTTTAAATAAAACAAATGACATCTATCAATGATTATGACCATGAGGTCTATACAGTGGACCACCCGATATAGGGCATCTGGTTGGATTCCTATTCCTTCTACCACGTCCTAGCTGCTCATCCTGGTCTTCTTGTTGAACTTCCGGTGTAGATGAAAAATTTCCACCATAAGGTATTGGTGAAATATTACCCCTTGTCTGCGGTGGGCGATTGTAGTACTGTTGGTTGAAGTTATCCACATCAAATAAGCTAGAAAAAAAAGACCCAGAGAAATCTTCTTGAGTCTGGGTTTGCTCTTCTTGTTGGGGTGTGTAATAATCTTGATGCTCTTGATTGATCATTGGGGAGAATTCCATTGGGGATAAATGTGAGAGGCTCCTTGGTTCAATGATTCTCCGAACCCGTCACCACCAACAGTACTATGGCTGAAGTCTTCGTTTTGCCAAGGGGTAAACTGTAAACTAGTAGTTTGATGAAAATTATCAGGTTCATTCATTGAGCCACTATGATGACTCACGAATTCCTGATTCGTTGAACTACTAGCCTCATTCATTGAGCTGCTGGATTCTCCAGTTTCATTATAACTATAATTAGGAACATTTCCTGTATATGGTTCACGGAACCGAAAATATGTATCCGTATTCCTTTGATCAGCTCTTGTAACCGGACGGTCAATGATGTGTTGCAAACACATCCCATTTCCGAGGTCTTTTGCGTGTCTATTTGAGTCTAATTGTGTCGGTTTTGCTTTTGTTTTAGTTGTTTTATTAAAGTTAGAGTCCTTGAGTCTTTTATGTATGTTTTTGCAAGTTTTGTAGGAGTTTGATGAATTCCCGAGCCCATGTTTGAAGAGGACAAGATTTAACAAGAAAACAAGGAGAAGGGCTGGAGAAAGGTCCCCAGGCGTATCGCCTGGGGAGTGAAGTGTAGCAGGCGATACGCGCGCCAGGAGAAAGTCAACAGAGGTCAAAGTCGGTTTGACTGACTAAATTGTCGTGTAACGCGCTCCAGGCGTATCGCCTGGGAAGAGAGAGGCAGCAAGCGATACGCTTGCAGCCTGAAAACCCGCAAAAAGAGGTTTCGACATATAAATTCGATATTAGGGTTTCTATTCGTCATTCACGACTTCCAGACGATCAGAGAGAGGCTAAGGGGCGATTTTCGAAGATAGAGAAGGAGGAATCGAAGGGAGATCGAACCGGAATCATATTCTGCAATCAATTCAATCATCCGGTGTAGTGTTTTCTTCCGATTTTTACATTTAATTAGTTCAAGTACCATGTTTAGAGTTAAAGTTACAGACTTTATGTCTGTTTTGACTGTGATTATGGTGGTTGGCTAAACTTGTATCACCACCTAGACCGCTATGATGAACTTTTGATGTTTTATGTTCGTACTTGGTTTTTGACAATTTGATTGATGTTGGCTTTCTATTAAATTCCATATATTGCTATGATTGATGCTTATGTGTGTTAAACCCAGATTGTTAGTTGATTGTTAATGCATAATTTACCCGCGAATGTCTTTCGGTTTAGGTAGATTAGCTGAAGTAGTTAACTTTAGGGTTAATTGCTAAAGTGTAGTTAGGGTTCCTTGGCTATTGCATTCTCGGTTGATTGGTAATTTGATTTTAATGTGCTGCTAAACTGGAGACTCAAAAGGTACAGGTTTAACGGGTAGTTGGGTTGGTTAAAGTTCTAGGGTCGCACTGTCTCAAAAGGAAGTGTCCTAGGGTTTTGTCTAGCTTGTTATTCCGTGTTGGTCATAGTAGTTGTTGGTAGCTTCGGTTAGTCTAGGTGCACCGTAGGTATATCCGAGGGTGACTAGGGTAATTGAGATGGGACGGACTTAAAAGGTGAACCATTTGTTCGAGCGTTAGAAAGCTAGTACTAGGAAGGACTTAAAAGGTGAACTAGGATCCATCAGAATTGTCAAAGTCAGGTACGGCCATAGGTGTCAATTGGGATTCAAGGTCTAGGTGGTGTCTTCTCTCATTTGATAGTTTCTCCCAAGTTTCCTGCTTTTGTCTGTTTGTGCGTTGATTAGGTAAGTTTAGTTAATTCAATTCTCAATTCAAAAACCCCAAACCAATTTACTCAGTATTTCCAATTTCTAGGTCTAGGTCAAGTCTTGTCTATAGAGTGTCCTAGGTTCGATATCCGGTCTTGCCTTAGCTTAGCTACAATCCGACAGGTTCACTGCCTTAGGGTTCGGTTCGGTTTAGGTTATTTCGGTAAAATTAGGTGTGTCTAGGTCTAGGTTTTTATTCCATTTTTAGGTACGTTCCGAGCACATCAAGTTTTTGGCGCCGTTGCCGGGGACACTTAGCAATTGGCAAGATTAACTTAGGTCGTCGTTAGGAAATTTTGAGTCTTTTTGGTCTTTCCGTGTCTAGAGTCTTAGGATTTTCTGCTTTCAAGTCTAGTTCTTAGGTTTAATTTGTTTTCTTAGTCTTCCTCGAGTCATTCCATCGTTTTATGCCACACACTCGTTCACGGGGTCCACCTGAGCTGTCACCACTTTCTGATCCCGACGCGGATATCCGTGAACGATTTCGCCTTCTACGCACCGAGCTAGAGGCATTCATCATTTCCACCGCTCATTCCAAACCATCTTCTTCCACATACACCACACGCGACACCAAATCCATTCCATTTCCCGATCTTTCATCCATGGCGGCACGTCGCACCGTCCACGAGCAGGCTAGCGCCGGAGTCACCGAGGCCCGGTTTGCTATTGCACAGCCTGCTATTGCCAACACCGCAAATTGGCAAGTTCCGTCCCACGTCATCAACGCATTGACGCATTCGATCCAGTTCCATGGACGTGAGGACGAAGATGCACCGACGCATATTTCTCGGTTTATTCGCATCTGCAACACGTTCGGACTCACCGGAGTCGCGAACGAAATCATCTACTTGCGTCTGTTCCCATTCTCCCTTACGTCTCGAGCCGCCGAGTGGCTTGAGACGCTTCCGCCAAATTCGATCGCCACCTGGGACGATCTCACCGCAAAATTCCTGAAGAAGTACCATCCTCCAGCTAAGGCTGCGCGTACTCGGGAGGAAATCCATTCCTTCAAGATGGATCCCGACGAGCCTTATTCGGTAGATTATGAGCGCTTTAATACTCTTCTGAGCAGATGTCCGCAACACGGGTTGACGGAATGGGCTATCATCGAGAAGTTCTACAACGGACTTCCATATTCTGTTCAGAAAGAGTTCAACATTTCGGCTGGAGGACACATGATGGAGAAGCTCACAGTTGATGAATGCAAATCACTTTTCGAGAGCTTCGCCCTAGCTGAACAGCAGGCACCCGGAGGTCGGAGAGCCACCTTGGCCCCGACTAGGTTACTCGCACCGTCTACGTCTACCCGGGGTGTCCATCACATTGGCTCAGAGACCATACCACCTAGGGAGTTAGAAAACATATATAAGACCTTAGAAGAAATCAAACTCCATATCAAAGCCAAATGTGAGCTGTGCAGAGGCGCTCAGCACACCAGAGACTGCCCGCTTGCTCCCGCTGAGCAAGTGGATTATATTGGAAACCGAAACCAGTTCGGTAATTCGTTCCAGTCTGGGTGGAGGAGTGGCCAAAATTCAGGATGGCGAGAGGGAGGAAATCCACCAGGTTTTCAACCGAGGTATAATCAGAATGGTGGAGGAGATGCAGGGCCGACGATGAAGGAGCTTACAGAGTTGGTCATGAACCAAACGCAGATTCTGCAGCAGATGAACGCGAGAGATGAGGCCACGCAGAAGAAGCTAGCGGAGCACGATACTTTACTGAGGAATCAACAGGCTTCGTTCCTTGATTTGCAGCGTTCAGTCGGTGACATAGCGAAGCAGCTGAAAGAGCTCAACTCCCGTGGGGGTCAGTTTTCTGGTAGTCCCTTTAAGAATCCCAATGCTAATGTCAACGCGATCACTACTAGAAGCGGGAGAGTTGTCCAGAGTCCATCGCCGGCGGTTGATGATGAGGAGCCGGTCGATGAGGAGATTGAGTTGGAGACGCCTGGCGGGAGGGTGCACGAGAGCGTAACGCCAGCAAGTACCGCACCGATCGTCGAGGCCGAGTTAGTTAGAGAGAAGCCGCTGAAGTGGGAAGCGGTGAAGGAGAAGAAGAGAGTGAGGTTCGCGCCGAAACCGATCACTGCTGATGATCTGAAGCGTGTTCCTTATCCTGAGAGGTTGGTCCAGCAGAAGAATGCGCGAGAGTATGGGCAGTTTTTAGAGCTTCTTAAGCAGCTTAGGGTCACTTTACCTTTTACTGATGTTATTAGACAGATGCCTAAGTATGCTAAATTTTTGAAGGATATGTTAACTAATAAGAAGAAGCTTGAAAACTTTTCTGATGTTACACTTGATGCCCAGTGTTCTGCTATGGTTCAGAATAGGTTGCCTGAAAAACTGACTGATCCGGGTACATTTACAATTCCTTGCTCGTTTGGTGACTTGTCTGTTACTTGTGCTTTAGCTGATCTAGGTGCCTCCATTAATGTGATGCCTTATTCTGTTTTCATGCACCTAGGATTAGGAGAGTTAGAGCCGACTAGGATGACGATTTCCTTAGCGGATAGGTCGGTAGTTAGACCCAAAGGTATAGTGGAAAATGTGCTTGTTCAGGTAGACAAATTCTTGTTCCCTATAGACTTTGTGGTAGTTGACACTGCATATGATGCTAGCTGCCCTCTGATTTTAGGTAGGCCTTTCCTTAGGACTGCTCGGGCGTTAGTTGATGTTTTGCGGGCACGATCACTTTGAGGGTAGATGATGAGTCGGTTGAATTCAGGGTTGGTAAATCGGGTGAAAAGCACAGCGAGTCCGTATGCTTTCTAGGATCTTTCATATCTTTGGTAGATAGTTGTGTTAGTTATGTCACTGGTGAGGACTTAGTAGTTGGAAATAGGTTGGAAGGTGAGTTAGTAATTGAGGATAAGTGTGGGGAGGAGCCCGGGGGGTTAGATGCGTTGATCGATAAAAATGATATTTTTGACCCGTTAGTAGAACCCGGAGATGAATTAGTGGTTGGAGAGTTGGTGGTAGTTAAGGATAGTTTGAGGAGAGCCACACTTGGTGACATTGGTGAATTTGATTATAGGATTGTGTTTAGTCCAAGTGTGGGGAGGTTAGAAATGGTTGTTGGTGAGAGTAACCCATCTTTGGGGTTCCTGGGTAAACTTCGAGTTATTCCGGGTAGATTTAAGCATTGGAGAGTTAAACAGTGGTTGTACTTGTTAAAGTTGATTGCTTTATGGCTTAAGAGGTTGATTGGTAGTTGTGCAGTTAGGAACCGGGTGCAATCCGGTAGTTTTGTGAGTAAAGATGTGAAATCGAAGCCTCCGGATGGTTTGGGAGGTTTTGGTTCCGTTTTGTGCTAATTGATGAAATTCCCGGTTTGTATAGTTTTGTAGTTGTGTTTTCATTTTCTGCATTTTTTTTAGTTTTTGTGCCTTTTGCGTCTGTTGGTTTTGTGTTTTAGTGTTTGCAGGTTATTCTGGATATTCGGAACTTGGCTATTGTGAGTTGTGCAGGTCAAATTTGAAGTTTTGGCTGAGAATTTCGACTGGAGGAGCTGGTATGTGAAAAAGGAGATAGAAAAATTTTTGGGTCAAATTCCAAAAATTCTCTGGAAATCACGCTCCAAGCGTATCGCCTGGAGGTTGGTAGGTTATAGGCGATACGCTAGGAAGTCTTAGGCGGGTCCGGATGGTTGCAGTTCTAGGCGTATCGCCTGGGAATTGCAAGGTTGTAGGCGATACGCCTAGAGGAGGTAAGTCAGAAAAATTTTTAAATTTTCAAATTTTTATTATTTCTGTTTACCGGATTTGCGGTGGATCGTTGGTTGAGGTGATGAGTCTCTGGAGTTTCAGGTGAACACGTTTCAACTTGTTTTATTTTATTTAATTTATTTCTGCTTTATTTTTGTTCCATTCCACATTGAGGGCAATGTGTGATTCAAGTGTGGGGATGGGATACTTTCGTATTGAGTCTTGAGTCTTTTATTTTTGGTGTGTTATTGAGTCATAAAATTTGAAAAGTTGAAAAAAAAATTGAAAAATTTGTTCAAAAATGTCCAAGATTCTGGCTGCAGTTAATGGAAAATGATAGTAAACCAGGGATTGATGTCTATTTTGTGTTTGAATGTTAATTAATAAATAAATTGGGAAATGTGGTTAAGTATGGTTTGAATGGAAAGCATTTCTAGTCTATGATGTGTCGGTAGGCCCAGCTGACCTAGGAGTAGCTTAAATAGCCTGTGTGTTTATTGTTGTATAAATATGCTAATCAGTCTGCTAGTGGGTTCCCATTTTAGGAGTGATAGGAATACTGAACCTGATGATTAGGAAGGAAGAGACCGCTTTAGGCTAGATACTCCTATGTCCTTAGAATTTCAATGAGCATGTAGTTAATAATTTGGTTAATGAATTAGAGTGAAGGGGCAGAATACTCATGTACGAACTAAGGATAGTATCCCGTGGTAAGTACCTCTGATGATGTTCCGGATCTCGCGGGCAAAATACTCATGTATGATTTCGGGGGTAAGACCTTGTGAAAGAATACCTCTGGTGATGTCCGTTGGTAATTTTAGGTAAAAGTGACCAACTATAAAAAAAAAAAAAAAAGAGAAAAAAAAAATGAAAAAAAATGAGACAAGAAAGAAATGTTAACTTAGAGAATAAATGCTCAATAATTGCAAATAAATAAGTAGTTATTCTTTGGACATCTTAGTATCTGGTTTAAGGGGGGTTGGAGAAAATATATAAATTTAAATCAATTATACCCTTTGCTTTGACTGAATATGATTCGGTAATAGGTTGAACTTGACCTTTCTTTAGTGGGATCCATATGCGACTGAACTTATATTCGGTAATTTCATAAACACATGGGGGCGAAAGAAAAGGTTGGTGGTTGGGTTTAATCGGATCGAAATATCGACAATCGTAGTTAGGGTGTTAATACGTTATGGAATGTGGAATTGTATGGTGGTTATTGCATTTTGAATTGTGAAATGTTTTAGAAGTCAATTTCCTGGTTATGATTCCATTGCAGTATTTTTCGAGGACGAAAAAAGAGTCAGTGTGGGGATGTTTGATGTGTTGCAAACACATCCCATTTCCGAGGTCTTTTGCGTGTCTATTTGAGTCTAATTGTGTCGGTTTTGCTTTTGTTTTAGTTGTTTTATTAAAGTTAGAGTCCTTGAGTCTTTTATGTATGTTTTTGCAAGTTTTGTAGGAGTTTGATGAATTCCCGAGCCCATGTTTGAAGAGGACAAGATTTAACAAGAAAACAAGGAGAAGGGCTGGAGAAAGGTCCCCAGGCGTATCGCCTGGGGAGTGAAGTGTAGCAGGCGATACGCGCGCCAGGAGAAAGTCAACAGAGGTCAAAGTCGGTTTGACTGACTAAATTGTCGTGTAACGCGCTCCAGGCGTATCGCCTGGGAAGAGAGAGGCAGCAAGCGATACGCTTGCAGCCTGAAAACCCGCAAAAAGAGGTTTCGACATATAAATTCGATATTAGGGTTTCTATTCGTCATTCACGACTTCCAGACGATCAGAGAGAGGCTAAGGGGCGATTTTCGAAGATAGAGAAGGAGGAATCGAAGGGAGATCGAACCGGAATCATATTCTGCAATCAATTCAATCATCCGGTGTAGTGTTTTCTTCCGATTTTTACATTTAATTAGTTCAAGTACCATGTTTAGAGTTAAAGTTACAGACTTTATGTCTGTTTTGACTGTGATTATGGTGGTTGGCTAAACTTGTATCACCACCTAGACCGCTATGATGAACTTTTGATGTTTTATGTTCGTACTTGGTTTTTGACAATTTGATTGATGTTGGCTTTCTATTAAATTCCATATATTGCTATGATTGATGCTTATGTGTGTTAAACCCAGATTGTTAGTTGATTGTTAATGCATAATTTACCCGCGAATGTCTTTCGGTTTAGGTAGATTAGCTGAAGTAGTTAACTTTAGGGTTAATTGCTAAAGTGTAGTTAGGGTTCCTTGGCTATTGCATTCTCGGTTGATTGGTAATTTGATTTTAATGTGCTGCTAAACTGGAGACTCAAAAGGTACAGGTTTAACGGGTAGTTGGGTTGGTTAAAGTTCTAGGGTCGCACTGTCTCAAAAGGAAGTGTCCTAGGGTTTTGTCTAGCTTGTTATTCCGTGTTGGTCATAGTAGTTGTTGGTAGCTTCGGTTAGTCTAGGTGCACCGTAGGTATATCCGAGGGTGACTAGGGTAATTGAGATGGGACGGACTTAAAAGGTGAACCATTTGTTCGAGCGTTAGAAAGCTAGTACTAGGAAGGACTTAAAAGGTGAACTAGGATCCATCAGAATTGTCAAAGTCAGGTACGGCCATAGGTGTCAATTGGGATTCAAGGTCTAGGTGGTGTCTTCTCTCATTTGATAGTTTCTCCCAAGTTTCCTGCTTTTGTCTGTTTGTGCGTTGATTAGGTAAGTTTAGTTAATTCAATTCTCAATTCAAAAACCCCAAACCAATTTACTCAGTATTTCCAATTTCTAGGTCTAGGTCAAGTCTTGTCTATAGAGTGTCCTAGGTTCGATATCCGGTCTTGCCTTAGCTTAGCTACAATCCGACAGGTTCACTGCCTTAGGGTTCGGTTCGGTTTAGGTTATTTCGGTAAAATTAGGTGTGTCTAGGTCTAGGTTTTTATTCCATTTTTAGGTACGTTCCGAGCACATCAGTCAACATTATAAGGAGGATGTGGGGGAAACTCAAACGGGTTCCATTGACTAGCCAAATGTGACGTTTGGTAGTCAAGGTTATGTTGCGCACCGGCAAGATTTAAATAATGTTGCGCCATTTGTTGAACCCCACCCAGTTGATTGTCAAGACCAAACGGGTTATCTTGACTTGCCATTCTATGCATATCCCCAATGCCCTGAGTCTACAATGTTATCCAACAAGACAAGTTATAATAATTTTTATAAAGCAAAATATATAAAGTTATGTATTTAAAAAAATCAATACATACCAACAATTCAAACCTTCCACCAATGTTCACATCCCTCGTGGTGTTTCCAGTTTGTCTAGCTGGATCTTCAACGTAGAAAGACGTTCTCTCCAAGAACCAATTCATATACATAGGACTAGCCCTATACTCGCCACCACATTCTTGCCTTGTTACAACGTGAGCCATACGATTAATCTAGTGAGCAATGTACATGGCACACTCTTGATTCCAGTTTATTGTAGTAGGTTTTCTCGAAAGACCATGTAATGTTGTGTGCTCATCACGAGTTATGAGAAGGTTAGTGGGGACTGTTTGAAAAAATCCAAACTGTCTCATAACCCTGCTCGGCAGATGGGGCTCAACAACCTCAAAAACTATAAGATACGTGTCACAGTTCCAACACGCTCTTCCTCTCGTATACATTGGGTTTATTAGGTTTGCAACATGCTCATAAGGTCTCCAAGTAAACTATTAAAAAAATAAACTAATTAATATATAGTAAAAATTTAAAAATTATAAATTGCCAGGTAATATGAATTTTATAACCTTGTCGGTCTTTAAGCACTGAATATGTGATCGAAAGTCTGTCAATGAAGACCTTATTACGCCAGCCCAACTCAAGCTACCACGCCACCTAGAAACCATTTTTATAAAAGTGTTATCAAATAATAATTGATAAATTATTCTAATTAATTATTAGTGAGTACCTTCCACCAAACGGTGTTGAAAAATCGAAGCCTTCTCTAATTCTTGGGGCAATTCGAGGTATTCTCTTCCATGCCCACATTTGCAACAACATGGTAGGTCCGGCCAATTCCCAATTGCTGGGCTCTGCAGCTTTGCATAAATTCCTATACAGACATGCAAGCGCAACACTTCCCCAGCTCAACTTTCCACATTCTCTGAGATCAATCAAGTTTTGCAAGTGGAAGTAATACATTGCAGAACCTGAATGGTCAGGAAGAACAACGGCACCTATAAGATGCATTATAATGCATCTTGCAATTTTCAAGCATTCTTCGTGGCTTGCGTTGGGTCCCGGCCAAGATGCCTTTATTTCTTTAAGAATAGTGGTAAACCTGATTGTGTTGGTGCTGAGGTCTTATCCCTCCAGACCTGTTATCCCCAAAAAATTTGCACAATTATCTATTTTTTGTTGGTTGTCCCACTTAAAATCGGAACCAGAAACTACCCGGTCACTGAGTGGTAAACCCCATAGCATTTGAACATCCTCAAGGGTAATTGTGGCTTCACCAAAGGGAAAGTGAAACGTGTGAGTTTCAGGCCGCCAACGCTCAACCAGTGATGTTACAAGGTGATTATCAACCTTGTCGTAATGACATTGTAGCACGCCGTAAAACCCGGATATCTTCAGGTACTCGATCAGCTTCGCCGGGAACAATTCATCCTTCATTTTTTTGACTATAAATTTCCAAAAATGTCGATCTCCCCTTCTGAGTTTAAGAGGTTTATTTCTGTCAAAGGTTGGGGAGTAATACACGTGGTGAGCTCGATGGTTAGCACCCAGCCATAACAAATCGTTATTTCGGGGACCAGGGTAAATTTTTGATCCTCCTTGCATTGTATGGTGATTGTGTTTGATGGTAGAGATGAAGAAATATTTGTGTTTGAAGGGATGGAGAAGTATTAGTATTTGTGTTTGAATGTGGTATTTAAAGAAAAATGTAGGTAAATTTTTCAAAGTCTTGGTAAAATTTCGAATGGTCAAATGCCTTTGAATTCTTGGTAGGTAACATTAATAAAGCTGGTCAAAATTCAGAAAAAAGCCATGCATGCACCGGGAACCCGTGCTAGGGTTTCGCTCAGTTGACAGGTGTCCTGCACTTGGGAACCCCGGCTGGACCCACCATCTGACAGCCCTCTCTGTGTCCCGCAGTTTGTAAATGCGGTGGACTGGTGTCCCGCACTTGGGAACCCCGACTGGACCCACCTCTTCCTCGTTCGTTTCCTGCGAGTTCTCCCGAGCCTAACCCGAAGCTAACCCCCGCACTTGGGAAGTGCGGGATTCCTTTTTTTTTAAAAAAAAAATTGAACTTCTATTTTTGTTAAAATCTTATATATTAATACTATTCTTGAAAAAATTTCAGTTCAATTATCTCTAAAATTCTACCATAGTAGTCAACATTCCCAACGACTGGTTTTTTGTCTCGGAAACTCGCAAAGCTAAGAGTTAAAGTCGTAACTGAAACACTCTTATTTCGAGCTTTTACATTTAATATCTCTTAATTTCTTATTAAACCTATATCCACTAAGATAATACCCATAGTATTTATTGGATGTAGGACTATGTCCCTTAGCAACCTTTAAATAAAAAGTTGTTGCAAATTCAATATAATTTTGTAACTTCTTATGAAAAATGTTACATTAGATCTTCTAATGCAACTTTATGTTCAATGAAGTTGTATTAGAGTCAAATACAACTCGTTTAAAAATATTACTTAAAGTTGTATTAGACGTATTTTCTAGTAGTGTATGATGAAGTGATCTACTTAGGGTTTATTAATAAAAATCATAAAGTAAATATAGTATGAATAAATTATTGTAATTGTTAGAGCTTTTTTAACTATTTACTTGCAAGTCATTGTTTAATAATATTTATTGTTTGCAAAAACATAGAAGTATGTTTTAATTTATGTAGTTACTAAAACGTGCATCTTTATGAAATTACATAGAAAAAAATTCATGAATACATATTAGGTATATACTTGCATTATTTTTTATACTAAAAGATGTTGGGGATTTTGGAGATTGCAAGTTTGCAATGGATATTTTTTAAGTCGTGAAATACTTATTTGGGAATATGAAACAAATCAATCGGATAAAATCAGGAATTTGATCAAGATTTTTTAGTATGGTTTTTGTTTTCACGGAATTCGTAGATCACAGAATGAATTCATGAACTGGGAAATTAGGAGTGTCCAGATATGTGCAATTGCGGTTATCTTAATTTCTTGAATTTTAAATAAATTACATATTTGGTCCTTCTGAAACTAATAAGTTAAATTTGGGAGAAAAATAAAATCTGATATGATTGTTATGAAGCAATTTAATCAAATAAAAATTTTCCAAGCTGACCTTAGACCCCATTCCACTCTTGTTTGATGGTCACACAAAATCTTAAATTACGGTAAAATATCCAACAAACCTCCCACATTTTAGGGTAATCATTGATTACCTAAACCAATTCACAACAAAAAAGAAAACTAATGCATAAATGAAATCGTGAAAATTAAACTTCATCCGAGTATATCACTCATTCCAAATATTCGAATATCAGGGTGTCATCACTAAGGATTGAACCTTTGCAATCAGGGGCGGAACTAGAATTTTTTTTTAGGGGGTCCATAATTTTTTTTACGGAGTCACTAGTATTAGATGTTTCAGTTTCATATAAACGTACATAAAGAATTTTGGTCTATTACTTACTAAATAGTTTTTAATGTAGGCGCGTGTAGCGGCACGACATTGCGAGTAAAGAAAAATAACCGACTAAAAAAACTCTACATGATTTGATAAAAAATTATATACCGTAACATTGATAGCGATATAATAGTAAAAAGATAATAGTAAATGGATAAAAATGAAGAGAAAAGAAAAATTAACGCGAGAAAAAAAATAATATGACAAAATGTTTGCCTATTAAAAAAGTCTATATTTTTATATATTGTAATATTTCATTATAAAAAGGGTCTAAGATTAATGTATTTGAAAAGAATGGGTCTATAATGAAAGTAACACTACTACAAAAAAGGTCATTCTTGACGTGCATTGCGTGTCAAGAAAGGGTCTTCTTGACACGCAAATGCGCGTCAAGGAAGCCGGGGTCAAGAAGCTTCTTGACGCGCAAAATGCGTGTCAAGAAGTTCTTGACACGCGAACAATGACGCGCATTTTATGACGTGCAATGCGCGTCATAAAATGCACGTCAAGGAAGCCCCTGTCATAAATAGAGATGACACGCGTTTTTGCGCGTCAAGAATGTTTTGAAAAATTTTAAAAAAAATTATTTGTTTGTAAATCACTAATTTCTACATTAAATGACATTTAACCTGACAATACAAAATTAAAAAAAAATACTCTAACAACAATAAATAATACATTTCATATATATAGCAAACATTCCAAAGTTAATGAGTTTACAAATGGATCCTTGCTAGTAACATTTATATCCCTATAATAAATCTAATACAAATGGATACTCTTTATATGTTGAGAGCTTCATGAGTGCTGCATTTTCCTGGAATACATCAACATGGAACCATGTAAATACCAGTTAAACATGAAATATACCAAAATATGTCAACCATATGCCACCACAACAGCCTAATAACAATGATGACGACGATGACAACATACCTCCTGGTTTTGGTCCTGGGGCTATTGCTGCTGCTGCTGCCCGGGATGAGGATGACATGCCTGAGTTTAGTTTCTCTGGAAATCCATCTGGGCAGATCCCTGCACAAGTCGGATTTCAAAGTAATCCGGCGACCTGTAGATCAGATAAAGTGCAAACTAAAACTGGTCAAAATGGAGGTATTTTAATACTAATATTTCATGGTCATATTGAAGCCAAAAAGAAACACCCACTTGACTCATAAAATGGCTAATAGGATCTGTAAATATTCTAGATTTGTCAATATGCACGAGATTCATCAATTAAACAAAGATTTGGTGATTGGGTAGAATATCAGGATTCAATATTTTTTCTTTATAGGAAAAAAATATGGAATGGCCAAATGGTATTTCTAATGTAAAGTAGGTATGTATAAGTCAAAACTGAAACATTGTTCTTACTAAAATTATAGAGAAATTGTCTACACCTGATATTTATAATGTGCAGTAGCTATGTATAAGTTAAACTTACAAACAATTTAATCACACCTGGTATGCACATTGTAAGTTGTACTTGAAAGTATGAATTTAGAAGGTCCTTACAGTGAGCTGTTGCTTTTCCATTTGTAGTAGTTCTGCAGTTGTTATTTGGCGTCCCGGGAGGAGTCTAGTGAGATGATTCTGTGACCATGCTATAACTCGGTCTGAGCATTGTCCAAGAATCTAACCTGACCATATTAAAAACTTACCAAGTGTCCAAGAATCCAACCCAACCAGACCATACTAAAAACTTACCAGTTTTGACCCGTTACTCAACCCGGCCACCCAGCTTTGCAACCTATAGCCATAACAAAGAGGAAATTATAATATTAGTTGATAAAAGCTAACCCCATCAAATGCAGCAAGAATAGAAGGAAGGTTAACTATTGAGTCTACACTTTAAAGTTTTACTATCACGCAGATGTCAGTCAGCATCGCATCCTACATAATAGATTAAGCACAGTCAAGTATATATAAATAAAATATATAAAAAACCAATAGAAATAACAGATTCCCCTTAAACTAATCCATCTGAACTTAGTATCTTAACGTGTCGGGTTGAGTAAGTCCAAGTTCTAACCCAAGTTGTATATAACCAGTAGCAAAATCCACTGTCACTGATGGTAGTTTCACTTACAAAAAAGTTAACTTCCTTTAGCAGTAGAGTACATAATTTAATATTGAAACTAAAAGGTTATAACTGATTAACCATTTCTACATATATTTTAAGAAACATCAGACTGTGTCTTCAAGTTATTTGTAGTCTGAAACTAAAAGGTATAACTGATTAACGTTTAGGGATTGACCTGCTACTGCGTTATGCTGTTAATTTTGATGTTTTATATACTTTTATATCAAATCAGAGGTTTTGATTATATCATTAAAAGAGCTACTCTCCAATAGTTATAAATCAAACAAGTACTGATTATAAATCAAACAGTTTAGCTGAAGCAACTTGACTATTATTCAATCAATCATGTAATTAAAACAAATACAAAATACTCATCTTTGTACCTTGATTATGGGTACTTACAAGTCATGGGAATTACAGAAATTATTTTGCCAGATCGAACTGTTTTGCCAAAGAACCAGATATCAGCCCTACAGAAATTGTCATGAAATATACATTAGCTAAAAAGAACCAGATATCAGCTCTGATGTTATGCCAAAGAACCAAATATCAAGTAATATTTGTTTCGCTAAAAATAGGATTCGGATAAATGGGTTGAAAATTTTCTAAAGTAACTTTATTGTAAACATCTAAATCATTTCATACAAAGATTAAGATTGTGATTTATAAAAATATTATTCTTGTTATCATAATTAACCCATTTGACCTGATCCAAACCCCCCTGACCCTACCATCTTTTCATCTCTAACTTACATATGTATTTGTACTAACTTTAACCTCACATTTGATACTTACACCTAATGAATAGCATCAAGGACTAACTTTAACCTCTTGATTTTAATAAACCAACATCATAATGTATTTGTAGGTCTGGGTTTTATTTTCCACTCACCTCAATAATAGTATCATAATCATGAATTCTTAGTGGGCTGTATTTTGAAAAACAACATCAGTTAGTTGGACTTCCAACATTTGATTCACAAAACATTTGTTACATCCTAGGGTCTCCAATTATCAATTCAAACAAAATTAATGCATACCAATTGCATCAGAGTATATGCAGATCCCTTTGCTAAGTCACTTTGAACATTAAAGTTTCCAATGTTACAATTTTCAGATGAAATGTCATGACCGGCTACTGCTGCTAGCTTTGATGGGGGGATCTGGATCATACTCCTATAATACCATAAAATAAGATGTCTTTATTTATCAATGATAAAATATCATCAGTATCATGAGTTATGGATTGCATACAAAATATACAAAAAAAAGAAAAAAAAATTATTTATAAATAGCCCTTTTCACAAAATATACAAGATGGTAGAGAATCTTTATAGGACTCACCAGTTGTTTGTAGTATTCCTTCTAGCTTTCTTCATTCATACCAAAATTGAAAAAATCTGACATGTCGATACCTTGGAGTCTCCACAAAAGAATTTAACAATTAGACAAAGAAACTGTTGTTGGTCAACCCAAACAATTCAGGCCGCATTAGAATTTGACATGTTCAACATGAACTCGTTTACTGTTACCCCACCCGCCAGACCTGCTCATCTTGTGACCTCTAATTAAGTAAGAATCAATGTTTTTTGATAGAGCATGAGGCCAACACAACTTAACATGTTTCTGTCAGCACCAAAAAATGACCAGTTTCACACTTGTGTGACCAGACGCTCTGTAACCTCTAATTAATTGACTGATATAATAGAACAGAAAGCTTGGCAGTTGTTTAATGATAACAAGTTTACATACATGTTTTGGTCCTTTCTATGATTGATGGATTTTATGAGGAGTAGAGCTGAGATGGAGAATCGTCAGTCACAAGATCAGAATGGAGAATCAACGCACTTGAGATTAGGGCACAGATTTACCTTCGCAGACTTGTCTTCGCGGAGTCATAGAGATCTATTGACAAAACGTACCGTGCCGTTAATCGGAGAAGATCCATTGACACTTCTCGAAGGTCTAGCGTCGGTGGCCTTTGTGGGAAAATTTGTGGGAACCGAGTGAGGGTCGAGGGAGAGATGTCGGAGGAGGCGCAGGGAGGAGGAGGAGAACAGAAGAGAGACGGTGGAGAGGCGTCAAAATTGTGGGAACCGAGTGAGGGTCGAGAGAGTTTGTGTTAGCGGGGGAAGTTTTTTTGGGGGAGAGGAGGGGAACTGATAATCGGTGGGGAGGAGGGAATTAGGGCAAAACTAAAATTTGGGGGAAATTTTTAGAGGGAGGGGAATTTAGAGTGAATTTTTAGGGGGGAATTTTTGGGGGGGAAATTTTTATAAAACGACGGAAAATTCTTGACACTCACGTTTTAAGTGTCCTCCGTGTTTTTTTTTTTTTAAATATGACAGAAATTCTTGACACTCAAAAATGCGCGTCATGAATTCTTAGGAATTACCTATAATTGACATTTTATTTTGACACTTCAGTTTTTGCACGTCAAGAATTATCGAGTGTCATCGTTCGCGCGTCAAGGAAAGCAGTTTTTGTAGCACCCGTTCAAAAATCAAGCAAGGGATATTACCACTAGGCTAGTTGTTTACTGAGAAAAATAAAAAAGATGTAAAGCTGAGAAAAATAAAAAAGAATGTTGAGCACAAGATTTGAACTAGCACCCGTTCAAAATCAAGCAAGGGATATTACCACTAGGCTAGTTGTTTACTTTGTTTTATTTTCACAAACTAAGTATTTATTAACTCCTCTTCACAATTTTTTTTTTAAAAACTGTTCACATAATTTCCACTTGACGTACGAGGTTGAGGGGGTCCACGGAGACCCCCTGGGCCTAATATAAATCCGCCCCTGTTTGCAATCATAATGAATACATGAAGATAATATACACACCACTTTACATACTTAAATCATACTTGATACTATCTTTTATTAGCATGTGTCCATATCCTTCATAAGCACATCAAAGCCAAATCCAAACTTTTTGAAGCGCCTAAACCTCATGCTCATATAGGCAGTGGCGAACTTAGGAAATTTTCTTATGGGGTTCGGAACTTTTCAATGGTCGTTTATTTATCACTAAATATTATTTTTTTCTCGGTTTGATTTTGGTCGGGTCGGGTCGGGTCGAGTCATATTAGCATATTTAAATCCAAATCAAGTAATTGACCGACAAACTAATATAAAATTAATAAAATATTCGACCAACAATCTAGTATTCCGGCAAAGAAGCAACATTCTAACATTCTAAAAATTTAGCAATTAATCAAATTATCAAATAATAAAGTAAAACTTTAAAAAGTTACCTAAACAAAAGATTTGAAGCTCTTTAGAATCTAATTCGGAAGAGGGGCGACACCGATAGCAACTATGATTTCGCTAATATAATTATATGAAAGAAGTTTGTTTAAAAAATTAATGATTAGGTTGAAATCTAAACGTGACCGTAAAATTTTAAATTATTATTGATTATTTTGATAATTGAGTTTTGTGAAATGAATTTAATAATTGGACTAAAATATAAATATGTACTTAAAATATTATTATAGTTATTGGTTATTTGGACAATTGATTTTTTTATGACCTTTAAAAATTAATAAAGGAACAACCATACATTTGTAATACTTATTCGGTTTATATTTGTAGAACTTTAAAGTTTTAAATTATTTTTTCTTTGTGACGGTCTGATCAAAATTTCATTGGGTCGGTCTGAAAATTTCATGGGGGTCGGTATCAGAATTTATTGGGGGTCGGTCGGGATTGGATGGTACATATCCTACTATTACAAAAATTCATGGGGTGCGGCCGAACCCCAACCCAACTTAGTGGGTACGCCACTGCATATAGGTAATCTTTTATTCTTGCACCTGAAAGTGTAATTAATAAAAAAAAAACTAATAAGAAGATACACTTCAACCTTCTGAAGTTGTGGATTTAAACACATACCTTTAGAATTATACAACTAATGTGTTCCAATCTCTAGATATT
>JBCNJP010000012.1:73514079-73609214 GCA_039602395.1 Deinandra increscens subsp. villosa | reverse complement strand
CAGATTCCCCTTAAACTAATCCATCTGAACTTAGTATCTTAACGTGTCGGGTTGAGTAAGTCCAAGTTCTAACCCAAGTTGTATATAACCAGTAGCAAAATCCACTGTCACTGATGGTAGTTTCACTTACAAAAAAGTTAACTTCCTTTAGCAGTAGAGTACATAATTTAATATTGAAACTAAAAGGTTATAACTGATTAACCATTTCTACATATATTTTAAGAAACATCAGACTGTGTCTTCAAGTTATTTGTAGTCTGAAACTAAAAGGTATAACTGATTAACGTTTAGGGATTGACCTGCTACTGCGTTATGCTGTTAATTTTGATGTTTTATATACTTTTATATCAAATCAGAGGTTTTGATTATATCATTAAAAGAGCTACTCTCCAATAGTTATAAATCAAACAAGTACTGATTATAAATCAAACAGTTTAGCTGAAGCAACTTGACTATTATTCAATCAATCATGTAATTAAAACAAATACAAAATACTCATCTTTGTACCTTGATTATGGGTACTTACAAGTCATGGGAATTACAGAAATTATTTTGCCAGATCGAACTGTTTTGCCAAAGAACCAGATATCAGCCCTACAGAAATTGTCATGAAATATACATTAGCTAAAAAGAACCAGATATCAGCTCTGATGTTATGCCAAAGAACCAAATATCAAGTAATATTTGTTTCGCTAAAAATAGGATTCGGATAAATGGGTTGAAAATTTTCTAAAGTAACTTTATTGTAAACATCTAAATCATTTCATACAAAGATTAAGATTGTGATTTATAAAAATATTATTCTTGTTATCATAATTAACCCATTTGACCTGATCCAAACCCCCCTGACCCTACCATCTTTTCATCTCTAACTTACATATGTATTTGTACTAACTTTAACCTCACATTTGATACTTACACCTAATGAATAGCATCAAGGACTAACTTTAACCTCTTGATTTTAATAAACCAACATCATAATGTATTTGTAGGTCTGGGTTTTATTTTCCACTCACCTCAATAATAGTATCATAATCATGAATTCTTAGTGGGCTGTATTTTGAAAAACAACATCAGTTAGTTGGACTTCCAACATTTGATTCACAAAACATTTGTTACATCCTAGGGTCTCCAATTATCAATTCAAACAAAATTAATGCATACCAATTGCATCAGAGTATATGCAGATCCCTTTGCTAAGTCACTTTGAACATTAAAGTTTCCAATGTTACAATTTTCAGATGAAATGTCATGACCGGCTACTGCTGCTAGCTTTGATGGGGGGATCTGGATCATACTCCTATAATACCATAAAATAAGATGTCTTTATTTATCAATGATAAAATATCATCAGTATCATGAGTTATGGATTGCATACAAAATATACAAAAAAAAGAAAAAAAAATTATTTATAAATAGCCCTTTTCACAAAATATACAAGATGGTAGAGAATCTTTATAGGACTCACCAGTTGTTTGTAGTATTCCTTCTAGCTTTCTTCATTCATACCAAAATTGAAAAAATCTGACATGTCGATACCTTGGAGTCTCCACAAAAGAATTTAACAATTAGACAAAGAAACTGTTGTTGGTCAACCCAAACAATTCAGGCCGCATTAGAATTTGACATGTTCAACATGAACTCGTTTACTGTTACCCCACCCGCCAGACCTGCTCATCTTGTGACCTCTAATTAAGTAAGAATCAATGTTTTTTGATAGAGCATGAGGCCAACACAACTTAACATGTTTCTGTCAGCACCAAAAAATGACCAGTTTCACACTTGTGTGACCAGACGCTCTGTAACCTCTAATTAATTGACTGATATAATAGAACAGAAAGCTTGGCAGTTGTTTAATGATAACAAGTTTACATACATGTTTTGGTCCTTTCTATGATTGATGGATTTTATGAGGAGTAGAGCTGAGATGGAGAATCGTCAGTCACAAGATCAGAATGGAGAATCAACGCACTTGAGATTAGGGCACAGATTTACCTTCGCAGACTTGTCTTCGCGGAGTCATAGAGATCTATTGACAAAACGTACCGTGCCGTTAATCGGAGAAGATCCATTGACACTTCTCGAAGGTCTAGCGTCGGTGGCCTTTGTGGGAAAATTTGTGGGAACCGAGTGAGGGTCGAGGGAGAGATGTCGGAGGAGGCGCAGGGAGGAGGAGGAGAACAGAAGAGAGACGGTGGAGAGGCGTCAAAATTGTGGGAACCGAGTGAGGGTCGAGAGAGTTTGTGTTAGCGGGGGAAGTTTTTTTGGGGGAGAGGAGGGGAACTGATAATCGGTGGGGAGGAGGGAATTAGGGCAAAACTAAAATTTGGGGGAAATTTTTAGAGGGAGGGGAATTTAGAGTGAATTTTTAGGGGGGAATTTTTGGGGGGAAATTTTTATAAAACGACGGAAAATTCTTGACACTCACGTTTTAAGTGTCCTCCGTGTTTTTTTTTTTTTAAATATGACAGAAATTCTTGACACTCAAAAATGCGCGTCATGAATTCTTAGGAATTACCTATAATTGACATTTTATTTTGACACTTCAGTTTTTGCACGTCAAGAATTATCGAGTGTCATCGTTCGCGCGTCAAGGAAAGCAGTTTTTGTAGCACCCGTTCAAAAATCAAGCAAGGGATATTACCACTAGGCTAGTTGTTTACTGAGAAAAATAAAAAAGATGTAAAGCTGAGAAAAATAAAAAAGAATGTTGAGCACAAGATTTGAACTAGCACCCGTTCAAAATCAAGCAAGGGATATTACCACTAGGCTAGTTGTTTACTTTGTTTTATTTTCACAAACTAAGTATTTATTAACTCCTCTTCACAATTTTTTTTTTAAAAACTGTTCACATAATTTCCACTTGACGTACGAGGTTGAGGGGGTCCACGGAGACCCCCTGGGCCTAATATAAATCCGCCCCTGTTTGCAATCATAATGAATACATGAAGATAATATACACACCACTTTACATACTTAAATCATACTTGATACTATCTTTTATTAGCATGTGTCCATATCCTTCATAAGCACATCAAAGCCAAATCCAAACTTTTTGAAGCGCCTAAACCTCATGCTCATATAGGCAGTGGCGAACTTAGGAAATTTTCTTATGGGGTTCGGAACTTTTCAATGGTCGTTTATTTATCACTAAATATTATTTTTTTCTCGGTTTGATTTTGGTCGGGTCGGGTCGGGTCGAGTCATATTAGCATATTTAAATCCAAATCAAGTAATTGACCGACAAACTAATATAAAATTAATAAAATATTCGACCAACAATCTAGTATTCCGGCAAAGAAGCAACATTCTAACATTCTAAAAATTTAGCAATTAATCAAATTATCAAATAATAAAGTAAAACTTTAAAAAGTTACCTAAACAAAAGATTTGAAGCTCTTTAGAATCTAATTCGGAAGAGGGGCGACACCGATAGCAACTATGATTTCGCTAATATAATTATATGAAAGAAGTTTGTTTAAAAAATTAATGATTAGGTTGAAATCTAAACGTGACCGTAAAATTTTAAATTATTATTGATTATTTTGATAATTGAGTTTTGTGAAATGAATTTAATAATTGGACTAAAATATAAATATGTACTTAAAATATTATTATAGTTATTGGTTATTTGGACAATTGATTTTTTTATGACCTTTAAAAATTAATAAAGGAACAACCATACATTTGTAATACTTATTCGGTTTATATTTGTAGAACTTTAAAGTTTTAAATTATTTTTTCTTTGTGACGGTCTGATCAAAATTTCATTGGGTCGGTCTGAAAATTTCATGGGGGTCGGTATCAGAATTTATTGGGGGTCGGTCGGGATTGGATGGTACATATCCTACTATTACAAAAATTCATGGGGTGCGGCCGAACCCCAACCCAACTTAGTGGGTACGCCACTGCATATAGGTAATCTTTTATTCTTGCACCTGAAAGTGTAATTAATAAAAAAAAAACTAATAAGAAGATACACTTCAACCTTCTGAAGTTGTGGATTTAAACACATACCTTTAGAATTATACAACTAATGTGTTCCAATCTCTAGATATTAAGTGTTCTCCATTGAATTCAACACCTAATGTCATATTAGTTGGGAATTAGGTATCTTAACATGAGAGATTACATGTGGAATTTAATCCCAATTCCACACCCAAATTTTCAGGAGATCTCTACTTAACCCTTTGGTTAAACTATCAGCTAAATTATGAGTTCTCACAAACTTCATTAATATCACACCATGCATGATGAGCTCACAAACCATGAGATCTCTCACACCTAAGTGTCTACACTTACCATTATATACTTGGCTATATACCTTGGACAATCTGGCATCACTATCACATCTGATGATGGTGTAGGTATATCATTTGCTTGTAACAAGTAAACATAGCAATATCAAGTTACATCATCAATAAAGGTAAAAACATGCTTCTTACTACCTAATGATGGTGTAACATAGAAATCACATAAATCACTATGAAAATCAGGAATCATGCTCGATGAATCTTCTGCCATATATTTGATTCAAGTGTATCCCACAATTCCTTTGCCGATTCAATATTTTGATAACATCAAATAAGAAATTAGACAAACCGTCTAAGATGTGGCCACGACATATATTGTGACAACTTGATATTTCAAGTCAACGTTTGACTTTGACTTCTTGTATTACATACCGATTATATAGATTTAGACTTAATTTTTATAACTCAAGTCATCATAGGAATATTACGTCCAACTGATACATAATACATTCACGAACGTCACCGTATGCACCCAAGTCAAAAACAATTAAAACTTGTGATATTTATTTACTTATTTGTTATTTTTTTACATTTCATGCAAAGGTGGAAACATTTTTTATAAAGATTATATAAAACTTCTTTATATAAGTTTATGTCAACGCATTTTCAAACCCGCAAACATATCATTTTATGTAAATAATAACCGATATTTAATCCCATTCGATCTTTTTTTCATCTAGACTTTTATCTATTCAAAATCCGATTGGAGACCCGAATGAACCTCATTTATTTTCCTCTCGGATACACTCGTTTAACCCCACCAAACATCTATTCAATTGACCCATCACTGGACCACCACACCTGTCGGATTAAACCATCATCGAACAACCTTCTTCTCGGCTCAAACCAGCTCACCCGACACCTTAAGCCCTCTTCGTCGCAACCTCCCAACCGAACCCTCTCTAGTTTGGTTATCCAAAACCTATACAAGCATGGTGTGAAACCGTATGTTCATTATGATGAATATTGTTGCTTAGATTCATGTTTGAAACCGTATGTTCATTATGAATACCTAATCTTGGGAAATTAGTAAATTTTTATAAAAGATAAACTTATCTTGTGTTAAATGATGAAAAGTATATGTCTTATGTGTCACACCCCAGTCAACGGAGTTGGGTGTGAGGATATGAAATCATAGTCATGGATACATAAAACGACTTCTAATTTATTCAAACGTTATATAAGAAAACAACATATCATTTATTGCAGCAGAAAGAGTGACGATATGATAAAGTCTTACATTTGAAATAAAAGGCTTAAATTTAATATTGAAAACATAAAGTTGTTATTCGTTATAGGTCGGGACTATGACTCCGGAATTGCAGGTCCAAAAGTTATAGTAAAGCCGCATTTGCATGTCTTCGATTGAATGCTCAATTACCTAAGAAATCATTAGTTTAAAAGGTCAACATAAAGTTGGTGAGGTTCACAGGTTTATGACTCTACAAGAAATTTGTAAAAAAAGTTTATGGCATACTTAAATATTACGTTGGTTCACCTGTTGTGGTTGTATAATCTTACCTGAACCTTGATTTCAAATACTAACGGTTTACCCACCCATGGTATCTCGCCCGAGAGATGCCGAACATAGCAGAATAACTGACGTGTACCCCAAGACAAATACCGCGGAGTCAGAATTGGAGTGACAAATCAGAGTAGGGTTGTCAACCCAAATAGATCTATTCACTAGCTATCGTTTCGTACAAAACTAACTGAAATAAACTATAATAGTGGGATTTGGTTGTACAAACGTTTATAACGATAATGTACCATAGTTTGGGCAGTAAGAGAACAAGTAGTCATACGTCTAACATATAAGCTAAATATTAAGTAAAAAGATTTGTTTGTTTATGATTTCTCCCCCAAGAGTATAAAACGGTTTATAAAGAAAAGGGGCCGTGAAACTCACTTGATCAGTGGTAGTGATGAACTAAACCGGAGAATGTGCTAGCAAGTATCGTCCTAAATATAATAATAAGACAATTGCATAAGGGTCTCTAATCATTTGAGAAACAATCGTTACCCAAGTGATATCGGTCAAGTCTTGACGTATAACCCCGTTGTATACGTTTGGAAAACCCGTTTGTTAGTATTTATTAGTGTAAATAAATACATTCGTTTAGATTTATATTTATGTAAAGTAAATATAAAGGAAAAGCAATAAAATGAAAACAATTCATTTAAAATAAATCAATCAAGTCTTGAACATATTGTTAGATAATAATGGTCATTATTATTTTTATTCGTTTGATTGATTATTTATATAAGCTTTTCGTTGACATTTCAATTGCGTCAAGTTATAATAATAACTATAGTTTATTGGAAATTATGTTATAATTATTGTCAAAATAATTATATTAACCTGTCGGAATAAATATTATTATTACAAGTCGTAACGGTTTTAAAACATAACATAAGTTAGTAAAATAATAATGATATTTTATTATTTATAATTATGCAAAAATATAAGATTTTAGTCAAGATTTATAATTATTACCCAATAATTATAATTAACTAAACTTGGTGAGTTTTAGTAAAACATAAGTTTAAAACTCTTATAAATAATTATATGTTAAAAGATAATTATCTAATGTTTGTAACGTCGCAAAACTTTTACGTTTATCGTTTAAAGTATTTGAAGATAAGTTTTGAGTCAAAACGTTTAATAATCTAGAGAAAATAAAAATCGTTTAATATTTTATAAACTAAAATATTTGTTTATATTCTTAGAAAGTGTAATCATCGCTTTGATTAAATAAATAATCTTTTTGATGCCACTTGGCCAGACTTATAAATATTTAGCATAGATGTTTAAATCATTTTTGTAATTTCAAAATATAACGTTAGAATTTTATTGCAAATACTTACGTTTTCATGTATATCCCCGTATAGGTCTCGGTTTCTTACTACGCAACGTCTCTTTGTTTCGATCACTTTGATTTGTCAAAGTATTATGAAGGTTTATAAAAATATATACAAGTCCATGGTTGGAGTTGCTTATTTTTATAAGACTATTAGTGTAAAAAATATATATGTTTAATCTTGTAAAAACCCATGTCTCGAAAGCTAGACTTTTTATAGAAATTTCTAAGGTTTATAAATATCCGTTTTATAGCTAAAATTTAATAATAGGTCCAAGTGTTTATGTCATAATAATCATTTGACATAAATGTCATTTTACTTGTTTTAGCTAAGAATTGTATCCACTTTTGGTTCATCATAATTTCACTAACATATTCATGTGTTAGGTTTTTCAAATGATAATATTTCCATATCAAGCATGTCTTTAATATATATATATATATATGTGTGTGTGTGTCCAAAGTTAATATATAATATGTTAGACTAAAAATCCATGACATAAAACATATAAGTAGGTCATACTTAGTGAAATTCTCTATGTCCATTACCATGATTTAGGCCATCCATTTAGTTCATAACTAATATTATAACTAGTAATGTCATACATGATCATAAGATTGTTCAAGACATAAGTTACTAGCAATAATATATGATTCATATTCAAATCTACTGACACATATGTGTTAGGACCAAAAATAAACATAAACAAATATAAATGGTAGGTTAACACCCATGATTAATTTATATCATTTTTAACTAGTCATTTTAAATCATACCTTTGGTTCTAGATATTATCCACTAACAGTAATGTGTTAGGACCATTTAGGTGATGATTTGTAAGCAAAAAAATAAATCAAGAACATTGACTCATAATATGAGTTCTATGAGTTAGTCTTTTGGGGATTTCTTGATTATCAAAGAAAACAAACAACATAAAATGAAGATCAAAGTGTAAAATCAGTATTCCCTATTGTTTTCTTGATGCTTTAACCCCATATTTTGGTAGTTTTAAGTCTCAAAGACATCAAAAATGTGTTAGGATCAAAGATAAAGAAATAGAAAGTTTGTTAGTTGTTTGATGAAAGAAAAATGTAGAAGATTTAGAGATTGTTGTCAAGACTTGGAGGTTTCATTTGGGTGTTAGTATGTGTAGAAAATATAGAAAATAATCGGTTTAGGAGACTCACCAAGGGTGTGAGTAAAAACCGAGAGAAGAGGATAGTTGGTGGTGGTTCGGTGGCGGTTTGGTGGTGTCCGTCGGCACTCCAACGGTGGCAGCGGCCTTGGACGACGATGACAGGGGCTGCTCCGGCAGCGGCAGTGGCTGGGAAAGGGTGGTGGTCGGCCGGCTTTCACAAGGGAAAGGAGAGGAGAAAGTTTGAGTGGTGAGGAAGTGAGGAGAGTGGTGCTCTTCTTATGACCCTAAACTTGGTTAATAGCCTACTAATCCATGTCTTGAACCATGGGTTAACAAGTACCTTGACAACTAGCAAGTATTGGATGGTTTAGGTTGGCTAGGATTAGGATGTGGCTTGGATTATCACCATAATAAATCACTAACTAGATGTAGGTGACTTTTTTATAAAAAGTGTTTCATGTTATATAAAATGTATTATGTGTTGTTAGGAGTTTTCATAAAACATGAAAGTGGTGATAGGTTACTAATTATAATTTTAAAAATAAACTAGATAGGTAACATTGTATAAAAATAACACAAAGGTGGTGTTAATTTATAAAAGGTGATGGGCTATAGTTTATAAAAATAACCCAAAGGAATTTGGGCTCGTGATGTGGGCCGAAAAATCAACAAGGAAAGAGATGGGGCGGTTTTCGATTGGGCCGAAAGAAGAAAGGCGCCGGTTCTCGGCTTGGGCCCATAGGGCCGCGAATCGGGTTCTCGGTATGGGTCGGTTACTCGGTTAGTTAGGTTTAGTCAACGGGTTTGAGTTACGGGATCATTTTTAGAGATTTTGGTTTGTTGGGCTTGTTGGGCCAAATTGGGCCCGAACGGGTTACCGATTTTGGTTTTCGACTATCGGTTGGTGAGACGAGTTCGGTTTGGCTAAGTCTTGACAATAAAATGTTTCGGTATGTTTTTAGTTCATAAAAATGAATACGTTGTGTCGATTATTTTCGTTTTTTAGAAAGTTGATACGGGATACGGTTTTCGTACGCGTGAAAGTTAACGATGGTTGTTTCTTTTGTTCACGCCAGTTTTAAGCTCGATCATCAAGATTATTTAAAACCAAGTTGTTTTAAATATACAATCGCTTAACGTTTCGTTGTGTCGTTGAATTAAATATGTGACACCGGTTTTTGAGAAAATATAAAAAGTATATTTTTATATTTAATTTCTTTTTATTAAAGTTCCATAAACATTATATGAAAACTCTTGTGTTTTACGGGTATATGTTTTCGGTACAGTTTACGTCATCGATTATCAGTCAGATTCAGTAATTAACATTTAAACAGATCACATAATGCACATAATTACTAAATTAAAGTCAAAGTAAGAGGTTTGACCTGGATTTTTGAATGAGATGTCACACTATATGAAATATACTTAGTATATTGATTAAACCCTAATTAATATTTATTTGAGATAAATATTAAGTTACATGTGAAATCCTAAAAGTTAAACATTTATGTCGGATAGTATGTATATTTAGGGTAAATTATATGTATGGTTGAGTCTTATGATGATACATATATATTTGTACTAGATTAGTAACCCGTATATTATACATGTTGAATTTAGATTCATAAAATGAGATAAATGCAAAAAAAAAAAAATGATGAAAGAATTTTGAAAGATTTTAAACTTCCATTTGATTTAATTAAATTTTGAGTTTTATTAAATAAATGTATTGTTGAATTTTTTATCTGCAAAGTTGAAATAATAAATTTTCATTAAACCTTTCAAAATTTTAAGTTTAGAAAATTTGAAAGATTTGACAATTCATTACATTTAATTTTAGAATGTTAAAATCTATTAAATGTAATGTTATATTTGAAAAGTTGAAATAATACATTGCATATAATATTGACATGTGGACATGATGATGTGGAAGCTCAAAAATTAGACATGTGGCAATTATTTTATTGCTTTATTAGGATTAGGATGTATGTTCTTGATTATTTATTTTGGTGAAATAAATATGTTTCCATAAATAAGAAATACATATCATAAATGACTCAAGATTTGGTGAATCGAGACATAGTTCAGTCTCGGTGGGTGACTTAGACGTTTGACCATATAAACAGGACCCTAAGGTGTCTTATACTATTTAGGGTCTGTTTAGGTTGCTTACCATGCATCTGAGGTATCATTGTCTACCTTGCTGATCATGATATTCGATGGAAGAAATACATGGAACCAATACATATTTCAAAACACCATGTACTGATTACATAAGACCATTTTACACTACATTTAAAGTCCCCGCCTAACTAGATCCTTAATAAATGTTAGATAGCTAGGTAATCATTGATAGATCTATTGGGTTTCACGAACCCTACTCGCCTTGGTTGCTCTAAAGGTTAGTTGTAGGTCATACTACGGGTATTTTATTTTCCTAAACGGTCATACAGCGGGTATATTATTTTCCTAAACCATCTGCTAAATGTTGTGGTGACTTTAGCATCTAGGCAAACATATAGTCAGTCAACTTCGTGCCCAGTGACTTACGGTAATGGTTAGTTAGGTTAAGCCCGCATTATATATTAGCATTGACGTGTGTTTAACCATGTAAATTGATTTTACATTTCCAGTACATATAAACCTATTAACTCACCAACTTTATGTTCACCCGTTTTAGCATGTATTTTCTCAGGTTGATGATTGATATAGGCTTCTGATGTGTGGGTGACGTATAAATAATATGACAATTATGGGTCAGAAAATACCACTGTTGTGCAAATTTTAAATTTATAAATCACGATAACAAACAATCACCGTACACCACACATTAGGGCAAGTGCACCCATCGTTGGCTTAGTATAGTGATGGTAAGATATTGAGGTCATCCAAGGACACAAGAGCTCTTAATACTGGACATTCCTCAACATCTAGCTAAGTCCAAAAACTGGTTGAGTTAAAATAAAGTAAAAGAAAACAAAACAAAATAAATGAGTTTTGGTTAAATTAATCAACGATAGTATCACTTGGGATGACTTGCCAATGGTATAGTTGGTAATGATATGATCTATAAACTTTCCAAAACATTATTATACGAAAGTAGAAAGGCCCCCCTCTCACACAACCCAATCATATGTTCCTCCCATGCTTCACCAGCAGGGATGACTCCCGAGAGGAGCTCTGTTGAAGAAAACAAATATAGTTTGTAACTAATGCCATTTATTCGTAAGGCCTTATGGTCAAAGTATCATTACGCTTGGATACATTGTTACGAAGCAGCAAGGGAACAACCCACGTACCGGATTATATTATTGAGTAAAAATAGTTATAAGGAGTTGTGGTCCGTTTCTTCCCACGCACCGCTCTCGCACATACGTAGTCAGTTGTAACCAAAACCAAGTCCACAAATGTATCGCTCTCGCGCATACGAAGTGGCAAAATATTACCAACCCATAATCCCAAACCAAAGCCTCTAAACCACTCTCGCGCAAATAACATGCCGTTTATATAG
Organism: Deinandra increscens subsp. villosa; assembly: GCA_039602395.1. Lineage (NCBI taxonomy): Eukaryota > Viridiplantae > Streptophyta > Magnoliopsida > Asterales > Asteraceae > Deinandra > Deinandra increscens. Next base: position 73,597,390 of record JBCNJP010000012.1, on the reverse strand, counting down.
ACATAAAAACACAAATGTACAACAGGCCATGAGTTTGAAATTTTTTCAACACATCACTCTAACCTCTAATCGATTCTCACTTACCGATAATGTGCTTTTGAGGGCACAAGTAGTCTTATGATACACAAGGTGCATTTTGTTTTTATGAACCAATAATAAACTTTCAATATAAAGGTTTAGACCCAAATTTTTATTGTTACACACCTTAAGGCTAGTTTATAAATTTATGTTACCAACCCATCAAAGGTTCGTTTTCCCTAAGTAAGTATAAGAATTTGCCAAGCTACAGATTTGCTTAGTTGAAGATGAAAATTTCATAGACAAACATAAACAATTTAAATTAAGTTGATGTCTTAAAATCTTGATTAAAAGGAACCAAAACTACAAGAAAACTGCTTAAAATGAAAGAGAGAAAAAGAGGAAGAAAAGTGGAGGAAGATTTGAGCAAATGATTCTATGGGAAAAGGCTGGCATTTATAGGCTCGAATTGTATGGATGGCACGGCCAGTGTTGAGGGAGGCACGCCCCGTGCTCGTCATAGGATCTTCCTCAATCTTGCAAGTACAGTGCATAGGGATCGTGTTTCTGTCATATGGGGGTGATGTCAAGAGGGGCACAACCCGTGTTGGCAGGGCATTGCCTGTGTCTGTCAGTGGATGCCACATTAGCTCAAAGTCAACAAATTTGAGCTATCTACAGGGGGCATGGCCCATGTTGATGAGGCACGGTTTGTGTCTAGTCCAAAATCACAAAATCTTCAATTTTTCTTCTTTTGTGATTTTGTTACTGGATTAATCTGAAAAACTAGATATGAAACAATATTACGTTTTTTATATATAATTAATCAGAAATAACCCTAAAAGTGAGGAATATTTGATATAAAAACATGTATATATATGTGCACATCAGCTTCATCTTACACACCAGGATCAACCCTCAGGACGAACTTGCATCCATTATTCATGTCATGTTTTGAAAAAAAACGATGTTTTATTTAGCTATGCTTTCGCAACCATCTTAGACTATGCTTCCGCAAACTCTTGTGACAATGTAACCGTTTGGTTAGTTATGATATTAACGTATCTTTTGAAAAAAAAATCATATAGTATTATTCAATGTGATTGTGTGTTATGATCTATGACCCATGTCATGATCCCCACGAGATAACCGTAGTGGTTTGGGGGTGTGACATATATTGTCATCATTTTAGTATGCACCAGCGTTTCATCAGGCAGTTGCTTATGCATCGTTGTACTCAGAATGCACACAACTTTCAATGTCGTCAACAGGAAGTGCATTTTCTTTTGCCACTGACGAAAGTCTTGTCCTTCAAAATTGTCCAATTTCATAAATTTTCTCATCATGTCCTTAGAAGATACACAATTGATTGTCATGTTCATAGTAATTTCGATCTTTTGTTGTCGATTTTGGAGAATGCAGATTCGAAGTTGGATACTTCTAAAGTCGTGAACCACTTTCAGATCAAAATTATTTGGGTATAGCAAACAAAATCAATCGGATAAGATCATAAATTTGATCAAGAATTTTTAGTATGATTTTGGTTGTAGAGAACTCATATATTACATAATGCATTCGAGAGAAGGAAAATTGGCAGTGTCTACAGATAACTGCAATTGCAATTATCGCAATAAGTCTAATTTTAGACCAAATAAAGTCATATGCGATTTTCATGAAACAAATTAATCAAAGTATTTTTTTTTCAAGCTGACCTGGGGGCTTTGCCCCTTGGACCCTGCTTCTCCCGAGGGCGTTGCCTTCGGACCCTCGTCAAAAGGGCGATCTCCCCTTGGATCCCCCAATAGGCTTGATGAACTTCAAATAAGTGTGCTCTTATTTTGAAGGTCATAAGCAATTTCAAATTATACTAAAATATCAAACAAAAAAGGCAAAGTTTTTTGGAGAAGATCTATGTTTAAATATGATAAATGTGTAATTTATAAATGTATACTTAGAGTAGTGTAGATAATTATCATGTTTTGCTACTAATTGATTACGTTCGTGAGCTACTAATTGATTACGTTCATGAATTGCGATGGAAAATCTAACAAGACTAAATAGAACTATAACAACCAATGTGTTGATGATGTTTGTTGTTAAAAAAGTAAGTTATTTAATTATATATTCCAAACTACTTTTATTCATTAACTTTAGAATTATGATTTGTTTTGGTTTTTATATACTGAACAAGGCCGGCCCATAAGAAGGGTGTGGTGGGTGATCGTCGGAGCTGGCTGAGTTTTCTGAGGGGCTCATTTTTTTTAATGTTTTGTATATATTTTATATTAGTCAGATCAATTTGTGTATTATACGAGATATCTTAAAAATGGTATAATTAATAACTTTGTATATAATAATTATTATAATTTTATACATAAGTTTAGATTATCAAAGAGGAGCAGAAAATTTTTAATAAGAGTGAAGATGTGGGTGAAACGTGACATTAAAAATTTTATTTACTTATAGTAGATTTGTATATATTTTTTTAACTATGAGTACATTATGTGAAGAGAGTTAAATCAACAAAATTTTTAGGTGGTGTGATGTAAAAATATATGAATTTAAACCCCTCCAAAGTTCAAATCTTGTATACCAAAATATTTATTTTTTTTCTAATTTCTTTTTTATTTTGTATACCTTTTTTCATTCTTATTTTATTTTTTTTTTCTTTTATTTTTTTATTTGGGTTTTGTTAGTTTAGTTTAACACATATGTGATTTATATTTTAGGGGTTATTTTTTATACTAGCCCCTGGTCCCATAATTCTTAAGGGTTCTCTAAGGCGATCCTGGTTAGTCGGGTTAGAATGTTACAGCCGATGTACACATGTGTCTTATTGTGAGTGTCTAAGTAATCTTGTCCGGAGTTATGTGCATGGGTGTTGGGAAACATGAGAAGATTATGTTAGAAATCGAATGCTTGGATAATCCTAGAAAGCGTGTGATCACTTTTGGATCAAATATTTCGATGGTTCACTCAAGATATCAATCGGATATGATCTAGGACAATTAATGGAACCAGAGAAATTATTGTGTGATTGAGAAAATCGAACAAGAATAATACGACCAAAAAACAATATATTTAAGGAGGGGAGGAGAGCAGTTATTTGATTCGAATTTTGAATCAAGAATTGTCATATTACATAATTGGTCCTTTCTAAATTTATAAGTTTGACCCAAGCCAAGGGCTTTATCCCTTGGACCCCGCCAGGGGCCGCTGCCCTCGAACCTCCGCCAAGAGGGCAATGCCCCATTGAAACACCCAATGAAGTTATTTGAATTATAACTTCTACGAGTGTGTATCCCGTACCTTCGATCTGCTCGATGTAAGTCATAAATCACAATGGTAAAAATCAACTCAATTACACTATAATAGTAACAAGAGATATGTAACATAATTGTGTTTTAAAACTGGGAATTCACACATACTCTATCCCTATTTTTAGATCTAAGTTATAGTATTTACGATATGACTCGAACAATTCACCACTTATAAATAATATCACCTTAGCATTTTGATACCACTGGATTGTATTATAATGAGAAATTATTTGATTGGCATGTTCAAAGGCCATTAAGATCGATCTAAACAAAGTCAACTAAACCTCCCCTTTACCGATAAACGCATTTGCTTCTAATCTTAAATTAACACAAATTGATGGCAATTGCATTCCCATTTAAGCTTACACCACCCACGAGCGGCTCGAGATTGTAGTCAAACAAAACAAGGATTTTAAATCTAGCAATTTATTCTAAGGGCATGTGGTATACATGGTGTTGAAAGTTGGTGTTATCATGCCACGTAGGCGATGACTGGATAACACCATCTTTCAACACCATGTGTGGTATACATGGTGTGATAGTGTGGTGTTGAAAGATTATTTTAATACTTTTTTTTTTACTTTTTTTTAAAATAAAATAATACTTAAACAATTTAATTAATAAAAAATAAAACATAAACAATTCCAAACGCTTAAAAAATATTTTTATTCAACATAAACATAAAACATTACATTTTCAACTAAAAAAGAAAATACGAAATTACATAAAAATATAACTATAAAACTTTAAAATAGGATCTTCGGGGTTGTTGATGTATGGCCTCAAAAAAGCCCAAACGCCTGCGTTTACAAAGCTCTTGCCATTTTCAGTTTTGTACTCGCTCAACGACCTTTGCAGCACTGAGTGTATACCCTCCGCGCCATATTGTCGCTCCAGTCGTACATAGATATCATTAAAAGTTCGTGCATTCGATTGCAAGGCCCACCATTTCTCCCTGATAAAGTTAAAGTTTACATCTTCCATACCACGTCGCCGTTTGAAGTCATCAATCACGGCAGGCCAAAACTCGTTTGGCGGGCGTCCATCATTCCAATTGTGTGCGACGTTAACAAAAGATTGTGCCACCGCTACGTCGTCTTCGGACTTCCAACTACGCCTATTCATTGTGAATGTTTGTGAAAGTTTATAAAATAGGTTTTGATGAGAAATGGTGATGTTGGGAGATTTTTTGGTTAAATGGGGGGTTTAAATAGGTTTTAAAAATAAAAAGATTTTTTTTTTTTAAATTACCCAACGGCTAAAAATATGACCGTTAAACGGTCATATTCTCGAACCAACGACCACAAAACGCCGTGGAGAAACCAACGGCTCCTTTCAACGCCAAGCCAAAACGCGCGCGGGGGGCGGTGTTCCACGGCGTTTTGGCGTTGAACGGGCCTTCCACGCCCCCATACCGCATGCTCTAAAACCGATGATATTTGAAAACATTAAAGAAAAAGAAAAGAATATTGGGATAGAGAACCTCTTTTAAAACATTTAGTATTGTGATAATTAGGATGAGGTGCTTTAGTATTCTTTATCCTTTTTGCTTTTGATTCATTTGGGTTCCTAGCTTTGAAGGGGGTAAATTTCTAAATAGGGTTTAACGGACTATACATAGTAATTTGTCGTCCCTTAAGACTCAAAATTTGTCATTAGTAGGATTGGTTTTGCTATAAAAAAGAGGTTGCGGCGCAACTTGTTATCCGTTTACCTGTCACTTCATTGTAATAGCTGCTTTTGGAAATATAATGACACCCTCTTCTTGTTCGAAAAAAATGGTGAAATGTGTTCTTTATTAATTTGTGAAAATGATTTTTCATCAATTTGGACGTAAATAACTATACGCAATTGTGGTTAGTATAATTGTTATTTACTGGTTTTGTATTCTAGTATGTGAGAGCTTCGTACTGCAACAAACCACGTCCAAAATGGTGCTCAATGAATGAGATATCAATACAAGAAGTTGGGTATTTGAAGCGGTCAATAGCTATGAAAATTTAAGGATACATAGTGGAAACTTGTCTCACATTAATGCTGGGATAAAACTTAACGTGGTCTATTAGAAGTACTCCTTATTAATTATTTTACTTTAAGGTAAACACAAGTGGACCCCAACTCTAACTCGCTGTTACACATGTGATGTGTTGCAAACACATCCGATTTTCCTAAGTCTTTTGTTATGTATTTGAGTCCATTTGAGTCAGTTTCCATTTGTTTTAAGTGCTTTTAGTTAAGTTTGAGTCCTTGTGTCCTTTTTATTATTTTTATTTGAGTTTTGTAGGTTTTTAATAAAGTCCCGAGCCAAATTGAGAATTGAGGAAAAAGTGCTGAAGAAGTAGTTCCAGGCGTATCGCCTGGAACTTTATCACTGGCAAGCGATACGCGCGTGGAAAGGAAAGTCAACGGGGGTTAAGTCGGTTTGACCGACTGTTTTGTCGCGGCATGGGCAGTAGGCGTATCGCCTACAGAAGACACACTTCCAAGCGATACGCTTGGAAGTCTAAAACCCGCAAAAAGAGGTTTCGACATATAAAATCGATTTTAGGGTTTAGTTTCGTCATTCTTCGACTTCCAGGCGATTTTCAGAGCGACCAGAGGCGAATTTCAGAGGAGAAGGGAGCTGAGATCAAGGAGAATCATCGGAAGACCAAGATTTCATCACCATACGCTATCCGGTTCTTTCGGTTTCTTTGTTTTCAATCATTACTATCATGTTTTTGAATCAAGTTTCATACTTTAGTATTTTTATTGTTCAGAATATGATTGTAGGCTAAACTTATTATGCCATCTAGACCGTTTGATGAGTAATTGATGTTTTGACTTTATTCTCGGCTTTGATTGATTGATTGATGTTACGGTTCTATTCAATTCCATTGATTATCATGTTTTGATGCTTATGTGTGTTATGATCAGATTGTTAATTGATTGTTAATGCTTAATTTACCCGCGAATGTCTTTCGGTTTAGGTAGATTAACTAAAGTAGTTAACTTTAGGGTTGATTGCTAAAGTGTAGTTTAGGGTTACCTTGAACTATTGCATTTTCGGTTGGTTGATTATTTGATTGTAATGTGCTGCTAAACTGAAGACTTAAAAGGTATAGGTTTAACGGGTAGTTGGGTTGGTTAAGGTCTTGGGGTTGCGTTGTCTCAAAAGGAAGCGTCCTAGGGTTTTGTCTAGCTTGCTAGTCCGTGTCATTCATGGTAGTTATTGGTAGCTCCGGTTAGTCTAGGTGCATCTTAGGTATATCCGAGGGTGGCTAGGGTAATTGAAGTGGGATGGACTTAAAAGGTGAACCCTTGTTCGAGCGTTAGAATCGTTGCCTAGGAAGGACTTAAAAGGTGAACTAGCGACCATCAGATTAGTCAGAGCCGAGGTAAAGTTAAGTGTCAATTGCGAGTCTAGGTCTAGGTGGTATATCTCTCCCTCATTTGAATTTCCCTGAAGGTTTCCTGCGATTGTTTGTTTGTGCGTTGATTAGTTAATTTAGTTAAATCCCAAATCAATTCAAAAACCCAAACCAAATTTACTCAGTATTTCCATTTCATAGGTCTAGGTTAAGTTTTGTTTTCATAGTGTCCTAGGTTCGATAATCCGGTCTTGCCTTAGCTTTACTATAATCCGACAGGTTCACTGCCTTAGGGTTCGGTTCGGTTTAGGTCATTTCGGTAAAATTAGGTGTGTCTTAGGTCTAGGTTTTAGGTCTATTTAATTAGTGTTTTTAGTGTCGTTCCGAGCACATCAAGTTTTTGGCGCCGTTGCCGGGGACACTTGGCAATAGCAAAATTAACTTAGGTCGTCGTTAGGAAATTTCGAGTCTTTTTAGGTTTTTCCGTGTCTAGAGTCTTAGGGTTTCCGTTTTCGAGTCTAGAATTCTTTTTAGGATTTTTATTTTATTCTTTTTGGTTTATTTTTTTCGTTTTATGCCACACACCCGTTCACGAGGTCCTCCTGAGCTTTCCCCGTTGCCTGATCCCGACGCGGACATTCGTGAGCGTTTCCGCGGACTTCGCGCGGAACTCGAGGCGTTCATTCTCTCCTCATCCCATTCTAAATCGTCCACTTCATCCACACAAATCCCACGCGACACTAAACCCATCCCATTTCCTGATCTCACCACCATGGCGGCCCGTCGCACCGTCCACGAGCAGGCCAGCGCCGGAGTCACCGACGCTCGGTTTGCCATCGCTCAGCCCAATATTGCCAACACCGCTAATTGGCAAGTTCCGTCCCACGTCATCAACGCTTTGACGCACTCCATTCAGTTCCATGGACGTGAGGACGAAGATGCACCGACGCATGTTTCCCGCTTCATTCGAATCTGCAACACGTTCGGACTCACGGGAGTCGCGAACGACACCATCTACCTGCGGTTGTTTCCGTTCTCCCTTACCGCTCGAGCCGCCGAGTGGCTCGAAGCGCTTCCGCCTAACTCAATCGCCACCTGGGACGATTTGAAGTTAAAATTCCTGAAGAAGTACCATCCTCCGGCTAAGGCTGCGCGTACTCGGGAGGAAATCCACTCATTTCGCATGGATCCCGACGAGCCTTACTCTGCTGCATATGAACGATTCAACACTCTTCTGAGCAGATGTCCGCAACACGGGTTGACGGAATGGGCTATCATCGAGAAGTTCTACAACGGACTTCCATATTCTGTTCAGAAAGAGTTCAACATTTCGGCTGGAGGACACATGATGGAGAAGCTCACTGTCGACGAATGCAAATCATTATTCGAGAGCTTCGCACTTGCTGAACAGCAGGCACCCGGAGGTCGGAGAGCCACCTTGGCCCCGACTAGATCACTCGCTCCATCTACATCTACCCGGGGTGTCAATCACATTGGCTCAGAGACCATACCGCCTAGGGAGTTGGAAAACATTTACAAAACCTTAGAAGAGATCAAACTCCATATCAAAGCCAAATGTGAGCTGTGTAGAGGCACTCACGACACCCGAGACTGCCCGCTTGCTTCCGCTGAGCAAGTGGATTACATTGGTAACCGAAACCAGTTCGGTAATTCTTTCCAGTCTGGGTGGAGGAGTGGCCAAAATTCAGGATGGCGAGAGGGAGGTAACCCACCTGGTTATCCACCGAGGAATAACTATGGTGGAGGAGATGACGGGTTTGGTTTTAAGGAGGTGAGAGAGCTGATTGCTAACCAGACCCAGATCCTACAGCAGATAGTAGCCAAGGATGAAGGAACACAGAAGAAGCTAGCTGAGCATGACACGTTACTGAGGAATCAACAAGCTTCGTTCCTAGATTTGCAGCGGTCGGTCGGTGACATTGCAAAGCAGTTAAAGGAGCTCAACAACCGAGGGGGTCAATTTTCCGGTAGCACCTATAAAAACCCCAATGCGTCGGTTAATGCTGTTACCACACGGAGTGGTCGAGTTCTGGAGAGTCCATCACCGGCGGTTGGTGATGAAGAACCGGTAGATGAGGAGATTGAGTTGGAGACGCCTGACGGGAGGGTGCACGAGAGCGTAACGCCAGCAAGTACCGCACCGAACGTCGAGGCTGAAGGAGTTAGAGAGAAGCCGCTGAAGTGGGAAGCGGTGAAGGAAAAGAAGAGGGTACGATTCGCGCCGAGACCAATCACAGCCGATGATCTGAAGCAAGTTCCTTATCCAGAGAGGTTAGTTCAGCAGAAGAATGCGCGTGAGTACAATCAGTTTTTAGAGCTTCTTAAGCAACTTAGGGTTACTTTGCCTTTTACTGATGTTATTAAACAAATGCCTAAGTATGCTAAGTTTTTGAAAGATATTTTAACTAATAAGAAGAAGCTTGAAAACTTTTCTGATGTTACCCTTGATGCTAATTGCTCTGCTGTTGTTCAGAATAGGTTGCCTGAGAAACTGACTGATCCTGGCACTTTTACAATTCCATGTTCTTTTGGTGATTCATCTATTACTTGTGCTTTAGCGGATTTAGGTGCTAGTATTAATGTTATGCCTTATTCTGTTTTCATGCATCTAGGGTTGGGTGAGTTAGAGCCGACTAGGATGACTATATCTTTAGCTGATAGGTCGGTAGTTAGACCCAAGGGAATTGTGGAGAATGTGCTTGTTCAAATTGATAAATTTTTATTCCCGATAGACTTTGTGGTAGTTGACTGTGCATATGATGCTAGTTGCCCTCTGATTTTAGGTAGGCCTTTCCTTAGGACCGCCCGGGCACTAGTTGATGTTTTTGCAGGCACAATTACTTTGAGGGTTGATCATGAGAGTGTAGTGTTTGAAGTGGGTCGGAAAAAGGATAAGGGCACCGAATCGGTATGTTTGATAAGTACTTTCATGTCTTTTATAGATTTGGTGGTTGTAGGTAATAGGTTGGATGATGATGAGTTTGAAGAGGATGAGTGTGGGGAGAACACCGGGGGGTTAGTAGAGGTAATTGATTTAACTGATATCTTTGACCCGTTAGTAAAACCCGGTGAAGTAGTTGAGGAAATAGTTGGTGAAGTTGTGACTGAGGATAAGTGTGGGGAAGATCCTGGAGGGTTAGAGATTTTAGTTGATAAAAGTGATAATTTTGACCCATTAGGAGAATCCGTGAAGTTGGTGAGTGTAGAGAGTGAAATGGTAGTTAATGATGGTTGTAGGAGAGCCACACTTGGTGATATAGGTGAGATTGATGGTAGGATTATGGTGAGTTCAAGTGTGGGGAGGTTAGCTATGGTCGTTAGTGAGAGTGACCCATCTTTGGGTTTCCTGGGTAAACTTCGGGTTATTCCGGGTAGGTTCAAGCATTGGAAGGTTAAACAGTGGTTGCATTTGCTAAAGATGATTGCTTTATGGCTTAGGAGGTTGACTGGTAGTTGTGCTGATAGGAACCAGGTGGAAACCGGTTGTTTCGTGGTTAAAGATGTGAAATCAAAGCCTCCTGATGGTTTGGGAGGTCATTGTTCTGTTTTGATGTGATTGATGCAGTATCCGGTTTGTATAATTCTGTATTTGTGATTTAAATTTCTGCAAGTTTTCGTTTTTAGTGCATTTGCGTCTTTTGGTTTTGTGTTTTTGTGTTCGCAGGTGATTGTGGAGATTCGAGCTATTGGAGATTTGGGGATGTGCAGGTCAAATTTGCATTTCTGGCTGGAAATTTCGACTAAGGAGCTGCTGGAGCATAAAAGAGATAGAAAAATTTTTGGGTCAAATTCCAAAAATTCTCTGGAAATCACGCTCCAAGCGTATCGCCTGGAGGATGGTGTGGTTGTAGGCGATACGCTTGCTCCTTTGGCGGGCAGGATGTTTGAAGCTCCAGGCGTATCGCCTGGGAATTTCATGGCTGTAGGCGATACGCCTGGAGGAGGTAAGTCAGAAAATTTTTAATTCTTTAAATTTTATATTTTTCTGGTTACCGAGTTTGTGGTGGTTCGTTGTCGGGCGATGTGCTGAGTCTCCGGAGTTCCAGGTGAACACGTTTCAACTTGTTTTATTTTATTTATTTTATTTCTGCTTTATTTTTGTTCCATTCCACATTGAGGGCAATGTGTGATTCAAGTGTGGGGATGGGATACTTTCGTATTAAGTCTTGAGTCTTTTATTGTGTTTAATTGAGTCATAAAAAGTCAGAAAATTTGAAAAAAAAATTGAAAAATTGTCAAAAATGTCCGAGATTCTGGCTGCAGTTAATGGAAAATGATAGTAAACCAGGGATTGATTGTCTAATTGTGCTTAAATGTTTAATTAATGATTAATTTGGGAAAAGTGGATAAGTATGGTATGAATGGAAAACATTACTAGTCTATGATGTGTTGGTAGGCCCAGCTGACCTAGGAGTAGCTTAAATAGCCTGTGTGTTTATTGTTGTATAAATATGCTAAACAGTCTGCTAGTGGGTTCCCATTTTAGGAGTGATAGGGATACTGAATCTGATGATTAGGAAGGAAGAGACCGCTTTAGGCTAGATACTCCTATGTCCTTAGAATTTCAAATGAGCATATTAGTTAATAATTTGGCTAATGAATTAGAGTGAAGGGGCAGAATACTCATGTACGAACTAAGGATAGTATCCCGTGGTAAGTACCTCTGATGATGTTCCGGATCTCGCGGGCAAAATACTCATGTATGATTTCGGGGGTAAGACCTTGTGAAAGAATACCTCTGGTGATGTCCGTTGGTAATTTTAGGTAAAAGTAACCAATTATAAAAAAAAAAAAAAAAAAATGAAAATGACAAAAAAAAATGAGAAAAGAAAAAAATGATAACTTAGAGAATAAATGCTCAATAATTGCATATAAATAAATAGTTATTCTTTGGACATCTTAGTATCTGGTTTAAGGGGGGTTGGAAATATAAAAATTTGAATCAATTATACCCTTTGCTTTGACTGAATATGATTCGGTAGTAGGTTGAACTAGAGCTTTCTTTAGTGGGATCCATAGGCAGCTGAACTTATATCTGGTAATTTTATAAACACATGGGGGCGAAAGAAAAGGTTGGTGGTTGGGTTTAATCGGATAGAAATACCGACAATTGTAGTTAGGGTGTGATTACGTTATGGTATGTGGAATTGTATGGTGGACTGTTAATTGTGAAATGTTAAATGTTTAGAGTCGATTTCCTGGTTGTGATTCCATTGCAGTATTTTTCGAGGACGAAAAAAGAGTCAGTGTGGGGATGTTTGATGTGTTGCAAACACATCCGATTTTCCTAAGTCTTTTGTTATGTATTTGAGTCCATTTGAGTCAGTTTCCATTTGTTTTAAGTGCTTTTAGTTAAGTTTGAGTCCTTGTGTCCTTTTTATTATTTTTATTTGAGTTTTGTAGGTTTTTAATAAAGTCCCGAGCCAAATTGAGAATTGAGGAAAAAGTGCTGAAGAAGTAGTTCCAGGCGTATCGCCTGGAACTTTATCACTGGCAAGCGATACGCGCGTGGAAAGGAAAGTCAACGGGGGTTAAGTCGGTTTGACCGACTGTTTTGTCGCGGCATGGGCAGTAGGCGTATCGCCTACAGAAGACACACTTCCAAGCGATACGCTTGGAAGTCTAAAACCCGCAAAAAGAGGTTTCGACATATAAAATCGATTTTAGGGTTTAGTTTCGTCATTCTTCGACTTCCAGGCGATTTTCAGAGCGACCAGAGGCGAATTTCAGAGGAGAAGGGAGCTGAGATCAAGGAGAATCATCGGAAGACCAAGATTTCATCACCATACGCTATCCGGTTCTTTCGGTTTCTTTGTTTTCAATCATTACTATCATGTTTTTGAATCAAGTTTCATACTTTAGTATTTTTATTGTTCAGAATATGATTGTAGGCTAAACTTATTATGCCATCTAGACCGTTTGATGAGTAATTGATGTTTTGACTTTATTCTCGGCTTTGATTGATTGATTGATGTTACGGTTCTATTCAATTCCATTGATTATCATGTTTTGATGCTTATGTGTGTTATGATCAGATTGTTAATTGATTGTTAATGCTTAATTTACCCGCGAATGTCTTTCGGTTTAGGTAGATTAACTAAAGTAGTTAACTTTAGGGTTGATTGCTAAAGTGTAGTTTAGGGTTACCTTGAACTATTGCATTTTCGGTTGGTTGATTATTTGATTGTAATGTGCTGCTAAACTGAAGACTTAAAAGGTATAGGTTTAACGGGTAGTTGGGTTGGTTAAGGTCTTGGGGTTGCGTTGTCTCAAAAGGAAGCGTCCTAGGGTTTTGTCTAGCTTGCTAGTCCGTGTCATTCATGGTAGTTATTGGTAGCTCCGGTTAGTCTAGGTGCATCTTAGGTATATCCGAGGGTGGCTAGGGTAATTGAAGTGGGATGGACTTAAAAGGTGAACCCTTGTTCGAGCGTTAGAATCGTTGCCTAGGAAGGACTTAAAAGGTGAACTAGCGACCATCAGATTAGTCAGAGCCGAGGTAAAGTTAAGTGTCAATTGCGAGTCTAGGTCTAGGTGGTATATCTCTCCCTCATTTGAATTTCCCTGAAGGTTTCCTGCGATTGTTTGTTTGTGCGTTGATTAGTTAATTTAGTTAAATCCCAAATCAATTCAAAAACCCAAACCAAATTTACTCAGTATTTCCATTTCATAGGTCTAGGTTAAGTTTTGTTTTCATAGTGTCCTAGGTTCGATAATCCGGTCTTGCCTTAGCTTTACTATAATCCGACAGGTTCACTGCCTTAGGGTTCGGTTCGGTTTAGGTCATTTCGGTAAAATTAGGTGTGTCTTAGGTCTAGGTTTTAGGTCTATTTAATTAGTGTTTTTAGTGTCGTTCCGAGCACATCAACATGCTCATGTGGTGTATGCACAATGTGATGCACACTCGCACCATTACGGGCTAGTTGATTGTCACCTTTATGTTTTTGACTTGGTGCACGAGGTTATAAGTGGATCAGTAGATGTTGATCATCTACTAATGGTGATGAGTGGATCAGATGGTGTGGCTCAATAAATACTGATTTTGGGGATCCTAATCAGTGGATCCTGATTAGGAAATGCCAATTATCATACCCTCTCTAAAGCAGAATATCAAGGATGTAACGAGATTGTATATCAAGAACACGCGATTCAGATAAGAGAATTACTAATTCCAAGGACATTCTAGTCTTTAAGATTTTAGTACAAAATTTAAAGATTTTTCACAAAATATAGACTAATTACATGAGACAATATTTAGAAATATGAAATCTTCATTTGTACTCCTTTCCATGTGTTCCAAAAGCTACATAGTTGTTACCTAAAAAAATTAAGGTCAACTAATATATTTGGTGACTTCGTAAGTTTAAGATTTGAATAATAAGTTAGTATTAAATATAAGGAAAATTGGATTTTAATAATGTAAGTTATTACCAATTGGCCAATATTAATCCTAATTTAAAAATTGCCTTACATTAATCCCAATTATTAAGGTGTTGGATTTCATTGGACCCCCTTTAAGTTTTCCTTAACTCCGTTAGTTGTTTCCTGACGTGGTATCCTACGTGGCTTTTATTAATCAGTGTCACGTCAGCAAAAAAACTAACGGAGTTAAAGAAAACTTAACGGGGTTCCAATGAAATCCAACACCTTAATAATTGGGATTAATGTAGGCCAATTTTGAAATTAAGATTAATATTGGCCAATTGGTAATAACTTTGATTATTAAAATCCAATTTTCCTAAATATAAACATGAATCTTTGCCATGTTATGTTACGATATGCACATATAAAAGTGGAATGCAATCTACACAAGTCCACAATCAAACCTATTGAAAATTTTCACCTAGTCGAGTTACGACTAAGTAAGTTGCCCCGGCTAATGTCTTATCGCAAAACACTAAATAACATATTGGAAACATACATTCATGCTCGAAGTTGTAATTGGAGCGACAACTTTGAAGGGGGAGTCAACCAAATAGTACTACCTATAATAACCTATCGCCTCAGATGTTTAAGTTAAATGGTTGGGTAAAATAATAGGGACTTAATATGATAATGCTTCTCATGCAATATACACAGTTTTTCAAGTGACACCAAATAACATAGCAAGCAAGATTCAAATAAATAAATTTCATGTTAGCATATTTTCTCCCAAAATAAATGACATAATAAAAGGGTCACGAGACTCACATTTTCAAGAGATTTGAGATGAATAAGTTTCGAGAGAATGAATGCGTGAGATTAATCAAGAAACTAACAAGGTTCTTTTATGAGAACTTGTATAATGTTTGAGTTCATCATAACTATGATATCTGTTCGGGTTTCATTTTGATTTGTACTTATATGTACAAGTCTTACCCGGAATGTATGAGTTACTCTGAGGTGGCGTTTGGTTCGTGGAATTTAATGGAATTAGAATTAACATTTTTTTCTTTTAAAATTGTTCTTGATTGGGTAACGAGGTAATTTAAAATGCAATGAATTGTTTTAGTCAATAAAATTTACTATTATTTCAACATTCCTTTGAAATTCTTCACTTTATTAAAAAAAAGTTACATGGCCTTAAATTCCATTGATTAAAGGAAATGCATTCCAATTTAAACTTGTCCATAACCCAACTAAGCACAACTTTTTAAAGAAAAACTTTGCAATTCCAATTCCATTGAATTCCACGAACCAAACACCACCGTAGATTTGAATGTTGTTGCTGGAAAGGGAATTTAAGTTCTTGAGTTATGTTGAAGATAGTAATATAGTTCTTGTCGGCTTTGAAGAAAAGTAATATTTTATCAGTCGAAAACTAGCTAGTAAATAACAAAAGAATCATCAATAACTATCGAAATAATTTATAAAATTATTATAAGTCATATAGGTTCTGAAAAAATGATTAGTTCCAGAATTTAGTATTTTTTTCATATTTTTAACAATTTAATCATAGTAATTAAGCCATAAATCTGGAAAAATAATTAGACAGTTTGCAAAATTATGAAATTTGGTGGGTATGTTTAGGGGTGTTAAAAAAATCCGAATTCGAATTCGAATTATCTGAAATTTGATGGGTATGTTTATGCTCTATATATTATATATCCAAAATATTATAACGATTTCGTACTTTACCGTATGTGGGAGATATGCTTTTATTATTTAACCATTCTGTATTGATTAAAATTTGAAAATAACACATTTAAAAATTATGAAAACTATATTACAAGCTCCATATGATATAAGAATGTTCCTGTAAAAATTTGGGATTTTTCCGAAGACTATAAGTATTTTTCTGTATTTAAGTTAGTACGTATTTTGGTATTAAAACCACAAGTTTAAAAAATTTCATAAACTTCCAGATCTTTGCATTAATATGATATACATAAAAATTTAGAATGTTTATTTGGTGATGTTTTGATGGTGTTTAAGATACATCATCCTGTTGGAACTTTATTAAAATATATATATTATTTATATATATTATTTAATAAAATAGTAATTGAATGAAGATTGAGTCTTATGAGTTGAATCCATGTCATAATTCTTGTTGAATATGTTTCAACTTGAATTTTATGATGTTGAATGGTGTTACACCATGAGTTATGAACTTGGTTTATGGTGAATGAGTTGTTACAACTCATTCTCACCTATAAATACCAAGGTAATTCTTGGTTGAAAAACACACCAAGAATTAGATAATTATTTTCTCTCTAAAACTCTCTCATCTTCATCTAAAGAACTTCTTCCAACCTTCTTGAAGATCATCATCAAGTTCAAGAGCTTCAAGGTAAAATACATCATCCTGTTGGAACTTTATTAAAATATATATATTATTTATATATATATTATTTAATAAAATAGTAATTGAATGGAGATTGAGTCTTATGAGTTGAATCCATGTCATAAGTCATATAGGTTCTGGAAAAATGATTAGTTCCAGAATTTAGTATTTTTTTCATATTTTTAACAATTTAATCATAGTAATTAAGCCATAAATCTGGAAAAATAATTAGACACTTTGCAAAATTATGAATTTTGGTGGGTGTGCTTAGGGGTGTTAAAAAAATCCGAATTTGAATTCGAATCCGAAATATCTGAAATTTGGTGGGTATGTTTATGCTCTATATATTATATATCCAAAATATTGTTATGTTTTCGTATTATACCGTACGTGGGAGATATGCTTTTATTATTTAACCATTCTGCAATGATTAAAATTTGAAAATAACATGTTTAAAAATTATGAAAACTATATTACAAGCTCAATATGATATAAGAATGTTCCTGTAAAAATTTGGGATTTTTCCGAAGACTATAAGTATTTTTCTGTATTTAAGTTAGTACGTATTTTGGTATTAAAACCACTTATGTTATTATAAATTCGTATAAGTTTAAAAAATTTCATAAACTTCCAGATCTTTTCATTAATATGATATACATAAAAATTTAGAATGTTTATTTGGTGATGTTTTGATGGTGTTTAATGTAGGAAAACCGTTCGTAAATTTAATTAAAATAAATACTTTTATTTAAGTAGGATTACAACAAAGAAGTAAACCTATTCTGTTACAATACAAGTGAAACAAATTAGATTTACTCCTATTACAATTACAAGAAAATGAATTACGTTACAAGAACAGAAAGGAATTGCAATACAATGAAATGAATAATAATTACAATCAAATGAAATTACATACAAATGAAATGAAATAACATTGATTTGAATGAAAGAAAAATAGAGACAGAGAGTTCAAGAAAAAGTTTGAATGGTAAATACTAATTGAAAGTCAAAGAAAAAGTTCCAAGGAACCTTGGCGAAGGCTTCGGGTCAAAACCCAGGTCCCTTAAAACAAATCCCGGGTCTACCGAAGATCCGTTTTGTTTCTCAGGGTACAATCGCCAAAACCGTATTGTACGGACGGGATAACTCTAAGCTTGAAGTTACCTTAGAGTTCTTGAATATCCCGACGAACAGGATGAATGTTGGAAGAAGATATGAAGATGGGGATGAGAGAAAGAATTTTGTGTATGGAATTCGGTGTGTTTTGCCTCAACTAATGAGGCTGTATTTATAGTGGTGGGAATTCTTGTTGAGCACTCAAAGTTAATTCGTAGTCAAACTTTGCATTAAACGTCTTTAATGCAAATTGATTTCTAATTAACACGGAATTACCTTAATTAGCTCAAGACGCGTGTACAGCTGTCATTCCGGAGGAATCTCCGCGTAACAGCTGTTTTCCGGAGAAACTGATCTTCCGGTTCGTTCCAACTTCAACCTGAACTCCAAGCGGAACTCCAACCGGAACCTTATCCGGCTGAACTCACGCACTGTTCCGCTCGAACCAGTTTTTCCGGTTCAACTCACATTCCGCCCAGACCACACAGGTCCGCTTGGACTTCAACCGGAACAACTTCCGGTTGAACCCAAAAACAATAATGCGGCTCTCAAGCGGCTCGCGGCGATGAGAAGTGCAAAGTGCGCCATCAAAGCGCCACATTGCGCCTCATACGCCCACGCCACGCGCGCGCGTGTGCGAGTGCGAGGTCCTTCACACCCCTCAGAGTCCAAGGGATGTGTCCTACTAAGGAAACAATAGTTGGTAAGGTTCTCACCTTATAAATCACTTTTGGTTTCATTCCCCAACCAATGTGGGATGAGTTAACATGCTATACTTAGCATTTTCTCTCTAATTTTCGCAGCTTCACATGTTGCGAGACCTCAACTTTGAGCTTCGATATCTCATTCATACGAGCTCGGATTTGGACGTGGTTTGATGCGTTGGAAAGCCCTCACAACGTTCTACACAAACCCATTAAAAACAGAGGAAACAACCTATGTTATCTGTATTTTTTTTAATCCAAAGTTGGTGAAAAACTCATTTTAACACTTAGTGAAAAACCCCATTTTTCATTAGTTTTTCTCCCAAAATTCCAACAATCCCCCACATGAATGGGTATCGATCTATTCTTCAAGAATCAAAGGCAATTTCGGCAGTCCAGTATTGCAGGATAGGTAGGTGTCCCCTTTGAACCTTCCTTTGTGAAGTATACTTGGGTTACTGGTGTTTGGTAGACGCGATGTCTTTGAACCAACCGACCGTTTGTGTAACCGTTATTTGTCACACCCCGGTCAACGGATTCGGGTGTGAACGAGAATGGAATCATAGTCGTGGATACATAGAACAACTAATTATATTCAAACGTTATAGTAAAACATCACATCATTTAGATTGCAGCGGAAAAGTGGTGAAATGATAATGTCTTACATTTGAAAATAAAATTCCTAATTTATTGATAAAAGCATAAGGTAGTTTATTTGGGATAGGTCGGGACTATAACTCCGGCGAAGCAGGTCCGATAGTTGAAGTTAAGCCCCATTTGCATGCCTTCGGTGATTGCTTAATTACCTGAGAAATCATGAATTTGAAAACGGGTCAACATAATGTTGGTGAGGTTTTCAGGTTTATGATTTATCGTTTACAGTTTGTAAAACAGATTTCAGTATACTTAAATATTATAAGGATTTATCGTTGTGGATGTATGAGCTCACCTGAACCTTGATTTCAAATACTAACGGTTTACCCACCCAGCATCTCTTGCCCAGAGATGTTAAACAGAGCAGAATAACTGACGTGTACCCCCAGACAATTCGGAGTCATAACTGGAGCTACCAGTTAGGGTAGGGTTGTCAACCCAAATAGATCTATTCACTAGCTATCGTTTCGTACAGAACTAATTGAAATCAATTAATGGTGGGATACGGTTGTACAAACGTTTATAACGATAATGTACCAAGTTGGGCAATCAATAAGAGAACAAGTAGTCATACGGCTAACAGATAAACCATAATATTAAGTAAAAACATTTATCATATTTCATGATTTCTCCCCCAAAGTATAAAACAGTTAAAGGAAAAGGGGCCGTGAAACTCACTGAATCAGCAGATGAATGAATGAACCGTGAAGTAGCGGTAGCAAGTAATGTCCTAATTTAAATAAATAAGACATTTGCATAAGGTCTATGATCAATTGAGTAACATAAGTCACCCAAATGATACCGGTCAAGTCTTGACGTTATTCGCGTTTGTATTTGTTTGGAAAGCCCGTTATTAGTATTTATTGTACAAATAAATACGCGTTTTCAAGTTCATATTTATGTTAAAATAAGTATAAGGAAAAGGCAACATTGATGTAATCAAATCAAATATTGAACTTCTTGTTAAATTAATAAGATATATTATTTTTAGTTCAATTGATTTTTAAAGAAGTTGATATGTTTTCCAACACGTCAAGTTATATCAAAACTTAATGGAAAGATGGGTTCATAATTATTGTCACAAATAATTATAGCGTTCCTTTAAATGATCGTTACAAGTCTTAGAGTTTCCCAAATAATTATTTATTACGAATAATTATTTATTTGTCGTAAAAATAGTCAATGGCTTTAAATATTTATAAAATATTTATTCCATTATTAAAACGTCATGAGAAATATATGATTTTAAAACATCACTTCGACTAATAGATTTTTTCTTTAAACGTTTTATAAAACGAGTCATGTCTTTAAATAAGTTTACGTATCCCGACGTTATCGCGTATATCGCCGTATTGGTCCCGGTTTTATTACTACGCAACGTCATTATGTCTAGATCGTTTTGAGTTATCAAAATGATCATAAAAATTTATTAAGTCTTCCAACATGTAAGACTTGTCTATATTTTTTTAAAAATCATTTATTTTTATAAAAATCCACATTTTAAAGACAAATGTTAGATCTTCTTGCCTTTTTATAGAATTTTTAAGAAATCTTAGAATTTATGATAAGTCCAAATGTTTAAATCATTTAACATAAATGATCTTTTTACCATTTTTGGATGAATTTTATAAAAATAATCCATGACAAGGAAGTTGTCATCTTTTATTTATTTTAACCAACCCAAGCCACTAAATAATCAAGTGACATGACTATTTATATTTTTCCATCTATTAACATTTTGTTAAGATTATAAGTCTATTAACATATTTGATTGTTCATATCTACTAACACTTAGTGTTAGGACCATTTTATCATGTTTATATAAAATGTAAACAATCTACTAACACATTTAGTGTTAGGACCAATAATTAAATAAAATGCAATCACTAACACATTTTGTGTTAGGACAAGTTAATATAAATACAATCACTAACACTTTGTGTTAGGACAAATAAATTAAATAAATGTAAACATGATGATCTTTGGGTGCACTTGAATACTTTCATAGGATTTTTCCAAGTGTTTCACCCATTCCCTTGGTTACTTTAAGTTCTCTTAGAACACCAAAAGAATTTTAAGATCAAATAAGAAGGAGGTAGAGAAGAGAGATTTGATTAACAAGAAAGTAAGTTTTTAGTTTGTTGTCAAGACTTGGGGGTATTATTTGGGTGTAAAAATGTAAGGAGAAGTGAGTTAGAGAACTCACAAGGAGGGGATGAGAAAGCCGAGTGACGGCGGTCCGGCGGTGGTCCGGCGAGGCGGAGTAGCGGCGGCTGAGAGTGGCTCGGCGGCGGCTGACCGGTGGTGGTCGGCGGCTGGTGTGGTGGTCCGGCCGAAAGTGGGAGGAGAGGGAGAGTGGTGGTGGTTTGTGTGTTGGGTGTGAGGAGACAAATGGGGGGCTTGGTCTCCTTTTATAGTTAAAATTATGGTTATTAACCATTGGGGAAATATGTGTTGTCAATCCCTTAATCACCCAACTCCTTTAGTTGTAGCTTATTTATTTTTATAAGATTGCTCCATGGTTTTATAAGAGTTTAACACTTTTATAAAATATAAAGTGGTTAGGAGTTTATAAAAATCATAACTTTTTAAAATATAACCCAAGTTTATTTAATCAAATAAGGTGGTGGTTTTTATTTTTATAAAAGTTGATGGTCCAAATTTTATAAAAATATTAGTAGGTTAAAATGGTTGGGTTAAATGGTTATAAAAATTTATGGGCCAAAACAATTTACTAAATTGTTTGTATGTGGGCCTAAGCCCAATGAAAAAGGGAGTGGGTCGAAGCCCATGCGAATCGGGTAAGGGACTGGGCGAGGCCCATGAGAAAAACAGTGGGTTGGGCCGGGTTTTCCGTTTGGGTCGCAAGGGAAAAGGAACGGGCCGGGGGTGATCGGGTTCGGCCCAAGGCCATTGGGCCGCGGGTCGGGCCTCCGGGTTGGGTCGGTCACTCGGTTGGTCGAGTCGGGTTACCGGGAAACGTTTCGGGTTTGTTCGGATGATTTTGGGCTTGTTGGGCCTAACCGGGCCCAATATGGTTAACGGTTATATCGTTTGGCTAAGTCTTGACAACGATAAGTTTTTGAATTTATTTTTGGTTCACATGAACGGTTTTTGTTTTGCTTGACATGATTTGTTTTTGTTTTTCTCAAGTTGATACGGTTTGGTACACGTGAATGCAACGAAGACTGTATCGTTTGTTCGCGTCAGTTTTAAGATCGATTACCATGAGTGATTAGAATCCCAGTTGTTTCTAGTCACGTAGTCGCTTAAAATGTTCTTGTGTCGATGGTGAATATCTGTGACACATGTTTAAGAAATATATAAAAAGTACATTTTTATATTTGTTTTCTTATTGCAAAAATTCCATTAATTCCTTAGTGGTCTTTAATGTTTATTAGGGCGTGTTTTCCAATACAAACGTGGAAATCAGTTTACGTCCGGTTTTTCATGGGTTACGTACAGTTACCTATAGTTAATCACAGATAAGATAAGCACATAAGGTCTAATCTACAGTCAAAGTAAAGAGCGTTGACCTGACTTTTGGACGAGGTGTCACATTCTCCCCCAGTTAGAAGAATTTCGTCCCGAAATTCAGTTCTGATTACTGGTGGATGTAACGTTTCCAGAAGTTCAAGAATACTTCTGACGCATTTGGTTCTTGCGTTCCAAAGTGTACTTTGGATCTCGCCTAGAGTTCCATCACACCTTAATGATGGGAATGCGGCTATGCATCAGTTCTTAATTTATTGGTCAAGTGCGTTGACAGGTTCCTCGACAAAGTGCAGTGTCTCGTCGACTTGAATTTCATCAAGTAGGACAACAAGCGTTTCGTCGGATAGGCACTTAATTAGATTACTAATCATAAAAATGTCATAAACGCTACTTAGCAGGATAGACAGGCGTAGCTGGTACGCCGCTGGGCCAATCGTTTCAATGATTGGTAGATAAATCCCAATAGTCTGACAACAGAATGAGGATTGACATACGGATGAGCGAGGTATTGAGGATGAAGGTTTCTGGACAAGTCATGATTACTCATGAATGGGCTCTACTAGGATTTTCATGTAGTTCAAATTACAATTATGTGTGCACCCACAATTGTGATTTGCCTTACATGATCGGCCTAAGCTTTGCTCATACTTGAGTTTTCGGTTTGTCGGAAAATGAAATGTGCCGGGGTCTCCATTGGTCTTACGGAGCGGTTCAGGTTGATTAACTTTTGATCAGATTCTTCCTTGAATTTCGAAAGTTCCAATGCAAACATTAGCTTTCATTTTTAGTTTACTAGACCTAATTATTGTCTTTCCAAGACAATACATGTTATAAGGTTTTGATCCCCCTTATAATTTCCAAAGTTTTGCGTCATGCGTTAGCGTAGTCTTCCTAACGGTCGCGTGTGTCCGTAAGCCTATTGCAGATCAGAGGTAACTTGCTTGCAATACCTAGGAGGGTACTTGAGACTAACCTTAGTCCGAAAAGTAGATAAATGATACTTCCTTTCATGACATGACGTCAAGAGGGTGTAGTTCGGTGCCTTATGCGATAACTACTGATGTAGGATGTTTAACTGGTGACAAATGATTTTCCTAACCATTTCCAAGATCAACATCCGAAAAACAACATATTTTCCATTGTTGGATTAGTCCTACTTCATCTATTGTTTCGTATAAAACGGGAGCACCCATAGGGAGTGGCTTGGACGGATGAAGCCTTTATCTAGCAACTCTTGTAGTTGATTAGATAACTCTTGTACTACGGATGGTGCCAGACGGTAAGGGGATGTGCTACCGGGGCGGCTCCGGGTGTTAAGTCGATGCGAAATTTCTCTTACCGAAGGGGTAAAACTGGCAAGCCTTCGGGAAAGACTTCTGGGTATTCGCGGTCCATAGGAACATTCTTGATATGTTTATCCCTAGGTTTCCACTAAGTGAGATGGGCTAAGATAGCATGGCATCATTTGCGAAGGAATTTTCGTGCCTTTATTCTAGATGTGAGGATTAGCTTGCCTTGCACGTGTAGAGTGTTGCCATTTGTAAGTGGCACTCTTACCATTTTCTTATGATAGAAGATTTCTACCTAGTTCTTTGACAATCATTCTATCCTAATGATTACGTCGAGGTTTCAGGATTCAATGGGTATTAGGTCGATGCTAAATGTATGAGTGGAGAGTCCTAGTGGGTAACCTTGGCAGATTACGATGGCTTTGATTAATTCTCCATTAGCTTATACTACGGTAAACTTAGCGTCTAAGGCAGAATGGTCGATTTCAAGGATTATGAAATAAAATCGGTAGGCACAAGGTTTCTATCGGCATTATTATTGAATAAAACATAGGCATAATGATTGTTTACTATGAACGTACCCGTTTCCGTGTTCGGGTCAAGACATGCGTCTTTAGCGTTGATCACAAAGACTCTTCCTCTAGCCTGGTTAGCATTCTGGTCCTTGTTATTCGGGCATTCACTCTTGAAGTGTCCAATGGTCCCGCAACCGTAGCAAGTGCGGTTTGGGCAGCTACGTGCTACATGTCCGCAAGTCTTGCAGATATTGCAAAAGACATTTCCACAATCGAGGGTATGGTGGAGGTTGCATTTGTTGCACAGGGGTGCAGTACCGGTGTAGCCGGTCTTTCTGAGGGACTGGACAGGGGCGGTAGCAGCATAGACCTTCTTTGCTCTGGATTCCTCAACGGGGGTTTAACGGAGTCCTCGTTCCAATTCTTCCAAAATTCACGCTTACGTTTGTTTGAAGAAGGGATGATACTGACATCAAGGGATTCATTTTCAGGCGATTTCTTGCCGAAGTTTACACCTTGACGATTAGCCTGATAGACAAGGTTGTGTGCCAGACGCACAGCATCCTGAAATGCCTGAGGGTTTGAGGAAAGGATATTCCCCTGAATGTGTGGCGCAAGTCCCCAGATGTACCGCTCGATCTTCTTGTAGGGTGGAGTGACCATTGTCGGGCAAAGGTGAGCAAGTTCACGAAACCTCTTAGTGTAGCCAGCAACATCGGCTCCATTCATGGATAGGTTCCAGAATTCTGCTTCGAGTTTCTGTAGTTCCTCTCTAGGACAGTACTCGTCACGTAATAGTTGTTTGAGTTCGTCCCATGTCATGGCATAGGCCAAGTCACTTCCTATAGCATCGGCATGGGAATTCCACCAGGTTAGTGAACTGTCAGTGAATGCGCACGTGGAATATTTGACCATGTACTGCTCGGGGTAGTTGCTTATATGGAAGACTGGCTCCATTTTCTCAAACCAACGGATTAACCCAATAGCGCCTTCGGAACCCTTGAAGTTGGTGGGTTTGCAATTCATAAAGTCTTTATATGAACATTCACAAGGGCCGCGTGCCCCATTGTCAGCGTGACGTTGGGTTTCGGCAGCGATGACTGTTTCAGCAGCGCGCTGAGCGATCATCTCCTCGATTTCAGCGGCACTCATCGGAGGAGGAGGAGGAGCATTTCTGGTGGTTTGGCGTCTAGGCGGCATGATTTTGCTTTAAGTTGTGAATGTCAACATAAAGAAAAACTTTAGATGATATGTAAATGGGGTTATTAACGTACGGAAATAACTGCCACGACATATACCAATGATACCGTGATACGCGCAAACACAACCAAGAAATATAAGATAGAAGGGATAGAAAGGGATATAGCGTACTCGAATGATTAACATGCCATAGAGATATCCATAAGAATAATATCAATAATGATAACAACAATCATGATCATTAGCATAACCATACTACTAATTTCTATTCCCACGATATTAACTACAAAACATTCGATGATCAAAGTGAGACATGTTTGGTCTTGGGCTTGCAGCCCAGAAATACCACATACAAGATATAGATATGCTAAAATGGTGGTCCATAAAGGCTAGATTTAAAGTTATCTAGAATGGTGGAGGTCCTGGGGGTATGGCTAGGGTGGTCGTGATCTGTGACATGCGGGTCATGAAGGTCATTACAAATCCGATGAAATCCTCTACGGTTGCGAGCCTCGCATGGAGGGCCTCGTTTGACAGAAGGAGGTTAGTGACGGTTGTGTTGACACCAGTCATGTGAGTATGAAGAGTGTCCATGAAGTCTTGGATGACATTCATGTGACCAGCAATCCTGGCTATCCGGGTCTCGAGGGACCGAAGGTCAGTCACAGGGTCGAGCAATGTCTCTCTCAACTAATTCAGAGGCCAGCTCATGACGATGCAAACGTGCTACCAGTAGCGGTACAGTGTCCACTATCGTCTTGTCAGTGAGAACAGAGATGCCAGACAGAGGACGACGCGTGTCACCGCCTCTGATTGAGGGCTCGCCTCGCTGGTAAGAGCTAGGCAGTCTCCAGAAATGGAGTTGTCCAGGCATCCATGATAAATGGGGGTACTCGGAGGCGTTATGCCGCTTGGGCACTCGCTCGTCCGGGGATGGAGTATAGTCAGATACATCTCTATCGTTGTCTTCTCCGGAATCGGGAATGCAGATGACTTCCTTAGAAGTCATCTCTGCGATAATATCCTAAGTGAACGAGACAGAGTTAGTAACTATATAATAGCATTT
Organism: Deinandra increscens subsp. villosa; assembly: GCA_039602395.1. Taxonomy (NCBI): domain Eukaryota; kingdom Viridiplantae; phylum Streptophyta; class Magnoliopsida; order Asterales; family Asteraceae; genus Deinandra; species Deinandra increscens. The sequence goes on along the minus strand of JBCNJP010000012.1, from coordinate 73,570,879 downwards.
AAATTAAATGAATAACTGCTAAGGAAATAGTAATATGTATAGCACATAAGTGAACATAGGCCAATATGTTGGAGTAGCGACCTTGCATGCAAATGGTAGCTTCAGAGCGGGCCATAGTCCAGGTTCGGTTTTCGTTTTGTTTGTTTGTTTATCCTGGTTCGCTATAACCACGGCTCTGATACCAATCTGTCACACCCCGGTCAACGGATTCGGGTGTGAACGGGAATTAAATCATAGTCGTGGATACATAGAACAACTAATTATATTCAAACGTTATAGTAAAACATCACATCATTTAGATTGCAGCGGAAAAGTGGTGAAATGATAATGTCTTACATTTGAAAATAAAAGTCCTAATTTATTGATAAAAGCATAAGGTAGTTTATTTGGGATAGGTCGGGACTATGACTCCGGCTAAGCAGGTCCGATAGTTGAAGTTAAGCCCCATTTGCATGCCTTCGGTGATTGCTCAATTACCTGAGAAATCATGAATTTGAAAACGGGTCAACATAATGTTGGTGAGGTTCACAGGTTTATGATTTATCGTTTACAGTTTGTAAAACAGATTTCAGTATACTTATATATTACAAGGATTTATCGTTCTGGATGTATGAGCTCACCTGAACCTTGATTTCAAATACTAACGGTTTACCCACCCAGCATCTCTTGCCCAGAGATGTTAAACAGAGCTGAATAACTGACGTGTAACCCCAGACAATTCGGAGTCAGAACTGGAGCTACCAGTTAGGGTAGGGTTGTCAACCCAAATAGATCTATTCACTAGCTATCGTTTCGTACAGAACTAATTGAAATCAATTAATAGTGGGATACAGTTGTACAAACGTTTATAACGATAATGTACCAAGTTGGGCAATCAGTAAGAGAACAAGTAGTCATACGGCTAACAGATAAACCATAATATTAAGTAAAAACATTTATCAGATTTCATGATTTCTCCCCCAAAGTATAAAACAGTTAAAGAAAAAGGGGCCGTGAAACTCACTAAATCAGCAGATGAATGAATGAACCGTGAAGTAGCGGTAGCAAGTAATGTCCTAATTTAAATAAATAAGACATTTGCATAAGGTCTATGATCAATTAAGTAACATAAGTCACCCAAATGATACCGGTCAAGTCTTGACGTTATTCCCGTTTGTATTTGTTTGGAAAGCCCGTTATTAGTATTTATTGTACAAATAAATACACGTTTTCAAGTTCATATTTATGTTAAAATAAGTATAAGGAAAAGGCAACATTGATGAAATCAAATCAAATATTGAACGTCTTGTTAAATAATAAAATATATTATTTTTAGTTCAATTGATTTTTAAGAAGTTGATATGTTTTCCAACACGTTAAGTTATATCAAAACTTAATGGAAAGATGGGTTCATAATTATTGTCACAAATAATTCTAGCGTTCCTTTAAATGATCGTTACAAGTCTTAGAGTTTCGCTAATAATTATTTGTTAAGAATAATTATTTATTTGTCGTAAAAATAGTCAATGGCTTTAAATATTTATAAAATATTTATTCCATTATTAAAACGTCATGAGAAATATATGATTATAAAACATCACTTGGACTTATAGATTTTTCCTTTAAACGTTTTATAAAACGAGTCATGTCTTTAAATAAGTTTACATATCCCGACGTTATCGCGTATATCGCCGTATTGGTCCCGGTTTTATTACTATGCAACATCATTATGTCTAGATCGTTTTGAGTTATCAAAATGATCATAAAAATTTATTAAGTCTTCCAACATGTAAGACTTGTCTATTTTTTTATAAAAATCATTTATTTTTATAAAAATCCATATTTTAAAGACAAATGTTAGATCTTCTTGCCTTTTTATAGAATTTTTAAGAAATCTTAGAATTTATGATAAGTCTAAGTGTTTAAATCATTTAACATAAATGATCTTTTTACCATTTTTGGATGAATTTTATAAAAATAATCCATGACAAGGAAGTTGTCATCTTTTATTTATATTAAGCAACCCAAGCCACTAAATAATCAAGTGACATGATTATTTATACTTTTCCATCTATTAACATTTTGTTAAGATTATAAGTCTATTAACATATTTGATTGTTCATATCTACTAACACTTAGTGTTAGGACCATTTTATCATGTTAATATAAAATGTAAACAATCTACTAACACATTTAGTGTTAGGACCAATAATTAAATAAAATGCAATCACTAACACATTTTGTGTTAGGACAAGTTAATATAAATACAACCACTAACACTTTGTGTTAGGACAAATAAATTAAATAAATGTAAACATGATGATCTTTGGGTGCACTTGAATACTTTTATAGGATTTTTCCAAGTGTTTCTCCCATTCCCTTGGTTACTTTAAGTTCTCTTATAACACCAAAAGAATTTTAAGATCAAAGAAGAAGGAGGTAGAGAAGAGAGATTTGATTAACAAGAAAGTAAGTTTTTAGTTTGTTGTCAAGACTTGGGGGTATTATTTGGGTGTAAGAATGTAAGGAGAAGTGAGTTAGAGAACTCACAAGGAGGGGAGGAGAAAGCCGAGTGACGGCGGTCTGGCGAGGCGGAGTAGCGGCGGCGGAGGGTGGCTCGGCGGCGAGTGACCGGCGGTGGTCGGCGGCTGGGGTGGTGGTCCGGCCGGAAGTGGGAGGAGAGGGAGAGTGGTGGTGGTTTGTGTGTTGGGTGTGAGGAGACAAATGGGGGGCTTGGTCTCCTTTTATAGTTAAAATTATGGTTATTAACCATTGGGGAAATATGTGTTGTCAATCCCTTAATCACCCAACTCCTTTAGTTGTAGGTGATTTATTTTTATAAGATTGCTCAATGGTTTTATAAGAGTTTAACACTTTTATTAAATATAAAGTGGTTAGCAGTTTATAAAAATCATAACTTTTTAAAACTATAACCCAAGTTTATTTAATCAAATAAGGTGGTGGTTTTTATTTTTATAAAAGTTGATGGTCCAAATTTTATAAAAATATTAGTGGGTTAAAATGGTTGGGTTAAATGGTTATAAAAATTTTTGGGCCAAAACAATTTACTAAATTGTTTGTATGTGGGCCTAAGCCCAATGAAGAGGGGAGTGGGCCGAAGCCCATGCGAATCGGGTAAGCGACTGGGCCGAGGCCCATGAGAAAAACAGTGGGTTGGGCCGGGTTTTCCATTTCGGTTGCAAGGGAAAAGGAACGGGCCGGGGGTTATCGGGTTCGGCCCAAGGCCGTTGGGCCGCGGGTCGGGCCTCCGGGTTGGGTCAGTCACTCGGTTGTTCGAGTCGGGTTACCGGGAAACGTTTCGGGTTTGTTCGTATGATTTTGGGCTTGTTGGGCCTAACCGGGCCCAATATGGTTAACGGTTATATTGTTTGGCTAAGTCTTGACAACGACAAGTTTTTGAATTTATTTTTGGTTCACATGAACGGTTTTTGTTTTACTTGACATGATTTGTTTTTGTTTTTCTCAAGTTGATAACGAAGACTGTATCGTTTGTTCGCGTCAGTTTTAAGCTCGATTACCATGAGTGATTAGAATCCCAGTTGGGCATAGCCCTTGCCTACAAACATGCCATTTTTGGTCAAAACGACCTTTTCAGACTCGATCACTATGCGAAATCCAAACTTGTTGAGCAGCCATCCAGAAACAAGATTCTTCCTGATTTCCGGCACGTACAGAACGTTGCTCAACGTAAGTTCCTTCTCGGAAGTGAACTTCAAGACCACATTGCCTTCACCCATGATGTCGGCAGTAGCTTTATTCCCCATATAAAGCTTCTCGGTCCCCTTCGCCTCTTTAAACGTACTAAAGAGGGACTTGTCTCCGCACACGTAGCGGGTGGCACCGGTGTCAACATACCAGCCAGAGTTCTCCCCCACAATATTGACTTCAGAAATGAAGGCAGACGCCTCCGTGATCATGGCCACCAGTGGCATGTCGTCTTCCACCATGTGAGCGCGCTCACGTTGTGGCTTCGGGCACTGATCCGCCCGATGACCATGCCCCCCCATAATTGTAGCACTTTCCTGAGAATTTATGGGGCTTCTTTTTCACAACCCCCTTCTTCGGTGCCAAGTGCTCCACCGCTTTGCCTTTGCCTTTGGCTTTGGCCCCACCATTGCGCTTGCTTCCCTTGGAAGACTGACCAACCTCCACCATATTCACCTTAGCCGAAGGTCGCATGGTGGTGGCTTTTTGAGCCATCTTATTGTCCTCCTCGATACGAAGACGGACAATGGGATCCTCAATGGTCATCGCATTTCTTTTGTGTTTAAGATAATTCTTAAACTCAAGCCACGAAGGCGGAAGTTTTTCAATCATTGCCGCAACTTGAAACGTCTCACAAAGGGACATACCCTCTACGTGGACCTCATGTAGTATAATTTGAAGCTCCTGGACTTGACTCATCACAGTTTTATTATCAACCATTTTGTAGTCCAAGAAACGGGCTACACGAATTTCTTCGTGCCAGCATCCTACGTTCTATACTTCTTGTCTAAAGACTCCCATAATTCTTTGGAAGTCTTAAACACCGAGCAGACATTATACAGAGAGTCCACTAGGCCGTTCAACACGTAGTTGCGGCACAAGTAGTCCGAATGTTTCCAAGCGTCAACCGCACTAACGGTTTCAGCATTGGCTTCCCCTTCACCGAGTTGGGGAGCGGACTCAGTGAGACACCTCGCAAGGTTTAAGGTGGTTAGGTAGAACAACATCTTCTGTTGCCACCTTTTGAAGTGCAAACCTGTGACGCCCACTCCCAGACTTGGCACCAGGAGGGGTCACTCATCGGATTTACTCATGAACACGTGGCAAAACAGAGATAAGCAGCGGAAAATTTAAAACTTTTATTTATTATATAAGCCAAGTACGTAAAGTAACTGAGATAATTTACAATCTATCTATATAGCGACTAACTATACCCGTCTTTATTTATCTACACTAAGCCAGCAACTCCAACAGTTCTTCTAATAGCTTGCCCGATCAGTCCCTTATCACGAGGGCTCCGCCCTTGCTCCCGGACGTCTCACCTATACCTGACATACATATGGTTTTGGGAAAAGGTCAGCTTACGCTGGTGAGTTCTACATTTTAAAAACGTTACCTCGTTTGTGAGGTTAAAACCTTTGTACCTGCAAAATCCCTTTTTACAACATTTATCAAGTATAACACATAACAAGTTATAAGATAACATCATAATCATACACGTTTCTCTAGAAAACATCTACCTCAATACTTTTAACTCCTACGACCTGGATTCCGTACACCTCTATATCTTCTGGTCTCGAATACTGCTCGGGTGACTTTATCGGAAGCCCCCAACCTCAGTACCGACAACCGCTTCATTTCATCTATACCTTCCCGGTCTCGAATACTGCTCAGGTGACTTCATCTGGAAGCCCCCAACCTCAGCAACGACAACCGTCCTACATTCCGTTCTTCCAGTTTCGAATACCGCTCAGGTGACTTCATCTGGAAGCCCCCAACCTCAGTATTGACCTCTGTTCACGTAACTTTAACTCTTTAGACGTTCCATTCTATCGAACATCTCCTTAACCACCACAGTACTACTACCCGCCCCTAGTTAGATATCCAGGTGACTTACGTGTGCTAATAAACATGATAATGTACTCATATACTGCAACAACTGAACATCCCCCAATTTACCTAGGTGTATGTATACCAGGATGTACCAGCGGCGTATCCTCCACACTTTCGATATGTCGGGTAACTATACTACCATGCTTGTATACAGGATGTACCAGCAGCGTATCCACCACATAATAATATAGCAAATGCATCACCTGTTCTCATATAATCATACATTCTCACTTGTGCGTTTATTAACAAACCCTTATCATTTGGATACCTAGTTTCAAAGCAAATATAGCACATAACTCTAATAATCATTTCATATGCATTATTCTATCATCATCATTTCATATATAATACTAACACGTATAACTACTTGTAAGCATCTTTGTATCATTTCAAACAGTTTATCAATTCATCAGTTAAGATAATCAAATTTTCAGTTAAAAGCATTTAACTCAAATACTTTTTAAGTAAACAGTTGAACATTGTATGTATATCAGCCCGAAAACATTAAAGCGTTTAAAACATTTAAAAGTGGGCTCGCAGAACTCACCTTATTCTTTTAGGCAGTATTTTCAGACAGAACCTCAGTTATTCCTCCGATTAAACCTAATTGCGTATTGTATGACGTTAACGCAAGGTTTACCATAATAAATATATCCTATGTTTATTTATCTATTACATTATCTTAATAATATCTAATTATTAAGGTTTACTTCTATTAAGGTCAAAATGACCAAAATGCCCTTATAGGCATAATATCTCTTTTAATTGATAATATGAAGACGTGCATTCCTATAAGTAGACACTCACTCCGGGATCGCCCAGTGTTGGGATGCCATTGCCCAGATGGGATGGCGACACCCCCGCTATTGCCAGAAACCCTAGTGTACAGGTGTCTACCCTTCCGGTCCGCGCGAACTTCTAATATCCGATTAACTCGGTATTTTAAATACTTGATTATATAGCCAAATTAATTTCATATATTCTTATATTATATGAAAACATATTAGCATACCAAAATTCAAGCCCTTGTACCCTTTGGATTATTTTATATTAAATATCCATATTTAGAAACCCTAATTTCATGATTTTCTCGTTTTATTATCAAAACTCATTTTTAAATCAAGTCAACTTAGGGTATTATCTATTATAACATTTTATAATATCCTTTAAAAGCTCAAAGCTTAATTCAATATCGTTTAGTCAATTTGGGCAGAACAACGTTATGAAAACCCTAATTTTGACCCGTTAACAAAACCTTTACCAAACCTTTTCCAATTGTGAAATAAACTTAGGGATTTCTTAAAACACATTAAATTAGGATTACCTACAAAAATTCAGATCCTAATTCCCACCCGATCACCCGATTTTGACAAAACATGCTCAGGAACCCTAATTTTAGATCATTTCTAGAAACCATACTTAGACACAATATGAACAAAAACTGAGATAGGTTATTGTTAAGCATACGAAATAAGGGGTGACTACAGAAATTCGGCTCCGGAGGCCTCACCGTTTGTGCGTATTGCTCCGACGAAGTTTCTGGTTCGGAAATGGGGTTTTCGGGTTATGATTCAGTGAATTGGCGAGTTGTACAGATGATTTCGAGCTCCTATTTATAGGTATAGGGGCGCCTTGATGTTCTTACACGTCCATGGGTGACTCTTAAGTCGAAATCGACATCTGGATCAGCAATCTTGAGCTCCAAGTTTGAAATACGTGGCTAAAAACGGAGCTGGTACAAATCTGCTGATGATGATGATCCTCGCGTATCGCGCCAGTTTGAGGGGAGTGGCTCGCGATACGCGAGCCACCTATTTCCGGCCAGACTTGATTTTTGGCAATTTCAGCCCTTGTACTTTGGTTTAATGCATTTCTAGCCCCTAAACTTCTATCCTTTTATCATTTTATGTATCAAAACCTTATGGGACATATTTATAACAATTTATAAGATTTCTAAGGCTCGGGTTTCGTACGATAACATATATATACATTTATATATATATTCTTTATTATTTGCTAAAATACGTTTTAGCCCCTGAAACTTTACAATACTTATCATTTCATGTTATGAATCATATTAGGATATATTTTTACTATATTCTAAGCCTTGGGATACTTATAATAATTATAGATACGTATAATATCCGCTTACATTTATATCTTTGCATAAATTACACTTTTAGTCCTTCTACTTTTCCATTAACTATTAACACACGTATTCACATGTATACATCCATCAATTCACATATATCATCATGTTATTTGTACCAACACATATCCATCTCATATTTTACTTTCTTTACCGTTTAACACATCCGTTTATGCATATTTCATCATTTTAGCAATAGAACACGTATTCCTAACACATGCAATCTATCTAATGCATAGTTTACCACATTTATCAAGCAAACTCACGTAGTGATAATATAAACACGTATTTACTATGTCTATCACATATTTAGGAAATTTGGGGTGTTACAAAACCCGAGAAATTCTCGGGTTTTCGGCATAACTGGCGATGGTGTTGGCCGTTATGCCAGTGGAAGTACCAACCGATGGTGTTTCCTTAGGCTTTTCGGTCGTGTTAGTCATTTTTTCTGAAATAGAAGACTACACAAGTTAATATTCAGAATTATTATTTAAACGCGCACGTTTAAAACGTAAGAAAAAACCTCCAACTAATTGATGGTTTTCAAGGAGTAGAAGAGAGTTTTTAATCTCTAAACGCGCACGTTTTAAAGAGATTAAAGTCCAACAAATGGATGGATATAGAGATGTAAGATTATATATAACTTCCAACTTATGGAGGTTAGAAGGTTTTTAAGGAAAGTTTATAACGTCCAACTAATGGATGTTAAAGATATAAAAAAAAAATTTAACGTCCAACGAATGGATGTCAAAGTTTTGTCGTAACCGACAACTCGTTTGACTGTAAGTCCAACTTTGAGTCAAAACGAGTTAAAATATTTATTTTTTAAAACACTAAATCACCTCGAGAAATCTATGTCCAACTTTGAGACTCAAGGCAATGAAGTTTTTATAAAAAGAACGGTGTTTTAAAAAATTTGTTTTAAGTTTGTAGGAAAACCGTTCGTAAATTTAATTAAAATAAATACTTTTATTTAAGTAGTATTTATTTAAGTACGATTACAACAAAGAAATAAACCTATTGTATTACAATACAAGTGAAAGAAATTAGATCTACTCCTATTACAAGTACAAGAAATAAATTACGTTACAAGAACAGAAAGGAATTGCAATACAATGAAATGAATAGAAATTACAATCAAATAAAATTACATACAAATGAAATGAAATAACATTGATTTGAATGAAAGAAAAATAGAAACAGAGAGTTCAAGAAAAAGTTTGAATGATAAATATTAATTGAAAGTCAAAGAAAAAGGATTTGAGAAAAATCTTTTGATATTGTTTGAGAAAACGAGAAAGGTTCCAAGGAACCTTGGCGAAGGCTTCGGGTCAAAACCCGGGTCCCTTAAAACAAATTTCGGGTCTACCGAAGATCTGTTTTGTTTCCCAGGGTACAATCACCTAAACCGTATTGTACGACCGGGATAACTCTAAGCTTGAAGTTACCTTAAAGTTCTTGAAGATCCTGACGAACATGATGAATGTTGGAAGAAGACATGAAGATGAGGATGAGAGAAAGAATTCTGTGTATGGAATTCGGTGTGTTTTGCCTCAACTAATGAGGCTGTATTTATAGTGGTGGGAATTCTTGTTGAGTACTCAAAAATTAATTCGTAGTCAAACTTTGCATTAAACGTCTTTAATGCAAATTGATTTCTAATTAACACGGAATTACCTTAATTAGCTCAAGACGCGTTTACAGCTGTCATTCCGGAGGAATCTCCGCGTAACAGCTGTTTTCCGGAGGAACTGATCTTCCGGTCCGTTCCAACTTCAACCTGAACTCCAAGCGGAACTCCTTTTCCGCTTGAACTTCAACCGGAACCTTATCCGGCTGAACTCACGCACTGTTCCGCTCGAACCAGTTTTTCCGGTTCAACTCACATTCCGCCCAGACCACACAGGTCCGCTTGGACTTCAACCGGAACAACTTCCGGTTGAACCCAAAAACAATAATGCGCCAGCTCTCATGCGGCGATGCGAATGCGAGAAAGCGCCATCAAAGCGCCTCATACGTCCACGCGCGTGTGCGAGTGCGAGTTAGGGGTACCCCTCAGGGTCCAAGGGATGTGTCCTACTAAGGAAACAATAGTTGGTAAGGTTCCCACCTTATAAACCACTTTTGGTTTCATTCCCCAACCAATGTGGGATGAGTTAACATGCTATACTTAGCATTTTCTCTCTAATTTTCGCAGCTTCACATGTTGCGAGACCTCAACTTTGAGCTTCGATATCTCATTCATACGAGCTCGGATTTGGACGTGGTTTGATGCGTTGGAAAGCCCTCACAACATACTACACAAACCCATTAAATACAGAGGCAACAACCTATGTTATCTGTATTTTATTTTAGTCCAAAGTTGGTGAAAAACTCATTTTCACACTTAGTGAAAAAACCCATTTTTCACTAGTTTTTCTCCCAAAATTCCAACATTTAAAATACATCATCCTTGATATTTACACCGGGTTCCTGTCAAAAGGAACTTACGTACCAAGCTTAATTCACCGGACATCTCGAAAGAGATAAGGATATAATATTTCCCGACTCTAAACTTGTCTTAAAACGCAAATTTCAATCTCTAAGAGGATTTTGTAAGATAAATTTTTGTAGCTAGATTTGATTATGGATCATCACATTAAGCAATGTATATGTATAAGAGCAACAACGGAAAGAATAAAGGAGATGAACATTATCATGTAAGAATAAGAGCTAAGCGATATTTAAGTTTAAAGCATGCTTTAGCTTTAGTAGGTTGTTGTTGATGGTTTGATGCGTTGGAAAGCCCTCACAACATACTTACAGAAATTTTGGTTGAAAATTTATGAGGTGGTGGTGGGTTCGGCTTTGAGATAGAGAGTGTTTGATGCAGGATACTCTGAACCGAACTGACTCGTGATAATTTAGAGACTATCTTACATTTTTTGGGTTCTTTTATTTATTTAATTTAGTCATCTTAATTTACTTTTGAATATTTCGTTAATCTTATGAGGATTTTTAGATTTTTTTTTCATAAATAGTATATATGAACAGCTTTCTTTCAAAAATAGGACCATAAGTTTTTTTATTTAAAAAATAGTCTTTTTGTGGTTACCAACAGACTCGGATACAGGCTCGGGTTGTACTTAGACTTAGTTGATGAAAGTTCATTTTGGTGGGAGCATTTCGTGGTTCCCAACCACGAAATTTCAAAAAAATACCTTGTGTTGACGGGACGAGATTCCGGCACCGGAATTTGTTCGGAGACGATATACTGAGTGACGAAAACACGTTGACCATCCACGAGGATTAAAGGGAGAGACTCGACATGAGTGCTCTCAAGTTTTGATGTCCGGTGAGCTAGTTCCAGCAAGAATTCCGGCCGACCAGACGGTGGCGCCGCAATGACCGACGATGAGGTCGAGTTTTTCAGCCTTACCTCCTTTTCTCTTTTCTGGTTGCATCTAGATCATGGATCTGGTTTTCATTTAGAGTACAAATGAAGCTCAATCGGTGGCGGCAGCTGTCTTCCGGCGAACCACAATGGCGGCGAGCTGACCCTTCACCCTTCACCCCCATCTTCTTTTCCTTTCGTTCCTGAGGTCGAAGACGAAACTGCTGGACTCGTTTTCTGGTCCGCGATGGTCTGAAAGAGCGGAGGCAGCCATGTGTATTCTTGTGTTAACATGAAAGAAAGAAGCATAAAAGTTAAGTTATTACAGAGAGAAAGAAGGAAACAAGGAATCTTAGAGAGAGAAAAAGTGTATTTAGTGTTTCAACTTTAGCTAACGAAAACCGTAAAAGAAAGAAAAAACATGATTTTGTGTTTTTTTTTTTAATTTCGTGGTTGAGAACCACAAAATGGCTCCACTAGAATCAACTTACATCAGCTATGTGTACCCGAACCTGTATCCAAACCTAACTTTATGGTTAGCAACCACGAAAATGCTATTTATGAAATAAAAAAATTTGTGGTTCTATTTCTGAAAGAAAGAAATTCAAGTATACTATTTATTTAAAAATATTCTAAACTGATTTTTAGGATTAGTTAGTTTTCTGATTTATCTTTGAATTCTTTATCTTTAGATCTTATAAATATTAAAATAGGGAATTCGGATCAATTGTAAACGAAGTTGATTTTTATTAAATATTGAATGTTTTTTTTCGTGTTCGATTGTAAACGGAGTTGATTTCTATTGAATATATTGAACGTTTTTTCTTGTTCGATTTGAAACTTTGAATAATCATCGTTCTTGAGCCATTAGATCTCTTCTAAAACTACATCATTTGGTATTAGGGCTTTGGTACTCAAATGGCTCTACGTAGAGGTGATTACCTACTTGTTCATAAAATCTCCGACAGAGGCAACGATGAGAGTGTTTTGATTCACGTGCTCGCGGAGACGTCTGCGACATTGGTAACACAATCGATTGGTAACACAATCGACATTGGTAACGACGATAGAGTCTGCAATCTAGAAACGCAACAAGAGGTCAGATGGCTTCGATAACGACACCGCGATCTAGAGTTACAACGGGAGGTGCACATGAAGGAAACCGAGTCGAATGTCGTCGTCTAGGACGAAGGTGACGACGGAGAGGAGCATCCTTTTGACCATCCCCAGCCCCAATTCCTTGAACCGGTCTATATGAAATGAAGGTGGTCAAGAGTTTTTCTTAGAAATGAAGGCGGTGTTATTCTAGATGAAGAGGAATGCTTGTTGATACGGAAATCTCTTAACAGACATATCGTTCAAGAGGGCGAACCAATATTTGTTGAGTTGTTGAAAGAAAAATAAGGTTCCTAACGATGATAAGCATGTCCCCATGAAGGGTGTTACGGGAACCATGGACAATAGGAATTTGTAGGGGTGAGCAGAAAACCGAATTAACCGAACCGAAAAAAACCGAACAGAAAAACCAAAACCGAAATTTTCGGCTCGGTTTTGGTTTTTCATTTTCCATTAACCAAAAAAACCGAACCGAACCGATTTCATATATAACTATACAAAATATGTAGTAGCCTAAAAATTAAAGTATGAATGTGATATAGAGGGTTATACCAAGTATATATAACTACCTAATTATGTATCTAACATATGCCAAAATTCTTGAGTGTAGGGGTGTGCAGAAATAACCGAAATCTAAAAAGCCCGATAAAACGAACCGTATCCGTGTCCAAATAAACCGATCCGAAGTGTGAATTCGGTTTACGGTTTGGTTTCAAACCGTATCCGAATTGTGAATTCGGTTTACGGTTTGGTTATGGTTTTGGATTTTATTTTTATTTGGTTTATTTGGGTTATTCAGTTATCCATTCAAACTGAATAAGATTTATATATATACATATAATATATATATATATATATATATATTATATATATATTTTTTATAAATCATGTGTTGGAAGTTCTATTTTGCATGAAAACTTTGAATTTCGTTTGTTTAAACTATCGGTATTTTGGTTGTATGTTATGCAAAAAGAAACTTCATATTTGATTTTGTTCACTTCATGCCATATTTGTTTTGCTTGTATGTTTAAAAATGTACAAAATATGTTATTCTGTTGAATACGGTTTATACGGTTTGAATACGGTTTATTCGGTTCTGAATCGGAACAGAACCGTATTGAATATGGTTTATTTGATTTGGTTTGTAAGTTTTCCAATATGGTTTGGTTTGGATACGGATGTGATAAAAAATAATTAAAAACAAAATAAACCGAATCGAATAAACCGAATAAACCGTAAACCGAACCGATGAACACCCTACTTGAGTGCTCTTTGGATCGATTTACATTGTCATTTAATTTACTCTAGAGCAAATAAAAAGAAACACCCGATCAAAAAAATGAAAAAAAATTGACTTGAACCATAGAGATTGGTATTTGATAGACTCATGGATCTAACTTAATGTATGCATTGTTACCCTTCTTCTGATTGTTAATTCGCAATCCCATATTCACAATCCCACATCCCCTATTATATAAGAAGTGAAGTGGCATCCCACCTTATATATCAAACTCTCATTCCACATTCCTAGTTACACATATGTGTTATTTGAAACTTAGCTTAAAAAAGAAGAGGATCGGGGACCCAAACAACTATCCTCTTAGTTTTTAAGCTCTAATATAAGCAAGACGGTTTGTTACATAGTTACTTATTATGTGACTATAATAATTAGTTTGATTTTGCGAGCGAATAGTTAACTAAGATCTTAAGTTTTATAGTTTTTAGCCGAAGTTAAAATACGGCTATTAACCGAAACCGAACCGAACTGAGGGTAAAAAATCGAAAACCGAAATAACGGTTGCGGTTGCGGCCAAAAATCGAACCGAATCAAACTGTGCACACCCCTATGTCTAGAGATGTTCAATATATATGAGAGTCATGATAAAGAGCTGACAACATCGAGAGGTTTGTATTTCTTGGATGAACATATAGTCATACATGTTAGCTATTATATATTACCTTATATATCAAATATGTTATCTAAGCTCTACACTATATATTCACTGTGGCTACCACGATGGATATTTATATAAATTCCATGTGGCAGTTGAGCTTTGTTTAATTTTTTTTCCTTTTACGGTTTCGATATTATGTTTTTATTTCCTTTTCCGTTGAGCTTATGATATGTGTGGCTGGCCGAGTGGTTTGTGTCACTACAAGAAATTCGGTCATTAGTGGCGACATCATTAGCCGCGACACAGACCAATAGCGGCGACATCTTTAGCGGCGACGTATTAGGGGCGACATGTCGCCGGTACTGATGCTGAATCCGCCTGCGTATTCTAGATCTGAATCTGACCGTCCAATAAAGAAAAGATCGAACGGATAGGGGTCAATCGTACCAGAGGAAATAGCGGCGACCTATTAGCGGCGACATGTCGCCGCTATTAGCCCTAAATGTATTTAGCGGGTCTTTTTCCCTCCTGATCGATCAGACTCTTTCCCCAATTCCTCCCAAATCTGCATCCCTCTCACGCAAAATCGCCACCCACCGTCGTTCGCTGTTCAACCGCCGCCGTGCGGCGTTCAACCACCGTCGTTCGTCGTTCACTCACCGCCGTGCGCCGTTCACCCACCGCCGTGCGCCGTTCACCCACCGCCGTGCGCCATTCACCCCACATCCTTCTCTCTGCTTTGAAGCTCGGGTTTGAAGCTCTGATTTGAAGCTCCCATTGTGAAGCTCCGGTGAAGGACGGGTTTGAAGCCTCTGTTCACCAAAATCCTTCTCTTTCACAGCCATAAGAACCGTGAGTTTTATTTTTCTGAATGTAAACTTTGATTTTCAGAATTTTACTCTTTTTTATGAAAAGTCACAGTACACCCTTTATTTGGTTAGCTATTTGTGTGATTCTTGTTGAATTGTAGTGTATCTGGTAGCATTCTTTGTTAGTTGAAACATCTGGTTACCTAAAATTGGGATTGGAATAACATTTTGTGCAGGTTCTTTGTTTATTGTTAATGATAAATTTGGTTAGCTAAAACTAAATGTCATTGTTAATGAAACATTTTGTTCAGATTGCTCTTTTCATTAGTTGGTTTCTTTTTGTGTGATTTGTTCATTATCATGAGAGTTTCTGTTATGGTTACAAGAAACTTTATGTAGACACTTCCTTTGTCTTATGAAAATTACCACATTCTTAATAATATGACAAACTTAATGAATTTTGTGGCTAACAGTAGACACTTTGGACAAATAGGTGATTCAAGCTTTGAAATTATGGGGAAAGAAAATGTTGCAGTTTTCAAATTTCATCAGGACATCAAAAAGAAAAGTTTTGTGATTTTCATCAAAAAGGAAGATTTAGATTGTAAAAGATATGTTTGGGATGAAGCTGTTGAACTTGAATGATTGGTTCTATTTGTTATTTTCTATGATGATTAGAGGGTTTATTTGGATGGATGATTTGGATGAAGCTGTTGTGTTTTAGAGATACTGGGTTGATAGGAATGGGGTTGGGTGGATTGTGGATTTTATGGTATCTTTTGGTTGTATTTTGTTGGTATGCATTATCATAAATGGTATGGGATTAACATTCCTTTTACGACTTTATAAAAAAAGAAGGTTAATTAGCTAATTTAGTAATATATATATATATATATGATCATGAAGTTGTGAAAATAAATGCTGGTTTTTTTTGAATTTGCGACCTCTCTTTCTTTTGTATATATATATATATATATATAGGGAAGGGTTCCGTGTAGACCCCTTAGATTTTGTAGACCCTGTAGACCCCTATAAAACTCAATAAAAATAAAACTCAGTGTTGTAAATTTGGTTTTTTTTATTACGATAAGCTTTTAAGAACCAAAAAAATAAATAAATAAATTAAAAAAAACAAAAAACATTAAAAATCGAACATTTTAAGACAATGAGTTTTAAAATAATGAGTTTTAAACGCAACACTGAGTTTTATTGAGTTTATTGAGTTTTAAACTCATTGATTTTTAAAACTCATTGTCTTAAAATGTTCAATTTTTAATGTTTTTCGTTTTTCTTTTTTTTTTAATTGTCTTTTTTTGTTCTTAAAAGCTTATCGCAAATAAAAATAAAACTAAATTAACAAAACTGAGTTTTATTTTTAGTGAGTTTTAATGAGTTTTATTGAGTTTTATAAGGGGTCTACGGGGTCTACAAAAAATAAGGGGTCTACACGGATCTTTTACCTATATATATATATATATATATATATATATATATATATATATATATATACTATACTTTCTTATCATGCATCTTATTATGTAAATATATATATGTTAGTTTATAATGATCATTATCAAGATATGGTTGGTGCATTATAGGGTTTTATGTTGTGTGTCTTGGTTCTTGACAGTTGTAGCATGGTTGTCGATAAGAGTTGGCTTAACAATCCAAACCGTAGTTCAACGGAGTATAATGATGGACTTAATTCTTTTCTCGAGTTGTGCAATGGTGTTATCGACAAAAGAGGAAATGTTTTTTGTCCATGTAACAAATGTAAGAATTCGCTCAGGTTTCCCTTGCAAAAAGTGAAGAATCATTTGTTTGGATGGGGTTTTTGGTCGATGTACAAGGTTTAGAACTATCACGGTGAAAATTCTGTTCCTCAAGTTGTAGATGTAGATGACGTTGCGTCGGAAAACAATATGGGCGATGCTCTCGAAGATCTTATGCAAGTGGATACCAACATCGAAGAAGGGAACTCGGATACACAGAGTAGCGGGGCCGGTGATGATTTTGACGATCTATTAAAGGAACTCCAATCAGAATTATATTCGGGTTGTACTAAGTTTTCTTCTCTTGACTTTTTAGCAAAGCTTATGCATATCAAGGTGAAGAACAAATGCACTAATAGTACATTTGATGAGATTCTTGAGTTAATGCAATCTTCATATCCAGAAGGGAACAAGATTCCCGCTTCGTATTACGCAGCCAAAAAGACATTAAAGAAGATTGGTTTGGGATATGAGTCGATACATGTGTGTAAAAATGATTGTGCTCTCTTCTGGAAAGAACACAAGTCGTTGCAGAATTGTCCTGTTTGTAATGAGAGTCGGTGGGTCGACACGAACACAAAGGGCAAGAAGGTAGCTAAAAAGGTGTTAAAATACTTCCCTTTGACCCCCAGACTACGACGTTTGTATTGTTCAAGGCACACTGCAAAAGATATGATCTGGCACAGCACCGGGCGATCAGAAGAGGGTACGATGCGTCATCCTGTTGATGGATCTTCATGGAAAGAATTTGATGTAAAGTACCCTAACTTCTCTAGGGAACCTCAAAACGTTCGGCTCGGGCTTGCAGCTGACGGTTTTAATCCGTTTGGTAACATGAGTACGACTTATAGCATGTGGCCGGTTGTACTCACCACATACAACCTCCCTCCATGGCTATGCATGAAAGAATCATCATTCATGTTGTCCTTCTTAATTCCTGGTCCTAAATCACCTGGGAAGGACATGGACGTTTTTCTTAGGCCCTTAGTGGATGAGCTGAAGAATTTGTGGCAGTCTGGCGTACGTACTAAAGATGCAGCTACAAACACATTCTTCACAATGAAGGCAGCATTGTTATGGACCATAAATGACTTTCCAGCCCGTAGTAGTTTATCGGGTTGGAGCGGACAGGGCTACAAAGCATGCCCGATTTGCAACGAAGACACTTCATCAATACGTGTAAAACATAAATGCGTATATCTCGGTCATCGTCAGTTCCTAGGTGTTGATGACCCATGGAGAACAAATTTGGAATTTAATGGAGAATTGGAGTTAAGAGACCCTCCTAGACAATTTAGTGAGGCAGACATACAAGCTCAACTCGATCGTCTAGTCCATAAACTACCGGGCAAGCATCCCCTTTTTGGAGGTGTTAAGGAAAAGCCCAACAAGGAGTTAAACATGAACAACTGGAAGAAACGAAGCATATTTTTTGAACTTGAGTACTGGTCTTCTCTACAGCTGAAGCACAACTTAGATGTAATGCATATCGAGAGAAATGTGTGCGATAGTTTGTTGGGTACTCTTCTAATGAACGATAAGAGCAAAGACACGACAAATGCACGTGAAGACTTGAAAAGGCTAAACATTCGGAAGACATTGTGGTTGAAAAAAAATGCTCGTGGCAAGTTTGAAAAGCCCCACCCAAAATATTCATTAAAGGCCAGTGATCGAAAGCTTTTCTGCGAGTTTATAAAAGGTGTTAAATTGCCAGATGGGTTTGGATCTAATATAAGTGCTAGAGTTACAGATAACAATACAAACATTACTGGGTTGAAATCTCATGACTGTCATATTCTCATGCAACGTTTGATGCCGATTGGGATTAGAGGGTTTTTGCCAAAGGATATATATACACCAATAGTAGATCTTTGTATGTTCTTTAAGCAACTCTGCTCCAGAACATTATTGGTTGAGGATATGAACAAAGCAAAGGATGCCATTATCACAATCTTGTGCCAGTTAGAGTTAATTTATCCCCCAGCTTTTTTTGACATCATGGTCCACTTAGTTTTGCATTTACCTGATGAAGCGATTCGCGGAGGCCCAGTATGTATGAGATGGATGTATCCTTTTGAAAGGTTTATGAAAACACTAAAAAATTTTGATTTGCTTGACGATTCGGGATCCTATTTCAAACGGGCAGTCGGCCTGTATATGTGGCGTAATGTCGCATTTGATAAAGATTCTTGGGATAACGTATCGCAGGCTCAAAAAAATGCCACGTTCCAGGATCTTAAGGTAAATGATTTTCTAAGTTTAATTTATATGTTCTATGTTGATTCGTTTTTACTTAACTAACTTGTTTTGTTTAATTTTGTAGGAATCATACGATCTGGATCAGTTTGAAAATGATCATGACAGTATCGATATAAAAAAATCACTTCATAGAATATATATTTGGTATCCTAATGAATTTGTATATGTAACGTAAAAAAAAGATGTCAAGTACTACAGACACACCACATAAACACACACACACACACACACACACATATATATATATATATATATATATATAGTGAAAATTCATTGTAGACACCCACATAAGTGTAGACATGTAGACACATTTTTTCACCATTAGATATCTTGATCTAATGGTTGTGATTAATTTCTTTTTTCCTTTTTTTCTTTTGTCTTATTATTCAGAATATTTCACATTTGAACGCATATGAAAAAGAGCTATATATTTCACATAACCTCACCTTATATAGTCTACATATATATATATATATATATATATATATATATATATATAGGTAAAAGATCCGTGTAGACCCCTTATTTTTTGTAGACCCCGTAGACCCCTTATAAAACTAAATAAAACTCATTAAAACTCACTAAAAATAAAACTCAGTTTTGTTAATTTAGTTTTTTTTTATTTGCGATAAGCTTTTAAGAACAAAAAAAGACAATTAAAAAAAAAAGAAAAACGAAAAACATTAAAAATTGAACATTTTAAGACAATGAGTTTAAAACTCAATAAACTCAATAAAACTCAGTGTTGCGTTTAAAACTCATTATTTTAAAACTCATTGTCTTAAAATGTTCGATTTCTAATGTTTTTTTGTTTTTTTTAATTAATTTATTTATTTTTTTGGTTCTTAAAAGCTTATCGTAATAAAAAAACCAAATTTACAACACTGAGTTTTATTTTTATTGAGTTTTATAGGGGTCTACGGGTCTACAAAATTTAAGGGGTATACACGGAACCCTTCCCTATATATATATATATATATATATATATATATATATATATATATATATATATATATATATGGGAAGGATCAAATAAAAACAAGATGTTATTGCGAAAACAAGAAAACAAATATTAAAACCTCTATAACTTCCTCATACGATAATATTTTTTAAAAAAATTTACACCAAAAGTATTAAAATTATGTCACCTTTAATTCTGGGAAAAAAATTAAAAATATAAAATTTCGTGATTTTTTTATTATTGCACATGTGCAATAATACGTATTAATTATATTACACATGTGCAATATTAACAAAAAAACTTTAATTTTTTTTTAATTTTTTCCAGAATTAAAGATAACAGAATTATAAGATCTATGGTACAATTTTTTATCAAAAATATTAACGTATGAAAAAGTTATAGAGGTTTTAATATTATTGCACATGTGCAATAATAAATTTTTATTGCACATGTGCAATAATAAAAAAATAAAAAAAACGTTGAATTTTTTTTAATTTTCTCCAGAATTAAAGATAACAGAATTATAAGATTTATGGTGCAATTTTTTATAAAAAATTTTAACATATGAAAAAAGTTATAAAGGTTTTAATATTATTGCATATGTGCAATAATAATAATAATAAAAATTATTGCACCTGTGCAATAATAATTTTTTAAAAAAATTGATTATTTTTTAAATTTTTTCCCATAACTAAAGATAACATAATTTTAAGGATTTTGGTGCAAAATTTTTATAAAAATATTAACGTATGAAAAAGTTATAGAGGTTTTAATATTTGTTTTCGTGTTTTCGTAATAAAAGTTGTTTTCACATGATCCTTACCCTATATATATATATATATATATATATATATATATATATATATATATATATATATATATATATCTTTCAATGTGTTGTCATATATACATTATCGTATACACCTTATTGGGACTCATTGGTCCTAATTGATCCTTGTTGCCCTAAACACACCTTTTTGGTCCTATGCACAACTTATTGGTTATATACATACCTTATTGGGACTCATTGGTCCCAAGTGACCCTCATTGCCCCTAAACACACCTTATTGGGCCATCATTGGTCCTAAACACAACTTATTTAACCATCATTGGTCCTAAACACAACTTATTGGTTATATACACACCTTATTGGGACTCATTGGTCCCAACTGACCCCCGTTGCCCCTAAACACACATTTTTGGTCCTATGCACAACTTATTGGTTATATATACACCTTACTGGGACTCATTGGTCCCAACATACCCTCATTGCCCCTAAACACACCTTATTGGGCCATCATTGGTTCTAAACCCAACTTATTGGCCATCTATGGTCCTAAACACAACTTATTGGTTACATACACACCTTATTGGGACTCATTAGACCCAACTGACCCTCGTTTCCCATAAACACACCTTTTTGGTCCTATGCATAACTTATTGGTTATATATACAACTTACTGGGACTCATTGGTCCCAACTGACCCTCATTGCCCCTAAACACACCTTATTGGGCCATCATTGGTCCTAAACCTAACTTATTGGCCATCATTGGTCCTAAACACAACTTATTGGTTATATACACACCTTATTGGGACTCACTGGTCCCAACTGACCCCCGTTGCCCCTAAACACACATTTTTGGTCCTATGCACAACTTATTGGTTATATATACACCTTTCTGGGACTCATTGGTCCCAACAGACCCTCATTGCCCCTAAACACACCTTATTGGGCCATCATTGGTTCTAAACCCAACTTATTGGGCATCATTGGTCCTAAACACAACTTATTGGTTATATACACACCTTATTGGGACTCATTGACCCAACTGACCCTCGTTTCCCATAAACACACCTTTTTGGTCCTATGCACAATTTATTGATTATATATACACCTTATTGGGACCCATTGGTCCCAACTGACCCTCATTGCCCCTAAACACACCTTATTGGTCCATCATTGGTCCTAAACACAACTTATTGGCCATCATTGGTCCTAAACACAATTTATTGGCCATCATTGGTCATAACCACAACTTAGTGGTTAATTATATACACACCTTATTGGGACTCATTTGTCCCAGCTGACCCTTGTTGCCCCTAAACACACCTTTTTGGTCCTATGCACAACTTATTGGTTATATATACACCTTATTGGGAGTCATTGTCCCAACTGACCCTCATTGCCCCTAAACACACCTTATCGGGGCCATCATTGGTCCTAAACACAACTTATTGGTCATATGTACAACTTAATTATTGGTTATATACAAATCTTATTCTTAAAATATTAATATTTTAGAGAAGAAGAACAAAACTGGAAGAACTAGAATTCCTCAGGAAGAAGATTTCATCCAGATTGAGAGAAGATGAACAGAAATGGATGAATATACATTAAATAAAATCTTCAACAGTAAATTTAAAATCAATTCATTACATATAATTAATTAGTAATCCCAGAACAACTTTCAAACCAGAACAATTACTCTTTAATCCGGAACCCTAAAGAGGTTAATCATTTCCCACACCAGTAGAAGCTTGAAATCTTCTCCGATTTCATGTAAGTAGTGTTCGAACACAATGAACAACAGGTCTTCCTTGGTTTGGTTCTCCTATTCATTCTCTTTGCATATCCTGTTGAATGTTTTGATTTTCTGGTCCATGTCTAGCCATTTCGATCTTACGACGCTTGTGTCACGGCACTTCTCGTAACGCTCCATAACAATATGAAACTTTATGTTGGCATCTAGCCAAAAAAGAATCTTGTCTTCGTCGTTAGGATAACCTAATTGATCGGTAAATATCGACTTAATTAATTAATATATATAAAAATGTAAAACTGATCAAATAATCAAATGATTGGTATAAAGAAAAAGAAACGTACTAAGTAAGGTAGGGTTTGTAGGCAACACATAGTCCCTACACTTTACGTTCACCCAAGCTCGGTACAACCCCAGTTCTTCCTGCTGGGTCCATTCTTCTGCCATCATGGAAGAGTATAACTTGGATGGGAAGAACGGAGAGTGTGTGAAAGTCACGTGGTCTAATTTAATGGTTAGTTGATAAACTTGTTTATATAGCGTGGTTGAAGGTTTTGAAATTTATAAACAAACAATAGAAAAGTGAAATTAGCCGTTACTAGTTACATCACCTGTTTGGTTTTTTAAAATTTCAAAAATAAACGGTAAAAAAGTAACACAATAAGGATTCGAACACGGAACATGGTATGTTAATCTAAAGCGCTTCTACCACCTGAGCAGCATCCTGAGTTAGAAGCTACTTTTCATTATAATTTATTTAAATATGATTCTAACTGGGCCCGCTAAATTCTAAAAGAGGCGGGATAAATTAATGAGCGAATTCAATTGAAAATTTCACATATCACTCTCGATTTCCCCAATTCCCCGCTTCCCATTTCTCCATTGCTCATTAATCGACAGAATTTCCCTCCGTCCAATTACTTATCCAATAAACAGGTTCACAGTAAGATTATTGAAAAGGGTTTTTAGTATTAGCAAAACAATCATTTTTAATAATCTTTGTTGTTGTATCTGTTAGCAAAACAAACATGGATAAGTCTTGGATGGTAACCAGTAGAACCACAAAATCATATACCGATGGAGTTAAATCATTCTTTAAGTTTGCAGTTACAAATTTGAAAAAGATGGAAATTCCATGTCCCTGTGTTAAATGTCCCTGTGTTAAATGTCTAAACCAGTTACAAATCATGATTCGATTCCGGAATGCCATTCGATGCATCAGAAACAATAGAAATGGTCAGAGCTACTGAAAATTTCACCGAGGACCATGAGAAGTTTCAAGAACGACTAATGGATGCTGAGAAGTTCCTGTATGAGGGAAGTCGTACCTTCACAAAGTTATCTGCCTTGGTTCAACTACTGAACTTGAAGACTAAGCATGAAGCATCAGATAAGTTTTTTAATGAACTTTTAGCTTTGCTGAAACAGATGCTACCTGAAGGTAATGAAATTCTGAAAAATACATATGAGGCCAAGAAGATTGTGAAGTCAATGGGTGAAGGGTACACCAAGATATATGTGTGTATCAATGATTGTATTCTCTACAGGAAGGAGAACAAGGACCTAACTGTATGTCCACCTTGTGGTGAGTCCAGGTGGAAGGTGGATGAGAGGACTAAGAAACTATACGAAACTACTCCTGCAAAGGTAATGTGGTATTTCCCCATCATTCCAAGATTGAAACGACTGTTTCAAGTGAAAACCACAGTGGAAGATCTAAGATGGCATGCCACCAGTTCCAAAATACCCGGTGTGTTACGCCACCCATTCGTATCACCAGCATGGAAAGCTATAGATGACAGATATCTCGAAATCACTAACGATCCTAGAAGTCTTCGTCTTGGCATTTCAACTGATGGGGTCGACGTGAATAGAGGCAACAGAAATCACAGTGTGTGGTCGGTTCTATCTGTCATTTACAACCTTCCACCATGGTTGTGTATGAAAAGAAAGTTCATCATGCTTTCGTTATTAATATCGGGAGCGCCTAGAAACGATATTGATGTGTTTTTTGAACCATTGATTGATGACTTAGAGCTGTTATTTGAGGCAGGTGTGGAAACATATGATGCATATGCGCAAGAACAGTATACTATGTGTGCAGTTGTTTTATGGACGATTAATGATTACCCTGCACTTGGTACACTTTGTGGTTGCCCGTACAGTGGATTCCGTGGTTGTGTGGTATGTCAGGAACAAACTAATGCATTAGGCTTCCTTTCTCAGCCAAGCAGTGTTATGCTGGTCACAGAAGTGATCTACCACATATGCATGCCTTCCGAAAGAAAACAAAGGCCTTCGATGGTAAACAAGAGTTGAAAGATGTTGTAGTTCCTATGACCGGGGAATAGATATACAACGAAGTTCAACATATCAGGAACAAATGGGGAAAGGGATTAAGGTGTACTCATTCAGAAATCGCAGAGACCTTATCCGGAAGAGGGGGAAGATTGATAAGAGAAAAAGAAAGAACAAAGAAAAGCCACCATATTGGAAGAAATTCAATATATGGTTTCGAAGACTTAGATATTGGAGGCATAATAGTGTCCAACATTGCATTGATTTCATGCATATTGAAAAGAATGTGGCTGAGAGTCTTGTTGGAACTCTGCTCAACTTTCCCGGAAAGACAAAGGATGGACTGAATGCTAGAAAGGATCTGAACTTTTTGCAGTTAAGACCAGAGTTGCAGCCTAAACATGAGTGTGCGTGAGCGTATGATCATCTACTCAATCGTATAGAAATCAATGTAAAACGAGAGTGAACACAAGAGTAAATGCAATGAAGCTTGTATTAGACCACAGAGAGTTTACACAAAATGACACATAAAAGATTTTTACCAAGCAGTCTATTGAATACAACACAAGATAATTATTTATACTAGCTAAACCATGACCATCCGGACCTCAGGTTCGGACAAGGTTCGCACGGTCCGAACCTAGAGTTCGCCTAGGGTTCGTCCAGAACCAAACTTGCACATCTTGTCTTGTACTCGATACTTCACAGGATGATCAGGAACTAGGTACTAACAAACTCCCCCTCAGCATGTGCATTATCAACCCTTCTATTAAAACTTGTATCTTGTATCTTCAATCAAACTCTCCCTCGACTTGACGATGAGTTCAATCTTGAATACTTGATATTGCATCGTGTGTAATCTCTTTATCAACAATCTTCAGAAGACTTAAAGTTGTGATGTTCTCTTTCCACTTAGAAACCTGCTAACATAAATAATCTTGGCGCAAAAACGTCTCTTTGAGACTCCAAGATATTGTAATTTTGAAATTGATTTCATATACCGTGTTGATCAATCGAAAAGAAATAAGAAATAAAATCTTTTTGATTTTTAGAAACTTTATATGAAAACAAACCTAAAATCTTTTTGGTATTTTCTGATATTGAAATCTAAATGCAAAACAGAATCAGACACTATTTTTGTCTTTTGTGAGAAATATCACAACTTGGGATCATATTGGACATAACATGCTGAACTACACTTCAATTTCGATTATTGTAGCACATAAGCCATGTCGATTGCAGATATAATTTGTCCAACTTTATATTCAGGCAAAATCATACTCATAACATCTAGATATGTTAAAGTATTGATTAGATTTGCTTTGACCAGTGTACCCCACACTACCAAACATACTCAGATATACTTCGCTTATCACATTTTTTGTGATTTCACTTGTGATTTATCACATAGTGATTGTATTCATGATATAGTCAACTGTGTACCATGCAAAAAGAAATAAGAACGTTAAATCGTCTATCTTAAGGTCGATCTTTCGATACGCAGATAAGGCCTCAGATTTAACAAAATAAGAAAATAAAACAAGTTGGAATTGTATAACCAAACAACAATCAGGTTAGTCTTGTGGACACGCAGAGAAAGTCCGATGAATTATACGAAACACCAAAGAAAATAAAGCAGAACGTCAAACGAACAACAATCAGGTCGATCTTTTGATACGCAAAGAAAGTCCGAACGTTTGACAAAATAAAAAAAACTAAACAAGTTTAAATCTTTGCAAAAAGAAGACATGTATACACAGTGACTTCTCATTTTATTTTTTACATATCTTTTTCTTGATATATCGTGAGATATGCATCAAGATGTTGCCCACTTGGTCAAGCATCAGATTTAGTGTATATCACATTTGAATACCTTCTGATTTGCCGAGCCTACCTTACACATCGATCAAATGGACTTATGACTTTTTCATCTATTTTATCCATGAACCAGACAATGTAAGCCAATGTACCATCATTTCCCAATCATGTTGGATACAATTTCTCATTTTTCAATGCTTTTGAATTTTTGCATTTTTCAATGTTTTTTGTCTTTTCAAATTTCTCCCCCTAAAAGTGACAACTCTATTTATAGATTTTCATTTTTAATTCTTAAAAAATAACACACTATTTTTGTATTTTCGCAAAAACAAACTCCCCCTCAAAATGAGACGGAGTGAAAAACAAATCAGAAATTGATCAATCAACACAAATACTTGTCGTTTTAGTATTTTAAAAACATGATTGATTTGGAAATTCTATTTAAGTTATCACAGATATTTCACAATCAGCAATTTTCTAATCACCAAAAGGTCATCCTGAAATACCTGCTCACACCAAATAAAACATTATTCGCTCTGGGATCGACCCGATTCGACAGCGCCGGGTCGCCCGGTGTCTTCCATATAGTCGTTGTTGGCCTTGGAAACAATTTTTGGTTTCCATATTTTGAAAGATTTTAACTTTTGATCAGAACCAGAATCAAGACAACTGGCGTACTTGGTTTAGACCAAGACGACTTACGAGTTGATTTGATTGTTGAAGACCATGGTTCATAAAAAATTTGACCTTTGTTATCCACATACTTAGCCGTCTTGTGGATATATGCAGTCGTCGGACAATCAGCAGCAAGATGTCCAGGTTGACGACATGCATAACAAAGTCTTTCTCGAAATTTAAGCACATTTGAAAAATTCTTTGAGTTTTGAAACCAGATGAATGTTCAGAATCAAAGTTATCAAAGAAATCATCAGAAAAATCATACCTAGGAGATGAACTCCTTGAAGATGACGACCTTCCAGAATAATAAGATTTTGCTTTCAGAGTAGGTGATTTCTTTGGAACTTTAACTTTTGAATTCTGCTTAGCTTTTTCTGGCTTCTTAACTTGAACCGGTGCTTCCTTCACCTCATAAACCAAGCCTTTGTGCTTGAAACCTGGAATCTTTGAAGAAACTTGAAGAAGACCCAGAAGCTTCTCTTCCCTTAGCTTCTTTAGTGAATTTAGCTTTGATATATTTCAATTTGTTCTTTTCAACCAAACATTTTTCTTCTTCCGTCGCAGATGAAGCACTTGACCCACTTTTATCAAATACTTGTTCATTTTCTAGAAAAATAGACTTTGAGCTAAACTTCGGAGCTTCAATCAACGACTTTTCCTTTTTCTTAGACTTTGACTCTTCTTCTTGGATTCAGTGGCAAACTTTGAATAATCATGCGATTCGTCTTTAGGATCAAGCGGAGCAGATGTAACCTTAGATAAGTCCACTGGTTGAGGGACCATGTGAATATCATCATTCTTAGAACTATCTTCACCCCGATCCTGTTTGTATAAGAAATTCAACAATGTCGGTGACAAATTGCAATTTTTCACTTGCCCTCTTAACTCCAAAATTTTCAACTTTAATTCTGAAATTTTCTGTTGAGCATCAAACACTTCTTTTTGTGACTTGATGAACTTTGCATTGAGATCATCATATTCATATGTTTGTAACTTCCGGATCTCACATTCAGCAAATAATTCCTCAAGAACACTTTCTCTTTTCTTCTTGTAAAGTTCAACATCTTTAGTCAAAACTTCATTTTTATCTTGATAAAGAACATTTTCATCTTGAAGCATAGAAATCTTGTTCTGAAGTTTCTCAATAGTAGCTGCCGATTCAATCACAAGAGCATTAGCCGTTTCATACTTTTGTTAAACCGGATAACTCTTTTCAAACAATTTCTCAAAATCTTGTGCCGCATCTAAAGCTTCAGCTTTTGCTTTTTCACATTTTTCTGCCAACTTACTCTAAAACATCCTCATGAACATGAACCAATTCATAATATTTCTTCTGAAATTCCTCCAAATTGGGAACTACAATTTCTCCAGATAACAATTCAGAATCTTTCACCAGAGTAGCATTCTTCTTTCCCAACTTTATACATTCAAGACATTTTGATTCTTTGACTTTAACTTCTTTAATCATTGATATTGTCGTATTGGAATCAGAATCAGTCAGAATACTATCATCATCATCATGCCGAGCAGTCAATGCAACAGTAAATGGAGCATGTTTCCTTTTTGCTTCAGAATCTGCATTCCAGGCAAATTCATTTGGATGCCAAAATGTGTCTGTCAGTTTGTCGTCAACAGAAACAGATTTATTTTCAACCTTGGGAGCTGCATTTGGTGAATGAATAACCAAATGAGCATTTTGACCAGACTTCAATTTATGATCAGTGGAACTTGGACATTCTCGTGCAAAATGTCCATAAACAGAACATTTATAACACTTAACCTTTGACTTGTCCAATCCAATTTTCCCATCTTGATTCAATCTCTTCTTGCCAGTTCTATTGAAAAATTTCTTCGTTCTTCGAACCAACATAGCATATTGCTAGTTCAAATCCATTTCTTCCAAATGATCATAATCGATTTGATCATAATCTTCATTTGTCAATTCAGCATTACTCACAGAACCAGTGATAACCCCGAAATATGAAGATACCAATGAAGACACTAAAGCGTTATAAGCATCGGTAGCTTGAGCAGACAAAGTATTCTGAGTCGAAGAACTAGGAACAGAAACATTACAACCAGTAGAAAAACTAGAAGTTTTAGATTTACGTGCAATAAATGCCGTAGGAGGCGTGGAACTAAGAATATTAGATTTTCCAGCATTCATGGTAGAATCATTATCACCAAAATACACAGCAGGATTTTGAATTTGTGCAGGAAGTGATTTGTTAACCATTAACTCCATATTCCTCGCTTGAATTCTTTGAATTAGATCATTAAATGATAATCTCGGATATTCTTTATCATAAGTGATCATCATCACATAATTTTCCCATTTCTCAGGTAATGCTTCCAACATCTTTTCTTTCATATCAGCTTCTTCCTTTGTCAGACTTACCAAACGCATTTCACTTATTAAGTGAGAAAATATTGCAATCAGATTTGGAATCGATTCGTTTTGATAATACTTGAAACTACCAAAATTCCTTCTTCAAAACTTTCTGACGACTTTTCTTATATTGGTCATTGTCTTCACATCTCTTTTCCAATGCATCCCATAAACTCTTTGATGTGTAGTTAGCCAAAAATTGATGTAGTAACTCTTTAGGCAAAGCCATCGTCAAAGTTCCATATGCTTTCTTTTCATCTTGATATGCTTTCTTTTGTTCAGATGACATCTTTCTTTTAAGTACTCGTTCCCCTGTTTCATCCTTAGGATAAACATATTGATCAGTAAATGACAACCACATATCAATGTCATTTGTGTCCACATATACTTCAAACCGTTTAACCCAACTATGATAATCTTCCAATTTGTGCAATTTAGGAACTTTCTAACTTGTTCCAATTTGGTTATCATAGTTCATCATAGCTTGCATCGTTGCTTGAACCGTATTTTGAATAGCTGCAAACGCTTGAAAATCAGATATTTTGTAAATTATGATTACTGTTCACCCCAAACTTGTCCCGAACCTGAAGTGTTTCGCCGAACTTCATCCGAACCCTGTCCGAACTGGAATGAAAATACCTAACCCTTGCCGAACTTGGGCTTCGGAGACCAACAAACCTTCGTCGAACCTTCGCCGAACTATGTACGAAACCTAACTTCGTAACCAACGTACGTTGACCGAACCTTATCCGAACCTCAACTTCGTTGGCAAACAGTCCGAACTCTATCCGAACCTGGAGTTCGGAGCAGTTACAAGTCAGTTACGCCGAACCTCAGACGAACGCGAACACTATCGACTCCATTTCCGCGATTTTCGGTGTTTTTGAACGAAATTTTTAAACAGGAACTCAGATAAACTCCATAGAAATGATTTAGAAGAAGATTTTTCAGGAAAAGTACACTCGAGATGATCAAATGAGCTCAAAAACTTATATAATTTTCAAAAACCCTCACTTTTTGACTCAAAACTCTAAAAAACAATGATTTCCGATCAGTAGAATGAACCAAAAGCTCCGATACCACTTGAGAATGCATGAGCGTATGATCGTCTACTCAATCGTATAGAAATTAATGTAAAACGAGAGTGAACACAGGAGTACATACAATAAAGTTTGTATTAGACTACAGAGAGTTTACACAAAATGACACATAAAAGATTTTACCAAGCAGTCTATTGAATACAACACAAGACAACTTTTTATACTAGCTAAACCACGACCGTCCGAACCTCAGGTTCGGACAAGGTTCGCCTGGTCCGAACCTAGAGTTTGCCTAGGGTTCGGCCAGAACCAAACTTGCACATCTTGTCTTGTACTCGATACTTCACATGACGATCAGGAACTAGGTACTAACAAAACAGAACTAGAACAACATAGTACTTCCTACAGCGTGTTACATGTTGTATAACTTGAAGGTTCCACAAGGCTATTGTTCTAACTTTTCTAGTTTGGTTATTCTAAAGGACAAGAAACTTGTGGGGATCAAGTCACATGACTATCATATGCTGATGCAACAGTTTCTGCCAATTGCAATTCGGTCAGTCATGGCTGAACTGACAAGATATGCTATTATCAGGCTCTGTTTTTTTTCAAATCAATATGCAGCAAAGAGATCAACGTCGAAGAACTAGATAAATTGCAAGCAGATCTTTGTGTCACACTATGCCTGCTTGAGAAATATTTCCCGCCATCATTTTTTGATGTTATGCTTCATTTGACGGTGCACCTTACCAGGGAGGTAAAATTATGTCGCCCAATATGCTTTCGATGGATGTATCCATTTGAAATGTGTATGAAGGTAGTTAAGGACCACGTGAGAAACAAAACTTATCCAAAAGGGTGCATTGCTGAGGAGAACATTGTAGAAGAAACGATTGAGTTTCTTAGCGAATACCAAAAAAACATCACAACTATTGGTGTTCCAACTAAAAAGCATAGCAGTGCGGATGGAAGTCCTGAGTCAGCTGGTAGATCAGTTGAAGTCTCTCCAGAGCTCCTATCGAAAACGCATTTATTTGTGTTGCTAAATACGCCTGAAATTGAGCATTATATCGAGTAAGTAATGTAGAATATCAACCTTTTTTTATCTGTTTAATTAGTTATAAACTTTTATAGATAACTTCAATTCATGTAATTGTAGAGAACACATGATTTTTTTGGAAAAGAAACATCCTGGTAGTAGATTAAATGAGCTGACTAAGAAGCAGAGCCCAACATTTGGTAAATAGTTACGCAACAAGGTCAGCTAAATTTGCTTATTGTTTTAATTCCGGATGAACTGTAACTTTTCTGAATAACTGGCCTAAGTTGTTCGGAACAACTCTATTTTCTATCCGGATGAACTATAACCTTCTTGGTGAACTGAAACTATTTTCTTATTGTTTTAATTCCGGATGAACTGTAACTTTTCTCAACTGACCTGAATTGTCCGGAACAACTCTATTTTCTATCCGGATGAACTATAACCTTTCTGGTGAACTGAAACTATTTGTTATTGTTTTAATTCCGGATGAACTGTAACTTTCCTGAACAACTGACCTGAATTGTCCGGAACAACTCTATTTTCTATCCGGATGAACTATAACCTTCCTAGTGAATTGAAACTATTTTCTTATAGTTTTAATTCCGGATGAACTATAACTTTCAGGAACAAATGACCTGAGTTGTCCGGACAACTCTTTTTCTATCTGGATGAAGTATAACCTTCCTGGTGAACTAAAACTATTTTCTTATTGTTTTAATTCCGGATGAACTATAACTTTCCTAAAAAAATGACCTGACTTGTCCGGAACAACTTTATTTAATTTTTCGGAAGAACTATAACCTTCTTATTTCTGTTGATAAACCTACTATGAATTTCAGGTTGAAAAGGAGATGGCGGAGTCCCTAGAAACTATATCAGAGACCGTTAGGTAAATTTCACATGGTCCACACAGAAGCGTGAGGAAATATGAAGTATATGACATCAATGGCTATTCATTTCCTACAAGATCTCGAGACGGTAGGGTTTACCAGAACAGTGGGGTTGGTGTAGAGGTAAATGGCATGCACATCTCTAACGAGGTATTAACCTATGGACAAAAACCTTACTATGGGGTTTTAAAAGAGATATGGCTACTAGAATACCATATTAAAAGCATCCCTCTGTTTATGTACGCCTAGGTTGAAAATACACATGGGGTCAAAAAAGATAGTCTTGGTTACACTTTGGTCAACCTTAAAAGACTAGGTCACAAGGAGGAGCTGTCCATTTTCGCATCACACGCACGACAATTGTTTTACGTCAAAGACCATCTGGATAAAAAAACTGCGTATTATCTTTATGACACCTCCTAGAAATTACAGAGATTATTATGAAGACGATGCCAATGAAGAATTTGGTACAGTAGTTTTTCCTCACAACGATAATGTATTGCCACCCGTAGATACATGTGACAATGTTTACCATACAGCTGACTGTACTGGAATGATATTACGTAAACCGATTAATTGATCATTTTAATGTTTTTGAATTTTAGCAAATTACAGTCTCAACAATATTTGGTTTTTTTTCATTATGTATTATGGAACATTATGGATCTTAATTTTGAGTCAAGTGTTTCATTTTTTTATTGTGCTTGTAGGTCTCATCTCTTTAACCAAACCAGAGTCAATAAAAGTAAAAAATAAATAAACAAAATCAACTACTGCTTTAACAAACACAATTACATACATAATCCAAAGGGTATGATACCATTAATACATAGATCTATAAAATTACAACTTAAAAACTACTAACTTAAAAGGGAGAAGAAGCG
Source organism: Deinandra increscens subsp. villosa (assembly GCA_039602395.1). Lineage (NCBI taxonomy): Eukaryota > Viridiplantae > Streptophyta > Magnoliopsida > Asterales > Asteraceae > Deinandra > Deinandra increscens. The sequence continues at coordinate 73,537,366 of JBCNJP010000012.1, read as the reverse complement.
GCTGAAGAAAAATTAGGTTCGTGGGGCCAAAAGACGTGACAAATTAATCCCTCTTTGCTTTTTCACAAGAACTTGCTTCTGATCAAAAGGGAGAAGAAGTGGCTGAAGAGAAATCAGGTTCATGGGGCCAAAAGATGTGACAAATTAATCCCTCTTTGCTTTCTCACAAGCACTTGCTTCTAATCAAAAGGGAGAAGAAGAGGCTGAAGAAAAATCGGGTTCATGGGGACAAAAGGGAGATAAGCACCTGAAGAATACAAGTGCTTCAAACCTTATCATGTGCCCTTACTGCTGCCTGTTATAAAATTATACAATGACTTAAAATCTGCTCTCAGTAAAGCATTTGATTGAACCATTAGAGACTCCTCGTCTCCATGGTTTCCAGAATAACTTAAAATCTACTCCCAGGAGATACAGAGTGCAATTCTTTCCTGCACAAGAAAAAATTACCAAATCCGAGACGTATATTTCAATCGATTTTCAGTGGTGAAGATGATAACTTACCGTTTTCCACATACGGATGACGCCAATTCCACAATTTTTGACGGCGATGATTGACAAAAAACAGAGAGAGAGACTGGGAGAAAACGCGCATGGTGGAGATGATGATGAAAACTGATAGAGAGATAAGTATATATCGATACTCGAGGGGCATGGTAGATGGAGATTTGAACGATAAGTAAATGAAAAAGTAAATGAAAATTAATGATTACAAGCGTCGTCGACTGTTGGTCTTCTTTTAGCCATCCAAAATTAATATATCGTGACCATTTGTCATAATTTGTCACACATACAATGTTTAATATGAGTGGCCATATCATAAGATAATCAAACATGATAAACATATATAACCATCATATATTCAATTCTAACTACTAATATCATAACCAAATAAACATATAAAATATTGTTCTTAATTTCTTCATAAACATATACATCAATTAATTAATAATCCGGATCACTGCAATCTTCGGATATGTATCCTGAACTTGCATCCTCATCATCATCATCATTACGTCTGTTTTGGTCAAATTTTCACAAAGGAATTTCGTATTCTAAACTTTGAATGTGAGGTAGTGTGCTTGTCAATATGCTCGAAATATAAAATTGAACACGAGGATGTAACGAGGGAAAATCCAGAATCCTTTTGAGTTTCCTCTAGGAATCCTGGCAAAAAACCTCGGGAGCCGGCCTGAAGAGCCTGCTGCCTAGCAGTTTTATTAATAGGAAACAAAGAATTACAGAGTTTTGGAGGTTTGATCGATTGACACTAAGTGTTTACAATGATCGTAAGCTAACAGAGCTATTGTGCGTCGGGTGTGTGTGTTCTAAGTCAATCGAATCCTCGTTTATATAAGAATTACAAAAATAACAAACTTTCCGGGATTCCTGGGATCCTATCGTCCAACTAACTTGACCGTTACTAGCCTCTCCGTTCACTTGGTCCACGATTTTCTTTAACTGGAACTTGTATTTCGGAAGTAGTTGGTGACTTCAAAGGTACCTAGTCAAATAGGCACGTGGCAAATATAAGGGTTAGTTAAAAAAAACAAATCAGGATACCTGAACGAGTGGGATTCCCAGACGATAATAAGATTCCTGAACCACATGAGCTTCCTGCGAGCATCCTGAAAATATACCCTCAACAATTGCCCCTTGAATTTCAACAGATGTAGATAAGCTTCGTCAGCTGTTAAAATTCAAAAAGATCCGTTTTTCACGGCGTTTACACGGTGAATGTAGTTGGGATGTGACTGATTTCTCGGCACCCAACGGATGTGATGGTAATCATAATATTCTTTAAATAGGAGATCACAAAATAAGATTTTCACCATCTTCTTCACAAAACCTCTCGAGCTTCTCCGATATTCCAGGTCAGTCCTTCTTCATCTTTCTTATTTCCTTCTTGTTTTTCGGCCATGGCCAGGAGAAACACCCGATCATCTTCTTCTCTTGATTCTTCGGCTGTCGTGGACTTTCACGATCAGGGGTATATTATCCCCGATGAGGAAGAAACCTGTAATTTTGACGACGGCGACATCCACGAGTTGAAGAACTCCGGTATCTTTCCGCCGGGAACGATTTTTCGATCCTTCGACCCTCAAGCAAAGTCCGACTTCATCTCCACTACCTGGGGTTGCTTTATGTACTACCTTTTCTTGCTTGGAATGACACCCCCCTCTCCGTAGCTCATCACCCAATTCTTCAAGACTACCCGACTCTCCTACTCCCAAACCATGCCAATGGTTTGGAGAATCATGTACTCTCTTGACCAGTTGAATCAAACCAGGGATCTCAACATTGGGATTCCTGAGATCCATGAAGCATACCCACTAAGAACCCATGGTTGCAGCCGGTTTGTCTTAATGGCTCGCACCTCCACCTCCCAGTTGATTCCCCGAGCTTCCCACAATGACCATGACTAGAAGAAACATTTCTTCTTCGTCAAACGAGACTCGATTCCTGGGGGGACGGAGTTGCCGTTGAAGTGGGTTGAAAAGGGTAGGATATTGATTTCTTTTGTTGTTACCGGATTTCGAATATGTATCTGACTTTTCTTGTTGTTTTCTTTTTTGCAGCGCCCAAGTTTGAGAATCTCATCAAGAAGCAGCCGGATTTTAAGAAGCTCGAAGCACTCTACCAGATTCCTGCTAGCGAGAGAGCCCTGGTCCTTGAAGCAGCTGCCAGTGAACACAGCTACTCGGCTGATCATACTCCCGCTATGTCTGGTAAGTTTTTGTAGGATTATAAACTGTTCACTTATTCAAGCATCCTGGATGTTGACAACCTGTTTCTGTTTGCAGCTCACAAATCAAGCTCCTCGCCTTTGAAGGACCTAGACCACTTGCTCAAGATTAAAAAGGAGCAGCTTGAACAGCCTGCCTCCTCCAAGCCGCCTGTCAGCCGGCCAAAGGCCTCGGCTTCTAAGAAGCGGAAGGCACCTGAGACTCCCGCGGCTCCCGTGTACCTGAATACTTTTGAAGATCTTGCCCCTTCTGAGGTCAGCAACAAGATCCTTGTTGGTACTAGAATTCAGGAGACGATAAGCAGCTCGCATCAGCTCGTAGGCACTTCATGGTAAGGATCCTGAATAATATTTACTTACTAACGGTTGCTTCTCTATTGTTTGTTACTCGCAGGTTGACTTGGTCATTCATCACGTGTCCTAAAGACTCGGTCTATCAACAGAATCATGGGTCGGTTGGGATTCAAACGGCTAGTTGGCGAACGTGGACTTAGTTGCTATTTCTTAGGAAAGTTTGTTGCTATGTATTTCGTATTTAAACAGAGCTCTAGGCTTACACACAACACACGATACTCGCTATCAAAACTCTCTGTAACACTTAGAATACGAGCTCATTTACATTTGTACCAAATACTTTCATCATATAAAAGTTTTAGGAGGCAGGTACTTTGAACCGGCCCCCGAGGTTTTTTGCTAGGCTCCTTGAGGATACTCAAGGATTCCTGGATTTTCCCTCGTTACATCCTCGTGTCAATCTGAACAATTACATTTTCATCTTTATTTTACATCAAACACGCTACCTCACTTACAAAGTTTGATCAACTAATTGCTTAGGCAGTTTTTGACCAAAACAATTTGGCGCCCACCGTGGGGCAAACGGTGTTTGAATTCAGCTAAAAGCCTTGATCTTCTTCCCATAACCAATTCTTGAAAATGTCGACTCAACCAAAGATTACTTCGAAATCTGTTTCGTCCACTAAACCGACTGTGAGCACCGGTCTTCCCCCAATGACGAAGAAAGCAACTGATACTGATGCTAAAAGAACGGAATACCCTACTTTTACTGGTTCTCAAGGTACGTCCACTAACTCTGCTATTTCTAATGATGATCTCTATGTTTTGATCAGGCAGATGAAGGCCCGTGCGGATGAACAAAGCAAAACCAACGAGATAATGATGAAGGAGATCATGGAATTGAAGAAATCTAAGAAACCAGTGGAGGAGATTAGCCCGTTGATGCCAAAATCATTCGGGTTCGACTCTCCGGAAATATCGGAGCAGCCAAAACAGAAAATAAACCCCTTCACTGCTCAAAAATCAGGTGTTGCAACAACTACTACTGCGAGATTTTCGGGCCCTCAGCAACAGAAGAGTCCCGGAGTGACAGATCTGGGATACTCTGGGTTCTACTCCGAGCAGCCCCTAGAATCTTATTACGGTGGATATGGAAGTCAGCAGCCGCCGAGATGCTCGAGTCAGCAACCATCCGGGTCGCTAAGTCACCGGGTGCCAACGGTATCAATGCAACAACCTGTATCTCAGCCACAGCGGTTTGCTGCAACGAACCCTCATGAGCCTTGGAGTCAGCAATCAGCAATGCCTACTCCTCAAATGCTTCAGGGATCATCATCTCAGCCATTCCAACAATATCGGAGCCGCTTCCGAGCTGCTCAAGATCCTCAAGGGTCCTTGTTTTCTTATCCTACTGTCTCTGCAGGTGCAATCCCAGGTTCATCTCAAGAAATGCATGAAGGAGACTTCATCCCCATGCAAGTGGAGACTACAACTGAGCCAACCGTCGTTAGAGATACTGGATATGGACCTCAAATCCCTCTACAAACTTCCAGGGCTGGTAACAACTTTGATAATTATTATACTAACCCTAACCAAGGAATTGTGCAGGATGCAGGTATTGACCCCGTCATCGCCAGGGAACTTCAGAGGTTGAAAGACATGATCTCAAGTGTTCCTGGTGTTATTCGTCCAATTCCTGAAGTGCCAGCGGGCAGCCACAGAATTTCCAGATTTGCATGGCCCATCTGTGACGTAGAGATACCGAAAAGATTTCAGACCCCCAACATGAAACTCTACGATGGAACCACAGATCCTGAGGAGCACGTGGCACAATACAGGGAGCGAATGGAGATCAACCCCATTCCTGCAAACATCAAAGAAGCTTGCTTATGCAAGGGATTTGGTTCAACACTGACAGGACCAGCCTTGAAATGGCTACTCAGTATCCCTCCTAACACTATTACTTCTTTTCCCCACTTGGTTAACTTGTTTAATAACCAGTTTTCTTGCAGCAGGAGCTTTGAGAAGCTCACTGGTGATTTGTACAGGATAGTTCAGAAGCCCAGTGAATCCCTAAGGGATTATGTGGCCAGATTCGGTCGAGAAGCTCTAGATATCCCTAACCTGGATATGGCTGCAGCTGTGGAAGCTTTCAAAATGGGGATTAGAGGGGATTCCCGCTTTTATGATGATTTGGTTATGACTCCTTGCAGGAACCTTGATGAAGTCAGGACAAGAGCACTAAGATTCATCAGATTGGAAGATGACAAGAAGGTCCAAAAGAGAGGTGATGAATCATTAGGCAGGAAAACAGATTCTCCCGCAAAGCAACAACGAACAAAACCCTATTACAGAAATGATAATTCTAGGGTCAATGCAATTGAAGATGAAGACGACGAAGAAGATTTCCCAAAGGTATCTGATTACTGTTTTTCTGTTGACACAAGTGGTGTGTTGTGTGCCTTGCAGGATCTAGGTGACAGAGCCAGGTGGCCAAGAAAATCGGATAAGCAAGGATCATGGAAAGACAAGTCTAAATGGTGTGCTTACCACGAAGATTTCGGGCACTTAACGGATGACTGCATAGCACTTCGGAAGGAAATCAGTTACCTGCTCAGCAAAGGGCACCTCAAAGAGTTGTTTGGCAGAAAGAGAAGCAAAACTCAAGAAGCTGCCGAGCTGCCCAAAAGAGCTCAATCACCACCAGCAGACGCAAAAGTAATCAACTTCATCTCAGGAGGATCTGACATATGTGGAGCTTCCTTCTCATCAGCAAAAAGACATGCAAAGGAGGCTAAAATGGATCAAGGCAGTCGGCCAAAGAAGAATGCGATTTTGACTGAAGACAAAGTCATTTCTTTTGACGAAACTGATAAGCTGGAAATCCAAGATCCTCATCACGACAGTCTGGTAATTACGTTATGTATTGCTAACCATTATGTTCGCAGGATCCTGATAGACAATGGCAGTTCAGTCAACATTATTCAATTGGACGTGCTTAAAAAGATGAGCATTCCGGAAGAAAACATAATTCCAAGATCCTCGGTATTAGTAGGATTCAGCGGAGAAACCAAGCATACCGTTGGAGACATCAAGCTTCCTGTTTACGTAGAAGGAGTCAACTCCATGCAGAAATTCTGCGTTATTGATTCCCTGCCTTGTTGCAATGTAATCTTGGGAAGGCCATGGATCCATGACATGAAAGCAGTTCCATCTACCTATCATCAATGTGTGAAGCTTCCCACACCTTGGGGAGTTGTAAGAATATCAAGTGATCAACAAGAAGCTAAAGACTGCTACACTTCTGCAATGAAAAACACCATCAAATCCAAGCCAGCATAGCAATTAAAGAAGCCAGCACGAAGAATTCAGATGACAAAGGAGTTGGAAATCAAAGAAGTTCAACTTAATCCTGAAGATCCTGAAATCAAAGTGCTGGTAGGAACCAATATTCCTGAGGATATTGAGGAGCAGCTCGTGAGCCTCTTGAAGTCCAGAGTCACAACGTTTGCATGGAAACATGAAGACATGACAGGTATATCTAAAGATATTATTACTCATAAACTTGGTATAGATGATTCTTTCAGGCCAATACATCAGAAAAGAAGGAAGTTCGCTCCTGAGAGAAACATCATAATCCAAGAAGAAGTTGACAGGCTGCTCAAGTCAAAAATGATTAGAGAAGTTAAATATCCTCGATGGCTGGCTAATGTGGTGGTAGTCCAGAAGAAGAATGGTAAGTGGAGGGTATGTGTAGACTACACAGACCTAAACAAGGCCTGTCCAAAAGACCCATTCCCTCTACCACATATTGATTCTATGGTGGACGCGACTGCCGGGCATGAGATGTTGACTTTTATGGATGCATCTTCGGGCTTTCAACAAATTCAAATGGAACCATCAGATCAGGAAGACACGGCCTTCATGACTCCCACAGGTATTTATTGTTATATTGCAATGCCTTTTGGTTTACGAAATGCAGGTGCTACATACCAAAGGCTGGTCAACATGATGTTTAAAGACAAACTGGGGGACACCATGGAAGTATACATAGATGATATGGTGGTGAAATCGAAGAAAGCAGAAGATCATCCCAAAGATCTTGAAGCCGCATTTGATATCCTGGACCAGTTCAACATGAAATTGAATCCTTCCAAGTGCCATTTCGGAGTAAGAGCCGGCAAATTCTTGGGCTTCATGGTTACTGAAAGAGGAATAGAAGCCAGCCCTGAGCAGATACAAGCTATTATAAACTTGAAGTCTCCAACAAATGTTAAAGAAGTTCAAAGATTGACTGGAAGAGTAGCAGCACTTAACAGATTCATATCAAGATCTTCCGAAAAGAGCAAAGAATTCTATGACATATTGAAGAAAAACAAAAAGTTCGAATGGGGTGAGAAGCATGAAGCAGCTCTGAGCTCCTTGAAAGAATATTTGTCATCCGCTCCGCTTCTGATGCAACCAGTTAAAGGCGAGCCACTGTCTCTCTATCTAGCAGTTTCAGGCAGCTCAGTAAGTGCTGTGCTTGTGAAGGATCATGAGGGGCAGCAGCATCCAGTATACTATGTAAGCAAAACATTGCTAGATGCTGAAACCAGGTATTCTTATTTAGAAAAATTGATTTTAGCCCTTGTCATGGCTTCTCAAAAGTTAAGACATTATTTTGAAACTCATGTTATTTATGTGAAAACTAACTATCCTATTAAGTGTGTCTTAAGAAAGCCAGAGATGTCTGGAAGAATGGCGAAATGGGCAGTTAAATTAAGTGCCTATGACATCATATATGAACCAAGAACAGCGATCAAGTCACAAGCCTTAGCAGACTTTGTGGCTGATTTCAGCAGCGACATACTGCCAGAAGTTGAACTAGAAGTCAAGCAGCTCGAAGAAGCTTCAGGCAGCTGGGTCTTGTATACAGATGGAGCATCTAATGTTAGAGGTACAGGATTGGGTGCGCTACTGAAATCGCCACAGGGGGACATTATCCCTCTATCTATCCACTGTGAATTCAAGGCTACTAATAATGAAGCCGAATACGAAGCTTTAATTGCAGGATTACAACTCGCTAAAGATATGGGTATCCAACACATTCAAGTTTTTATTGATTCCTTGTTATTAACTAACCAATTTAATGGATCCTATGCAGTGAAAGGCGAAAGGCTAACCAAATATCTAGACCTTGTAAAACAATTAGCATTATCCTTTGAATATTGCAGCATATCACAGGTACCTAGAGAAGAAAACGCAGAAGCTGATGCTTTGGCAAATTTAGCATCATCTTTAAGGATCCCAGAAGGTGTCAAGATTCCCATAACTCACATCCTGACACCGGCAATTGAAGAACAAGAAGTTAATGATGTTACAACAGATAAAGATCAAGAAATGACAGACTCTCAGGATCCTCAAGAATCCTGGACCTATCCTATCAGGAGATTTATTCAAGAAGGAGAAATCCCCAAAAACGAGAACTCTAGACTCTTCCGAACAAAGGTAATTCCATATTCAATAATAAATGGTATCTTATATAAGAAATCTCTTGCAGGACCATATTTGAGATGCCTCGAGCAGCCTGAAGCACTTGAAGTACTCCAGGATATTCATGAAGGCGATTGTGGCAATCACACTGGGGGCAGATCACTATATTCAAAAGTATTAAGAACAGGATACTACTGGCCCACCATGAAGAAGGATGCTATGGCCTTTGTTCAGAAGTGTGATGCATGTCAGCGGCACGGCAACATCCTCCATCAGCCTGCTGAGCCGCTCCATTCAATATCATCTCCATGGCCGTTCATGAAATGGGGAATGGATATAGTTGGTAAGCTGCCTGTAGCACCTGGAGGAAAAGTCTTCATGCTGGCTATGACAGACTACTTTTCTAAGTGGATTGAAGCCGAAGCTTTTGTTCAAGTTAGAGAAAAGGAAGTAATTTCCTTTATCAAAAGGAATATCTTAACAAGATTTGGAATTCCATCAGAAATAGTGTGCGACAATGGATCTCAATTTATTGGAAAAAGGACAACAAGTTTTTGTGAGGCATGGGGCATCAAGATGGTAACTTCAACTCCCATACATCCACAAGCTAACGGCCAAGCAGAATCGAGCAATAAGATTATCATCAATAACCTCAAGAAGAAGCTAGGAGACAAGAAAGGAAAATGGGCTGAAGAGCTACCTTTCGTATTATGGGCTGACAGAACGACCTCCAAGAATGCTACTGGTCGAACACCATTTTCCTTAGTGTTTGGATCCGAAGCTGTAATTCCCACTGAGATGGTGATGCCAACCGCGAGAACAAGCTGCCGGGATTTTGAAGCAAACAAGCAAGAGCTCCTTGAAGATCTTGAAACAATTGAAGAAATCAGAGACCTCGCAAAATTTAGGATGGCAGCATACCAGCAAAGGATAGCCAAATCTTATAACAGGAATCTCAGAATCAGAAGATTTCAAGTAGGAGATCTGGTACTCAGGAAAGCTTTTCAAAATACAACCAATCCGGCACATGGGAAACTCGCGCCTAAATGGGAAGGACCCTACCTGGTGGATTCAGAAGCTGGAAAAGGAGCATACAGGTTAGCTACTATGGAAGGTGAGCTGCTCCCAAGAGCTTGGAATGCAATTCATTTGAAGTTATATTTTATGTAAGTTCTCTTTGGATCCTTTGAGCATATCAGAGAATCCTTGTCCAAACTTCGAGAACCTCAGGTATGATTTTTACCCTTATTTCATTTTCACATTATTATCTTTGTGGAATGTGTACTGACTTAGGCATCGGAGGGGTGTTAGCAAAACTAACACCCACCCCTCACCGAGCCTTGAAGTGTTTTGTAGGTGCTCCGAGCGTCCTACCATAAGCTAGAGGCTGATCACCTCTTCTAAGTCTAAAGCATTCTGAATGCTGTCAAAAGGTTTAGGAGGTTTTCACCTTCTCGTTCACTAATGGGAATCGCCAGGAGCGCAAGACCCTCGCCAGGAGCGCATGATGGTGGCCTGTGGTTCAAGGTGGTGCGACCAGTCCATCTAAGGGTGGCTGATAATTTCATCACTGTTGGCCATAGAGTGCACTTCAAAATGGATGGCAGACGTGTCATCTCAAAGATTCTAAGGTTTTTGGCATTTTCATGTCAACAAAGGTTTAGACATATTCGTGTCTCTCAAGTTTTGGGCTTGACCCCAGTTGGCTTAGTCCCAAGTATTTTTGAGCTTGTCCTCAGATTAGCAAAGGTTTTTAATGTTTTCACATTAACTAAAGGTTTAGACACATTTGTGTCTCTCAAGTTTTGGGCTTGACCCCAGTTGGCTTAGACCCAAGATTAATAGAACATTTCGTATCTCAGGAGTCAAGGGAAGGCTTGGCCTTTGCTTAACTCATTCCTAAGTATTCAAGATTTATAAGGCATTTCACGCCTCAAAGAATTACTCTCAGTTTTATCGAAATTTCACCGAGTCTATCTTAAGGATTCCTAAGGATCCTCATGGATCCTGACTATCTCAACGGTTGGAGTACTTTCGAACAGGTGACATTGGTAATGTATATATTACATATTTTATCACTAACTAAGTATTGGTTAGCATCATGGTTTGTTAATTTTGACAAGTTTTATAAACTTCTAAGTTTTTAAACTAAGTTATGCTACTGAGCATCCTACGGGATTCTCATTCAAATATTTTCAGAATTTACTACATAACAAGCAACACACCATGATGATCAAAATACTACTAAGTCATATTTATGCAGGAAATTAGAGAAGTTGACCCCAGGCTTCGTCTTGGAACCCAAGATCCCTCCACCTAAGGCCAACTATATTGTCTAAAGGAGCTTGGACTTCGCCTTGAAACTCAAGGTCCCTCCATCCAAGCCCCCAAAAAGTTAAACTACCATTGTTTACAAAAGCTTCATCACAAATGACAAAGAATTAGTCTTCAACTCGAAACCGAAAGCAAAAGTAAGTTTCTGTACATACCTGCAGACATGGTTCTTGAAGGATTGGGAGATTGTTGAGAAACGGATCGGGCACTTGAGGCGTCTTCTGGCAAACAACTTCTTTCTGTTACGGGGATGCTGTAGAGATTCTTGAGCTTCTTGGCAGATTCCTTGGTCGGCTTGATCAGAGCTTCAAACTTGGGAGCTGCGGAAACAAAAAAGAAACAAGTGCATTAGTAAAAGAAATTGGGAAAGATACAAATTTTGAATATCAGGATAACTCTTCCTACCCTTAACGACCCACTGGGTAGGAAGGTTCTTGCACCCGATAAGGCTACTTCTTTTTACAAAAAAGTATTGACGCCTCCAATCGTGATCGTTGTGAGAGACCCTGGGAATCATCGGAGCTTCTCCAGTTCGAATTTTCAAGACGAATCTACTGTTACCGTGAGTGGCCAACCGGTAAATTTTACAAATCTCAGCAACTCCGATGTTCAGATTATGGGACTGGTTCAAATTTTCAAGAGAGAACAGAATTCGCCACACCATTGGCATAACTTGGGAGTAAGCAAGACCGGTGACGGAAAAGAACTCGTTCACCAGGGTCGGAAACGGAAATGTCATGCCAAGAAGAAAAGGGTAGTTCAGGAAACAAACCCAGTCGTCGGAGATATGGTCGGCTTTCAAAGAAGGGTCAAATGGACGAATTTCAGCTCCAGCGGGGAAACAGGAGGATCGTTTCAACATTGCGATCTTGCGATCGTCAAAATTACAAGTTTCCTCCGCCGTCGCCGGGAGGAGACCTTGGTCAGTAAACTCGTCGGCCACTTGGTCGGAGACCGTGGCCGATGACTGCGCTGGATTTTTCCCCATGCTCAGAGAAAACAAGAAGGGGGGAACAAGAAACTAACCTGGAGGAGACGCAAGGAGCTCTAGGGTTTCGCCGAGAAGAAGATGTGGTGAAGAATGAAAATGGTGAGAAGATTATAAAGGGATAATCTAACGGGAACTTCGCCTGGGAAGTTGAGACTAATTACTCCCCGTCAAATCATAGTTACTTAGCGATAAGCCACGAATTCAAATTTTCGACAGCTGTCTCGCATGCGCCAACTGCCAAAAATTTGGGGGCAATTGTTGGTACTAGAATTCAGGAGACGATAAGCAGCTCGCATCAGCTCGTAGGCACTTCATGGTAAGGATCCTGAATAATATTTACTTACTAACGGTTGCTTCTCTATTGTTTGTTACTCGCAGGTTGACTTGGTCATTCATCACGTGTCCTAAAGACTCGGTCTATCAACAGAATCATGGGTCGGTTGGGATTCAAACGGCTAGTTGGCGAACGTGGACTTAGTTGCTATTTCTTAGGAAAGTTTGTTGCTATGTATTTCGTATTTAAACAGAGCTCTAGGCTTACACACAACACACGATACTCGCTATCAAAACTCTCTGTAACACTTAGAATTCGAGCTCATTTACTTTGTACCAAATACTTTCATCATATAAAAGTTTTAGGAGGCAGGTACTTTGAACCGGCCCCCGAGGTTTTTTGCTAGGCTCCTTGAGGATACTCAAGGATTCCTGGATTTTCCCTCGTTACATCCTCGTGTCAATCTGAACAATTACATTTTCATCTTTATTTTACATCAAACACGCTACCTCACTTACAAAGTTTGATCAACTAATTGCTTAGGCAGTTTTTGACCAAAACAATCCTCTCGATGCAAACTATGATCAACCTGGTAAGAAGCTCAAATAATGTTTACGTTAGTTTCATACCTGTTGCAGCTGCTGACCAGGATTCCTGTTTGTGCAGGGTATTGAGAAGTTGAGCACCCAAGCCATGGATATGGAGAGGAAACTATCCGAGGCCAACGAGAAGATTCAGGCCCAAGCTGACACTGCTAAGGGTAAGACCCTGTTTTACGAGCACAAGCTCACCGAACAGCATCTGGCCCTAGAAGCCAAGATGGCCAGCAAAGCTGAGACTGGCCAACTTTCAGCTGCCCGGAGCGTCCTGGAATGCAAAATCCAAATGGCGGTTGAGGCTGAGGCGGCTGGTTTCCAAGTGCCAGGCTGGGACGTCGCAGGCTGGAGGCTAGTCCTGGAATCGTTAGGAGGAATAGACGGTGATGTGGCAGGGAAGGATGGGAATGATGGTGGCTCCTCAAAGACGGTTCCGGATTCTCCAGTGGCGATGACAAGGGCTTACGTGATGGAGCTGGGAGAGGGCAAGAAGCTGGAGGACGTGGTGAAGCCGGTGGAGGAAGGGAAGGTAGTGGGCGATGAGGATAATGCAACGGTCTGAGCCCACTTTTTTATGTTTTTGTGGTTTTTGATGGAACATTTCATGGTTCCTGTAATAGACAAGTAACAAACAAACAATGGTAGGGATCCTGGTGGAGGGATCTTGGGTTTACAAGACGAAACCAGTATTTTTAAAAACTTTTGACTTCTGAGCATCTCAAGTGGAGGGATCCTGAGGTTTTCAGGATGAAGCTTGGGAAGCTCAAAACCTTTCGTGCATGTTAATAATATCAGTATCTTTTGGCTTCTCATTTTATGTCTTGCATTGAAATTTTTGTAGATAGGATTAGTTATAAAATATTAATCAAAAATCTTTAAAGAGATTTATACATTGGGAAGTAATTTGAGATTTGAACAATTAAATAGGTTATATTCCAAGATCGATCAAATAAAAACTTAACTCACCTGACCTTCGAATGTTACCTTAGTCGCCTTCTTGATTCAAACTGTTGTTTTTCATTTCATCTTATTTGGGATTCTGGTAAGAATCCTGAGATCACTTTTCTCACAATCGTCTCAACTTCCTCAGGAACCTGAAACAAACCTAAGAAGCTTCTTGGCCTTCGGCCGAAGCTAATGCTTCTGGAAATAAAATGGTAAGTTTAAAAATGAGATGGGGATAAACCCGGGATTCTTGGGACTAAGCCAAAACTGGGGACAAGGCCTTTTTACTTGGGACTAAGCTAAAACTGGGGACAAGCCCATACGTATGTGACATGATAATGCCAAAACCTTAGATAACACGTCAGTATTATAAACCTTGAGAATCCGCCCAGCAGCCTACAATGACAAGATTATCAGCCACCCCTGGGATGGACTGGTCCGGCCATTTTGAGCATACTGGTGGACAACGTGCGCTCCTGGCGAGGGTCGTGCGTAACTGGCGATCACCCAAACTTAGGAGAGGAGTCAGCCTCTCAAACCTTAGAGGGTATGCAGGATACCTTAAACGTAGGAGAGGTGGCCAACCTCTAACTGGGGTTATACCCAAAATGCTTAGGATTCTCGAAATCTGCAAAACACTCAACACTTGGTGAAGGGTGGGTGTTAGCTCAGTTAACACCACTCCGATTCTTAATTCAGTATTGTGTAATAAAGATAATAATATCAGTATTGAAATCGGATTAGCATACGTACCTAGTAGTATTTTGGCAGTGAGGATCCTTGGGATTCCGAGAGGATTCCAGTGGGATTCTTACATAAAATAAGCTTTGAGGTGTATGGTGTTCCAGTCTTCTGGTAGGTTTCTCCTTCCATATTTACCAAACGGTATGCCCCCTTTCCTTCTTCAGAATCTATAAGGTAAGGGCCCTCCCATTTGGGTGCTAACTTCCCAACAGCAGGGTTGGTAGTATTCTGGAAAGCCTTTCTTAAGACCAAGTCACCTACTTGGAATCTTCTCAGCCTTGTGTTCTTGTTATAGGATTTTTCTATCCGATGTTGATAAGATGCCATCCTGATTCTGGCCATATCTCTGAGCTCCTCAACCGTTTTGAGATCCTGAAGGAGATTCTGGCTGTTGGTTTCAGGATCCTGGCAGTTGACTCTGGCTGTAGGAAGTACCATTTCTGTACGGATCACAGCTTCTGCTCCAAAATCTAATGAGAATGGCGTTTGGCCAGTAGCATTCTTAGGTGTGGTTCTATCTGCCCAAAGAACAAAATGGCAGCTCCTCAGCCCATTTCCCTTTCTTGGAGCCCAGCTTCTTCTTGAGGTTGTTGATTATGATCTTATTGCTGGATTTCGCCTGTCCATTAGCCTGAGGGTGGACAGGTGTTGAAGTGATCATCTTGATGCCCTAGCTTTCACAAAAGCTTGTAGTTCTCTTGCCGATAAACTGGGAGCCATTGTCGCATATGATTTCTGCCGGAATCCCAAATCTGGTGAGGATGTTCCTTTGATGAAGGATATCACTTTTTTCTCCCTCACTTGAGCATAGGATTGTACTTCAATCCACTTGGAGAAATTGTCTATCATTGCAAGCATAAACACCTTTCCTCCAGCAGCCTTTGGCAGCTTACCCACAATATCCATGCCCCACTTCATAAATGGCCATGGGGATACTATAGGATGAAGATGCTCAGCGGGTTGGTGTTGAATATTGTCATGCCTTTGACAAGCATCGCATTTCTGTGAGAAGCTCGTGGCGTCCTTCTTCATGGTTGGCCAATAATATCCGAATCTGAGAACTTTAGAGAACAATGCTCTGCCCCCGGTATGGTTCCCGCATTCTCCACTGTGGATGTCTTCGAGCACCTCAAGAGCTTCTGACTTCTCTAGGCACCTTAGGTAGACACCTGCAAGAGATCTTCTATATAGGATATTATTAATAATAGTATAGGGTACTACCTTTTTGCGAAAGGCTCTGGGGTTTTCGCCCTTGTGAATCTCCTCATCTTTAAGATACTTCCTGATCGGGTAAGTCCAGGATTCCTGAGCATCTTCAGGATTCTCAACATCCGCACCCACATTACTGTTAACAGCCTAAGCTTCCTGTTGAGCTATCGCTGGTGTCAGGATGTGAATTATTGGAATCTTGACATCCTCAGGGATCCTGAGCGATGAAGCCAAGTTTGCTAAGGCATCGGCTTCTGCATTATCTTCTCTCGGCACCTGCGAAATGTTAAAATTTTTGAAAAATAGAGATAATTTTTTAACAATTTCAAGATACTTGATCAGATTCTCCCCTCTCACTGCATAAGAGCCATTAAATTGGTTAGTCAATAAAAGAGAATCAACAAGTACTTGAATAGACAGGATTCCCATATCCCTGGCCAGTTGTAATCCAGCAATTAAAGCTTCATACTCAGCTTCATTGTTGGTAGCCTGGAATTCCCAGGATATGGATAGAGGTATTATGTCCCCCTGTGGCGATTTTAGCAGGATTCTCAGTCATGTTCCTCTGACATTTTAGGAGCCGTCAGTATGGAGGATCTAGTCTTCCTTGAGCTTCTCAAGTTGCGGGACTTCCTTCTCAACTTCTAGTTCAATGTCACTGCTGAAATCCGCCACAAAATCAGCTAATTCTTGGGACTTAATTGTTGTTCTTGGTTCATATTTGATGTCGTATGCACTCAGCTTGACTGCCCACTTAGCCATCCTACCTGACATTTCTGGCTACCTGAGAACCGCCTTAATAGGATAGTTAGATTTTACAATTATAACATGAGTTTCAAAATAATGTCTAACTTTAGTGGAAGCCATTATAAGAGCTAGAATTAGTTTTTCAAGGTGAGAGTACCTGGACTCCGCGTCTAGCAGAGTTTTACTTACATAATATACCGGATGCTACTGGTCTTGATGGTTTTTTACCAGGATTGCATTGATTGAGCTTCCGGAAACAGCGAGATACAAATATAGCGGCTCCCTATCTTCTGGTTTCATCAATATTGGGGCTGCTGACAGGTAGTCTTTCAGGCATCTCAGAGCTTCTTCGTGCTTCTTAGTCCACTCAAATTTCTTGTTTTTCCTCAGAATATCATAGAAATCCTTACTTTTTTCTAAGGATCTTGAAATGAACCTATTGAGTGTCACGATTCTTCCTGTCAACCTTTGTACCTCTTTTACATTTGATGGAGATTTTAAATTTACGATTGCTTTGATTTGCTCTGGACTTGCTTCGATCCCTCTTTCGGGAACCATGTATCCTAAGAATTTTCCAGCTCGCACCCCAAAGTGGCATTTAGAGAAATTGAGCTTCATGTTATATTGATCAAGGATATCGAAGGCAGTTTGGAGATTCCTAACATGATCTTCTGCTTTCTTGGATTTCACCACTATGTCATCTATGTAGACTTCCAACGTGTCCCCCAGCTTCTCTTTGAACATCATATTGACGAGCCTCTGGTAGGTGGAACCTGCATTTCTTAAACCAAAGGGCATAGCAGTGTAACAATATATACATGTTGGAGTCATAAAAGCTGTATGCTCCTGGTCACATGGTTCCATCTGAATTTGTTGGAATCCTGCTGAAGCATCCATGAAGGTGAGCATCTCAAGCATCCATGAAGGTGAGCATCTCAAGCATCCATGAAGGTGAGCATCTCGTGACCAGCCGTGGCATCCACCATAGCATCAATATGGGGAAGTGGAAAAGGATCCTTAGGACAGGCCTTATTCAAGTCTATGTAATCAACACAAACTCTCCACTTTCCATTCTTCTCCTGGACCACCACTACGTTTGCTAGCCACTTAGGATATTTGACTTCTCTAATCATCTTGGTTTTGAGAAGTTCTAGCTTGGAGAAGTTGAAGTAATTCCTGCTCAACATTCGCTGGGATGCTTGTTCCCACGAGCACCTTTATTTCAGAATTCACAGGGTCTAGAGGCACTTCTTTGACATCAAGCTCCCTCTCCTCGTGTACTTCAAGTGCCCTTTTCTGTAATTGCTATCCCTTCGTCACGTTGGTGGTGTTCCTCATCGACGTGGAATAACAGTTCTTGGCTTCCTGCTGGTCACTTTCAATCCTCACAACTCCCCAAGGTGTAGGAAGCTTGATGCACTGATGATAAGTTGAAGGGACTGCCTTCACCTCGTGTATCCATGGCCTGCCAAGAATGATATTGCAACAAGAGAGAGAATCTATAACACAAAATTTCTGCATAGAGTTTACGCCCTCTATGTATACTAGCAGCCTGATATCCCCAACAGTGCTTTTAGTTTCGCCGCTGAAGCCAACCAGCACTGAGGATCTTGCAACTATTTCAGTTTCTGGAACCCCCATCTTCTTGAGTACATCAAGACGGATTATGTTTATTGAGCTTCCATTATCAATCAGAATCTTGCGGACAAAATGGTTAGCAATATATAAATTAACTACAAGACTATCATGATGAGGATCCTGAACATGAGAACGGTCGCTCTCATCAAAGGATATGAGCTTGTCTTGAGGTCTGTCACTCTGTTCAGATTTAGATTCCTTAGCATGCTTCTTGGCTGAGGAATATGAAGTGCCGCAGATGTCTGAGCCTCCTGAGATGAAGTTGATTATTTGAGTATCTTGGGGTGGATAAGCTGCTCTCTAGGGCACCTTGTCGGCTTCCTGAGTTTTGATCTTCTTCCTGCCTATCAATTCTTTGAGATGTCCCTTGCTGAGTAGATAGCTAATTTCCTTTCGGAGTGCTATGCATTCATCTGTTAGGTGGCCGAAGTCTTCGTGGAAGGCACACCACTTAGTCTTGGGGATTCTGGCCTGAGTTCCCAGCAGAAAAAGGATATCCTTGAGACGGTGTAGCTAAGGATCCCAACGATAGTGGAATCCAAGGATCCTTGGAGCGCAACTGCGAGGATTCTGGTGGGACAGCTCCTGAGAATCCAGCAGTACTCCCTGCATATCCAGCGGCCTGAGAAGTCATTTTAGGGGCTGTAGCGAAGCCTGGTGCTGATTTGTAATTGTAGCGAGCCGGATCTGAGGATCCTGAGGCGTTGAAGTCGAGATGCCTGGGAAATAAATGATTTTGTTCCTCCACAGGTTTCTTAGACTTCTTAAGTTCCTCAATTTCCTTCATCACCGTTTGATTGGTCTTTTCTTGCTGATCCATCTGATTTTTCACCTGCTTAATTAAGGAAAACAAATCGTTGTTAGTAATAAAAGGATCAACAGATTGAACCTGGGATCCTGTGAACACAGGATAATCAATTTTCCTTGGCTGCTCATCCACTTTTTTCTGACGATCATTAGTTTTCTTCTGACTTCCTGGAGCGGAATGAAGAGGAGGGATGGAGGATGATGTAGAAGCCGAGACAGATTTCTGTTGGTTCGACATTTTTCGGATCGGAGATCAAATGAAGCGAATGAAATATGGGATTTTGGTAAGATTAAGCACCACTTGCCCCACCCCACGGTGGGCGCCAAACTGTTTTGGTCAAAAATTCACAAAGGAATTTCGTATTCCAAACTTAGAATGTGAGGTAGTGTGCTTGTCAATATGCTCGAAATGTAAAATTGAACACGAGGATGTAATGAGGGAAAATCCAGAATCCTTTTGAGTTTCCTCTAGGAATCCTGGCAAAAAACCTCGGGAGCCGACCTGAAGAGCCTGCTGCCTAGCAGTTTTATTAATACGAAACAAAAAATTACAGAGTTTTGGAGGTTTAATCGATTGACACTAAGTGTTTACAATGATCGTAAGCTAACAGAGCTATTGTGCGTCGGGTGTGTGTGTTCTAAGTCAATCGAATCCTCGTTTATATAAGAATTACAACAATAACAAACTTTCCGGGATTCCCGGGATCCTATCGTCCAACTAACTTGACCGTTACAAGCCTCTTTGTTCACTTGGTCCACGATTTTCTTTAACTGGAACTTGTATTTCGGAAGTAGTTGGTGACTTCAACGGTACCTGGTCAAATAGGCACGTGGCAAATATAAGGGTTAGTTAAATAAAACAAATCAGGATACCTGAACGAGTGGGATTCCCAGACGATAATAGGATTCCTGAACCACATAAGCTTCCTGCGAGCATCCTGAAAATATACCCTCAACAACGTCCTTCTTCATTCCGACCACTGGTTGTAGGATCTTGAACCCAATCGGCCACCGTATCCTTCACCTTTTATTGAATGTCATTCCCGGAATCATTCCCATTTTTGTTAATCAGGGGAATTTCACTCAAGTTTTTGAGGAAGTTCATATCATGAGATCCCACAATTTCAATCACAGAGAAAATTTTACTCTCTTCTGTATTCATGTATTTCACTTCAATCTGGTTAGTAGAACTTAAATACTCCCAAGATTGGACAATTTTATCTTCTTCATCTTCTTCGGATACAAATTCATTGAATTTTGTATCAAGGACACGGAATAATTTCATTGCCACAACAGAGTAGGCAAAACAATCAGGATTCTTCTGTGCATGGAGTTGCCTCAGGATGTTCTCATCGTTGTTTTTTTAAAAATAGATTTGTGGGACTTGAAAGATCTTCTTCTCCTGTTACTATAAACCAAAAAAATACGATTATTCTTCACATAGCAGTAATTAAGGGAGCGTTGATTATCGGCCATTTGATTCGCGCGAATTGGTGTAAACGAATTGGTGTAGAGAATTTGAGATCAAGAAAGGGATGGCAGTAAAGGAAAATAACAATGATGATAATGTATATATAGGGTAGCAGATTTAAACACGCTCGAATTGGTCTAAACGAAAAAAATCGCGTTGTTTTAGAGGGAAACAAATCGTCTCCTTTCACCACGCGTTTAAAATTTTACTGTGACCATAAAATAGATTATTGTCACTCACAACCTACCATTTAGTCACGGTTAATATATGTCGCCATAGGTAATATATTTTTGTCAAATACAACCTACTATTTAGTCACACAACCTAATACAGTGGCCATATGTACTAGCTTTTAGCCACATAACTAAGTAAAAAGCGTGGCCATTACTCACATTTAGCCACGCATAATATATACTTAATAGTTTTGTTTTTTTAATTAAGTAATAAAATCTACTCTTCCGTCACACAACATTATTTAAGCGTGGCCATACATTCCTTTTTGGTCACACGAATAAAAAATCATAAAAATTTTGTGGTCGTTTGGTGCATTTCGCCACTCTTTTTTAAGCGTGACAAATGAGTGCCACATATTTTTGTAAAACAGTGGCTAAAGCCACTGCATTGTTGTCACAAAAACAAAAAAAAATATATATGTGGTTAAAAGGGTCCAAAGGCTATATATTTGGCCACGGGTACAAAATATGTGTGGCTAAAACTAGTTTTTCTTACCTTTGGCCACGATTTTTACAAAACAATGGCTATGCATTAAAAAAACCGTGGCCAAAGCCACTTTTTGACGTAGTGTAAATGTTTTCGATTGATATTGGCGTTTATGAAAATGAATAAACGTTTGAAATAATTGATAATACTCATTATAATACTAAACGAGTATTTAGATAATAAGTTTTGATATATTGATTATCGTTTGATCGTTAAACGTTGTAATTGCAAATATAAATACAATTTGGATGTACATTCAACAACATTGTTTGAAAATGCTATGGCATAGCACATTGAATTTTGAAAATAAAAAAGTCTATTTTATATATCTTGTTATTGAAGTTCCGTTTTAATGAGAACGAACGTTCTTGTTATTAACGGATTGATTTCTGATACGGATGTAGGTCAAGTCAAGGCATGATGTAAGTATTTGCATGTAAGGTTACCTAGTTGTCAATTGAGTCCAATTGCAAACAGTAATTAAAGTAATTGCACGTATATATATATAATTAAAGTTGACCTGAATTTCTGGATTGTCCCAAAACATAGATTTGATATACTGATATAGATCAAAACATGCGATCCACGAGTTGTATGAACATTCTTGATATGATAAACAAGCATTGATATGGTACACATAGAGTGGCGTAATCCAACCCTTGAAAAATAAGGCTTCCAATCACCCAACACCAGTTACCCGTCAAGTTAGGTGTGCTGCGAAACCATTAGATCTATTATTGTAACCCCGACCTTTTTAGTATTAGTAATTACGCCTTGAAATTGACATCGACATTGACATTGAAATAGATACCATCCACAACAATAATAATTCACACAATACTAATCCACACAAGTTCAACATACTAGAACACACATAACAAACATAGAGTTCGCATGAAATCTGAAAGTAATGAAATAGATATTTGAGATTGATACGGTGTACATGTTGCACCCCAAAACGATAAAAGAAAAGTGGCTATGAATACTCACCTGGAATGGAAACACTAATGAAAGAATGACACCGCGAAACGAAACGGTTAGGCTCGAAGAGAACCTTGACGACTAGATGAGATAGAGAAGTAAATAAATAAATAATTATACTTCATGACTCACATTGACACATACGACTAAACGACACGTTGGTGATGGTGATACGTACGTTTATTAAGGTCAATCCTAAACTAAGGATGCAAATATAATGTCCTAGAGATAAGCATATTCATCATGAAAGTTTGTTTAGGTCAAGAAGATAGCTATATCACCTAGGCATGTCGCCTAGAGCATGGGTATGCTCCAAGCGATACGCTTTGAGCTTCCCCGAATCCTGGGATGCCCGATTCCTCGTTTCACGTGCTCGTTTTACTGTTTTTCAATGTTTTCGAGTCCCGTTTCCACCCAAATCAACCCATTCATCATCCATTATGTTAACCACATTTAATCCACTCAAAACGAGTATAAATATGTCATATAAGTCCTAATGATGAACAAACTAGGTCAAATAACACATTTTGGTCGGTTTTTACGTACGTATCGATTTTGGGCAATTCACCAACGTTTCGTGACTCGATTAAGTGTGTGATGACTCGTGACATTATAATTGATTATTAGATTCATGATTATGCCTAATTTACGATGCACAAATACGAGATTCCAGGTAAACGACGAATCGTATACCAAAATCACGTAAAACCCCAGATTGCTTTATTTTCAATATGAGGAATCCAATTTGAATTCAATTGTTTTTAATTAAATACTTTATTTTGAAAATCCATTACGAATCATTTAATAACATTATTTGGGCTATAAACACCTGAAAATTCTCCCGGTACTTAACAATTCGTAAATCGTTAAAACACAGGGTTTCAAAATGGGCCGGGTTTTATAATCGGAAGAATGTAGATGTTACAGTCTCCCCTACTTTAGGAAATTTCATCCCAAAATTAGAAGAGACTTATTAATTTTAAGAAGCGTGCAGTATTGAAAGGTTCTATTAATAATTGCCACATTTTGATATTTGAAACGAAGCATAGTGATGACATAACAGATTTCACCAAGAATGGAAATATATTCTCAGTTACTGAATCTATTATGACGGTACCACTCTTTACCTGACTACAAGGGTTAGGTTAGGAATGGAAACACGGAAAAGTGATAGAACCAATCATCTGAGACATAACTACAGACACATTGTTCTCGGTCCGACTGCCAATGCAACCTAAAGACATTACCGGTGCTTAAATATAGGGTGTACAGTAGCTAAAATACCACGTCTTTAATGTAGGGATATGATCATGTA
>JBCNJP010000012.1:73488711-73513579 GCA_039602395.1 Deinandra increscens subsp. villosa | reverse complement strand
CTCGATCAACCTGCGCAAGGAGGCAATAGAAAACATACCCGACGAGTCACCATTCCAACGGACGTCTGAATTCGATCTCGGCATAAGGCTCAACAAATCGAGAGAATACTTTGAGAAGTAAGCCGCCACTCTTCCAATGCTATTCCATGTACCACCTAAAGACTTTTTAAAAGGCACAACACCAGCCCCTCTGATTTTGTGATGGATTCCAGAAATCACACGAGCCCACAGCTTGTTTGGTTCTTTCAAAAACCTCCAGAACCATTTGGCTAGGGAACATCTATTGTACAACTCAAAAGAGATCAGACCAAGCCCTCCAATATCGACCGGCTTAGCGACATCCTCTTTAGAGACCCAGTGAATACACTTCTTGGTTCCATCACCTCCACCCCATAGGAAACGAGCTCTAATCCCTTCAAGTTTATCTAGGACTTTTGCCGGAGCCTTGTAGAGAGCAAAGTAATACGAGGGAAGGCTTTCGAGGACAGATTTACAAAGCACCAACCTGCCCCCAATCGAGAGGGACAAAGCCTTCCATCGTGAGAGCCTCTTTTCAACAGCTTTCATCACCGGGTCCCAACTTTTCACCAAGTTCATATTGTCGCCAACCATAAGGCCAAGATATTTAAACGGAAGCTTACCAGCTTCGCAATTGAGCCCTGCGGCCTTCGAGAGAACATCCTGATCCGTCACATTAAGACCATACAAGCAGCACTTTAGGGCATTTATTTTCAGACCGGACACCATACCAAAGATGCATAGGAGACGGGTCATATTCTCAAAATTAGTATTGGACCAATGGCCCATAACAATGGCATCATCAGCGAAAAGGATATGGGACAGGGAAGGACCATTGTTAGGAATATCGACCCCTTTAAAACATCCACTCGAAGAAGCCTGCCCGAACATCCATTGGGAAGCTTCTAAGACAATCACGAAAAGGAATGGGGATAGGGGGTCGCCTTGCCTCACCCCTCTTCGGCATTGAAACTCTAAGGTGGGCGATCCGTTGACCAAGATGGACATCCTAGAAGCCTCAAGACAGCCCCTAACCCACCTCCTCCATTTGGTTGGGTAATTCATTTGCCCAAGCACCGAATCGATGAAATCCCAATCTAAAGAGTCAAAAGCCTTTTCAAAATCGATCTTGAAAAGGAAAGACGGCAGTTTGGATCTTTTAACCCATGAGATCACTTCGTTAATGATAAGGGCCCCATCGACAATATTCCTTCCCGCAATGAACGCCATTTGAGATTCGGACACCACCGAAGCAATAGACACTTTGACCCTATTGGCAAGAACTTTCGAGATGACTTTCGGAATACACCCCACAAGGCTAATGGGTCTATAGTCACCTAAGGATTGCGGATCGTTGCATTTGGCTATAAGGTGTATGAATGCCGCCCCACACCCGTGACTAATCGATCCGAACTCGTGGAATTGGTTAAGAACATTCACGAAATCCTCTTCGAATAAGTCCCAAAACTTTTTGAAAAAACGAAAGTTGAAACCATCTGGCCCGGTGCTTTGTCGGAAAGATAACATTAATTATTATTATTAATATTGTTATTTTTATCACTAATTAAGAAAAAAGATATTAGTAAAATAAACTTTTGTCACAAATTTGTTGGTATTGTATGTCACATCCCAACCAATGACGGAATATGTCGGGGCGAGACGACTGTCCAAATGCACATGACAACTAGCAATAGTTACAAATACTTAAACATGCCTTTTTATATACAAAACAAAGATCCAATAATTCAACTGAAAACATAAAGAAATAGATTTAATGTCTTTATCTAGGTCCAGCGTTCCTATTGTGATCAGTCAAATAGTCCAAGTAGATAATCCTGCAACATGTATAAAATATATGTCAACTCTAGAGTTGGTGAGTACACTTAGGTTTAGTTCATAATATATGTTTAAATATGCGATCACTGAATCAAGTGAAAGATTAGATATATGATAACAAGCATAGAGATAATGTGTCGCGTAAATCAAACCTTGACAATTTAGGTACCAATCACCCGATGCCAATTACCGGTCAAACCAGGTGGGTTGTCAACCAATAGCTATTAAAGGACCCAAGGCTTGGTGTTGTTATTGATTACGCTATGATAATGATAGATAATGATTTCCCAAGTTTCAAGTCTCAAGTTTCAAGTTTCAAGCATACAGTCTCACATACAGGTAATCACATACAAATCCAACACTATTCAAATAACCGCATAGCTTTTTGATAAGACTTAAATATTATAGAGTTTTGATACGAATACATGTTGCACCTCAAAGTATAAAGGAAGAGGGGCTACGAGTACTCACTTGATGAATGGATTGATAACGAATGATAGCACAATGATTGATATGATAGACCTCGGGATTAGCCTAGTGACATGAGTAGGCTAAATAAATACAAAGATAATGATAATGGTTCCGAGTATCTAGGTGCACAGGGTTCTTGAACAGGGTTCTTGTTTACTTGAGTTAACAAAATATGATTAGTGATAATATGAAGACTTGCATTCCTATAAGTAGACGCTCACTCCGGGATCGCCCAGTGAGGTGTGCCAGGTCCCAGTTGGGATTTATGCGACACCCTCGCTTTGCCAGAGACCCCAGTGTACAGGCGCTTACCCTTCCGGTCCGCACGAACTTCTAGATAGTTTTGTAATAATAATATTTATGAATTATATTTTATAAGTGTTTATTGATTATAATACATAAATGTATATACTTTATTTTGAAAGTTTTGTATTTATAAATATTTTATGTATAATAGAATTCTAAGGATATTATTTTATGCCTTATGTGTGTGTATATATATATATATATATATATATATATATATTTGTAAAATCATCTACACATATATGTTAATATATATATATATATGGATCATGTTGTTGCAATGTGATGGTCCAATGGCAAAGATTAATCATGATTTTATGTGTTTATGTTTTCATAACAAAACACTGATTTGTCAATTTATTCAAACAAATATAAAGATTATTTAGTCCACCGCCTCCTCCGTAACGAGTATTCATTTGGTATTAGAGCTTTGGTACTCAAATGGCTCTACGTAGAGGTGATTACCTACTTGTTCATAAAATCGCCGACAGAGGCAACGATGAGAGTGTTTTGATTCACGTGCTCGCGGAGACGTCTGCGACATTGGACTAATTATTTATGAGTAATCATCGTTCTTGAGCCATTAGATCTTTTCTAAAACTACATCATTTGGTATTAGAGCTTTGGTACTCAAATGGCTCTACGTAGAGGTGATTACCTGCTTGTTCATAAAATCGCCGACAGAGGCAACGATGAGAGTGTTTTGATTCACGTGCTCGCGGAGACGTCTGCGACATTGGTAACACAATCGATTGGTAACACAATCGACATTGGTAACGACGATAGAGTTTGCAATCTAGAAACGCAACAAGAGGTCAGATGGCTTCAATAACGACACCGCGATCTAGAGTTACAACGGGAGGTGCACATGAAGGAAACCGAGTCAAATGTCGTCGTCTAGGACGAAGGTGACGACGGAGAGGAGCATCCTTTTGACCATCCCCAGCCCCAATTCCTTAAACCAGTCTATATGAAATGAAGGTGGTCAAGAGTTTTTCTTAGAAATGAAGGCGGTGTTATTCTAGATGAAGAGGAATGCTTGTTGATACGGAAATCTCTTAACAGCATATCGTTCAAGAGGGCGAACCAATATTTGTTGAGTTTTTGAAAGAAAAATAAGGTTCCTAACGATGATAAGCATGTCCCCACGAAGGGTGTTACGGGAACCATGGACAATAGGAATTTGTAGGGGTGAGCAGAAAACCGAATTAACCGAACCGGAACCAGAAAAACCGAACTGAAAAACCAAAACCGAAATTTTCGGTCCGGTTTTTGTTTTTCATTTTCCATTAACCGAAAAAAACCGAACCGAACCGATTTTATATATAACTATACAAAATATGTAGTAGCCTAAAAATTAAAGTATGAATGTGATATAGAGGGTTATACCAAGTATATATAACTACCTAATTATGTATCTAACATATGCCAAAATACTTGAGTGCTCTCTAGATCGATTTACATTGTCATTTAATTTACTCTAGAGCAAATAAAAAGAAACACACGATCAAAAAAATGAAAAAAAAAATTGACTTGAACCATAGAGATTGGTAAGTATTTGACAGACTCATGGATCTAACTTAATGTATGCATTGTTACCCTTCTTCTTCTGATTGTTAATTCGCAATCCCGTATTCACAATCCCACGTCCCCTATTAAATAAGAAGTGAAGTGGCACAAACTCTCATTCCACATTCCTAGTTACACATATGTGTTATTTGAAACTTAGCTTAAAAAAGAAGAGGATCGGGGACCTAAACAACTATCCTCTTAGTTTTTAAGCTCTAATATAAGCAAGACGGTTTGTTACATAGTTACTTATTATGTAAATATAATAATTAGTTTGATATTGTGAGCGAATAGTTAACTAAGATCTTAAGTTTTATAGTTCTTAGCCAAAGTTAAAATACGGCTATTAACCTAAACCGAACCGAACCAAGGGTAAAAAATCGAAAACCGAAAAAACCGAAACCGAAATAATGGTTGCGGTTGCGGCCAAAAACAAAACCGAATCAAACTGTGTACACCCCTATGTCTAGAGATGTTCAATATATATAAGAGTCATGATAAAGAGCTAACAACATCGAGAGGTTTGTATTTCTTGGATGAACATATAGTCATATATGTTAGCTATTATTAATGTTGCAGAAATCACGATTAATCGGTGATTAATCAGCGATTAATCGCTTAGCGACACCTCACCGTCTACGATTAATGGTTTAACGGTCAGCTGGTCAACGACGGTCAACATCGGTCCTTGGCGGTCCTTAGCGGTCTTGACGGCCTTGACGGTTAGCCAACATTAATAATTAAAAAAATGAAAAACTTAAAAAATTATATTTTTTGACTTTAATATTTTATTTGACTTAAATATGTATGTTTTTTGGGATTATTGAACATATTCGACTTTATTATTGTATTTTTTTTACTTAAACGTTTATATAAATACTAGTTTATTACTTTTTAAGATTATTTACTTATTTACTTATTAAATATACTAGGATATTGAAATGTTGGAATATGTAAATGTTTATATATATAGTGTTAGGTTCATTTGAGAATTTTTTTATTTTGAGAACTAAAATATTTTCCAGGTTTTCCAATATTTAGGAGTTTTTTCAATGATCCTATATATATATATATATATATATATATATATATATATATATATATATATATATAGGGGATGGTTATGGTGAAAACCACTCCGAGTTGGGAAAACTTTGAAAACTCTTCAAAAACGGGGCCAAAAAGTTTTTTTTTTCCTTTAATTTTTTTATGGTGATTCTTTAGGTTATAGGCTATTCTTTAGGTGATGAATCAAGGAGTGAAACGCCTGCTGTGGTCTCATTTGGTGAGAAGTATACCAAAATCAGAAGTGGAAATCCAATTGATGATTAGGTCTTAAATCATTTTTAAAAGTCAGAGTACACCTATTTTAGTATTTTTTTTTCAACCCTAATTTGACATGTAACTGATGGAACATCATAATAGAACACTCTACACCCTACAAGTCCACAACTACGAATTGATGCAACTTATTACAGATTGAAACAAAGATGAAACTAAATAAACACTAGACTCACATGATCAACAAAACCATCATCCGTTTGAGCAGAATCAACTGCCTCTACATGAACAAGTTCGTTCTCTCCAACTATGGGACTCCCCGAAACCTGCTCCAGATCACTATCCCCTTCCATTTCTGTGGATCGTGTAGTGAAATGATTAGATTTTTAAAACTCACTAAAAGTAAAAATCACAAGTGGAACATCATACTAAAATGATTAGAGGTTGATCGACAAATAGATCGAGCTAGGTTACATATACCAAAATCACAACCCCAAAAAAAGGATTGTTCCATCAAAATCGAAAACCGAAACCCCTACATACCGAAAATTAGAACTTACTGAGAATAGATTGAGAAACTTCGATGATGGAGAGGAATTACTGATCTAAATGCCCTAGTTTTATTTTCAGAGATGAGGAATCCACATGGAGATCGAAGACCCAATTTCAGAGGAATATCGGAGAACCGTCGATCTCTGATTTCATTCATAAACCTATTACTGATTGTTCTCACTGATTGACCTAAGATTTGATTTCAGCGCCATTATTAGTCCACCATATTCCGCACTTTTTTCAAACCGCCTCGACATTTCCGTCTTCCAGTAAAAATGCCGGAAACGACAGAAAATCATCAAACTTCACCATCGGACCATCCATCTCAACACTTCTGTGGCATCTTCTTTGCTCTTCATGGTTTTGATCAAATTAAGAATGCCCAGGTTCGAGATTTTCATCAAAAATCCACCAGTGAAAAATGGCGATGATGGATCTAAAGACTTGGCTTCCTTCATTTGACGTGGAAACACTAGATCAGGGAAAATCTGACGGAATCAACAGATATAAACGTAAAATGCAAAAATACATCATTGCCCCTCCGCGTTTTTACAATTAGAATCATATTAACTTAAGCAAATGATCTTAGCCCTTAATTTAAGATGATCTAACAGTAATTAGAGGGGTCTATGGGTCTACACTTTTTAAAGGGATCTACAATGAACTTTTCACTATATATATATATATATATATATATATATATATATATATATATATAGGGTAAAGTTATTCTAAAAAAACACTTTCACCTAAGAAGGCTAGGAATCAATCACATGCTGACACGTGGACAATAACACACTAACATATTGTATCCAGTGTGTTAGTGTGTCAGCATATTTTACTTTTTATGCATTGTGTTAGTGTGTTATGTACACATGTCAGCACGTGGTTGGTTCCTAGCCTTCTTAGGTGAAATGGTTTTTTTAGCTGAACCTAAACCTATATATATATATATATATATATATATATATATGGAAGGGTTCCGTGTAGACCCCTTAAATTTTGTAGACCCCGTAGACCCCTATAAAACTCAATAAAAATAAAACTCAGTGTTGTAAATTTGGTTTTTTTTTATTACGATAAGCTTTTAAGAACCAAAAAAATAAATAAATAAACTAAAAAAACAAAAAAACATTAAAAATCGAACATTTTAAGACAATGAGTTTTAAAATAATGAGTTTTAAACGCAACACTGAGTTTTATTGAGTTTATTGAGTTTTAAACTCATTGATTTTTAAAACTCATTGTCTTAAAATGTTCAATTTTTAATGTTTTTCGTTTTTCTTTTTTTTAAGTGTCTTTTTTTGTTCTTAAAAGCTTATCGCAAATAAAAAAACTAAATTAACAAAACTGAGTTTTATTTTTAGTGAGTTTTAATGAGTTTTGTTGAGTTTTATAAGGGGTCTACGAGGTCTACAAAAAATAAGGGGTCTACACGGATCTTTTACATATATATATATATATATATATATATATATATATATATATATATATATATATATATGGTGAGTTTCATTGTAGACACTTTCGCATGTGAAATAGCTCTTTTTCACATGTGAAAGTTTCTAATTAATGAGAAAAGAAAAAAGAAAAAAGAAAATTAATCACAACCATTAGATCAAGAGATCTAATGGTGAAAAAGGGTGTCTACCTGTCTACACCCCCATAAGTGTAGACAGGTAGACACCCTTTTTCACCATTAGATCTCTTGATCTAATGGTTGTGATTAATTTTCTTTTTTCTTTTTTTCTTTTTTCTCATTAATTAGAAACTTTCACATGTGAAAAAGAGCTATTTCACATGCGAAAGTGTCTACAATGAAACTCACCCTATATATTATATTTGTAATAATTTAGGGTCTTCGATTAATCGTTGATTAATCACGATTAATCGCTTAACATCAGTCGACCGTCGAGCTACCGGCTACCGCCAAGGAATTTCTACAACCTTGGCTATTATATATTACTTTATATATCAAATATGTTATCTAAGCTGTACACTATATATTCACTGCGGCTGCCACGATGGATATTTATATTTATTCCATATGACCGTTAAGCTTTGTTTAATTTTTTTTTCCTTTTACGGTTTCGATATTATGTTTTTTATTTCCTTTTCCGTAGAGCTTATGATATGTGTGGCTGGCCGTAGGGGTGTTGATCGGGTTTTGTAATCGGGTTTCGGGTTAAACGGGTCGGGTTTTTCGGGTTTTCTGTAGATGAAATCCAACCCACAACCCGACCCTAATTGCCCTCGGGTTGTTCGGGTTTCGGGTTACGGATTGCGGGTTGATTCGGGTTGGGTTATTCGGGTTTCGGGTTAAATACAAAAGATATTAAATACCTTGTCTTAACCTAACTTACGATCGAAAAGAGCGGAATCAATCAAAGAAGTTAATGAAACTGAGTTCGTAGTACAATGAAAGAATGGATTAAACCTTGTATAACTTTAAATGTCTTAAGAAACTAAACTTCTAATAACCTAGAATATAACGGAAAATATATATCGTGTGACTTCTTTTAGAATAAATGGATTATAAAAGTATAAAATATTTATCCAGTACTTTAAAAAGATAAACAAATTTGAGTGGAATAAGGATATCTATATTCAGAATATATATGGTGTTAATTACGAAATGAATAAGAATATGGAGTCATGGATGGTAATGGTTGGATGTGCAATTCTCATATTTAAAATATATTCGACGGAATGAATATGTGTATTCGGGTTAATCGGGTTGACCCGAACAACACAAAATCAACCCTATTACCAACCCATATAACTAATTCGGGTTCGGGTTGAAGTGTAATTCGGGTTCGGGTGATTCGGGCTTACAATAATTCGGGTCGGATGGGTTCGGGTCGGGTTCGGTAATCGGGTTTCGGATAAAAACGACACCCCTAGCTGGCCGAGTGGTTTGTGTGTTGTGTTTCTCTGTCTAGACGCAGGTTCTGTTCTTACTGCTGCCATTTTTTTAACCTGCTATCTGTTCATTTCTTATGCCACGTATCCTATACGTGCTGTTTCTTTTTCTTCTCTGTGCTACACGTATCTTTTACGTGTTTCTGCTATTTTTTTTTACAGTAAGGGTCATTTGAGAGTGATTTCTCAGTCTTTGGCACCTTCGTTTCCCCGTTCCCTCAGGTAAGCGATTCAAGAACTGTTACGATATTGAAAATTGCGGATCAATCGTGTCTGTTTCACGACTCTTACTGAATGAGATAAGTACGGATTTGACATTTATTGATTTGTTTGTTCCTTTCTGATGATCTGGTTTAACGATTTAGTAAGAAATTGCTTTTTAGACTTTCTTATGATTATACATTCATGTTGGCATATTTTTCTTTACTTTTTCTAATTGTTTCGTTATTCTATTAAGATTCAAGTTTGTGATCAGATTTTATAAATGATAGATATATAAGGTAATTTTTGAATTGCTTATCATGCATACAAGGTGTTTGATGAAATGTCTTGCTCTTGGTTTTTTTAAATGTTTGGGGAATTGTTAAGTTTGTGAATTGTAAGCGAAATTTCACAGCATTTGCAACATAATTCCCAAAATAAGGTCAGTAAAATTTCATAACATAAACTTTTCCAATATAATTTCCAAAATAATTGTCCTCAAGAAATGAGTGTATTTGTTATGTTCTATGGCTAAGTTTTTTGCTCTACAGTATTATATTGCTCATGTTAATTTTAAATTCCTATTCCTTTTGATCATGCAAGTTTAAAGTTTCTTTTGGGTTTCTAAAGAAATTGGGGTTCTGAATTATCATTGTTGCTGTTGTATAATTGAAGGATACTTGAAGATTTTTTCAATTTGTGTGTTTGTTATGACTTTTTTTTTTATTGAATTGCTACTGTCATGAAAGGATGGATGTATTTTATGGCAATTCCTTAATATTACAGTTTCCTATTATTCTTCTCATTTTCAGATGGCAATTCAGTTTCTTCATGTAACAGGTTCTTTTAGTCATTGTGAACTGTGTATGTTTAAAGTCTTCTTGCCTTTCTAAACAATTTGAAGTTCTGACATCTCATTTTTGTTGTTGTTGATTTGCAGGTTGTTGTATTTTTAGTCTAATCTGCAGGTATGTTTTATTGCTATTCTATTTTTTTTGGATCTTTGGTTAGCCTTTTTTGATATTCGAATGCCAATTCCTTGAGTTTTTATATCTTCAACTGGTAATCCTTTTTGTTATTTCTTACCTTACTTTTATGTTCCATGTGGTATGCAACTGTTTCTTAGGATATATGTTTAGATGCTACGTGTTTTTGGAACTTTTAATCAGGACAGTAAAATCAAAGAAATTAAATTCCATTTAGATTGATGATTTATGTCTTCTGCACTTACTATGAAATGTATAGGTTTACGGCTTAATTTTTATTTTTTTTCAAACTTTCAATCTTCTTTAAAAGGTATTCATTACTTGAGTTAAAGACATTGAAATCAAAGAATCTATATTTCCGTTCTTCTGTTCATGAATTTATACATTTATAAGTTTACATACTTTGATTTTTGTGGAACAAACTTCTTTAAAAACTTTGGCCATAAACTAATGAAACACTTTATGGTTGGGTAATGGGTCAACACCGGTTAAATATAGTGTTTTTAAAATTTACTTACTTTTTCACTTACATTCTTATATACATGAATTTATCGTTATACGATATAACCAATCTTATAGGTACTTTTAATGTTAATGTCCCTTTCATGATTAGATCTCTAGCTCAATTGGCTAGGGGGAGATACCCAAGACATTATAAGTGGGAGGTCTTGGGTTCAAGTCCTACTTGTAACAAGAATAAATAAATGAGGGTTACATGTTGGGCTAGGGGGTTTTCTCACCTATGGTGAGTTTCCTCATGATGGGGATTGGAGATGATCGGGTGGGTGGGTAATGCCCCCGTCAGTGATCCAAATTTGCCGCTAAAAAAGACGTTGATTTTTTAAATATTTACTTTTTTAGTTTGGTTATAATGTATAGTGTATTCACTTTTGATTCTAAGATTCTTGAAGTGTATATTGTATCTTTTGCTACTAAAGTTGTGTTAAGTTTTTATTTATATCCTTACTTTATGCTTACTATCTTGCACTTGTTGTTGTGTAAGTGCTTCATCCGTTAGTGTTGGTACAGAAAAGGAGCAGTTTTCATGTATAAATGACACTCAAAAAGCTCCTACATTCTGTCTTCGAGTATGTCATATGATAAAACATAAACAAAATAGATATGATACTTCGAATATGTCATATGATAAAACATAAACAAAGTAGATATGATAAGGTCAGTTTTTTGTATGGGTCACATATAGAGACATTTTCAGTGAAGCTCCACAACAACAACAAACCATATAGAGACATTTTCAGTGAAGCTCCACAACAACAGCAAACCTCAAAGTGGCCTCAAATGTCTCTTTTAGGTGAAGACCACCAGCAAACCTCAAAGTAGGTCTTTTGGAAGCAATTGGAAGTCAAATAGTTACTTGGGATGTATGGGTCCAAGACAAAAACATTTTCGGTGAAGCTCTACTTACTTTGTAGTCTACCTAGGGGTGTTCAAAAATATCCGAGTCCGAATCCGTATCCGAAATTCCGTATCCAAATTATCCGAAAATTTCGGATATCCGGAATTTCGGATATCCGAAACTCGGATATCCGAAAATTCGGACTTGAACAAGAATTTACAAAATTTTCGGAAGTTTCGGATACCCGGTATCCGAAAATTTAAATAAATTAAAATAAATTTTATATTAAAGAAATAAGGAATTATTGAATACTTGGACTATGTTTATTTGTTTTGTCGTTTTTTAGGTCGAACTTATGTTTATTTGTATTTGAAGACTTGGACTATGTTTATTTGTTTTGTCGTTTTGTCGTTTTTTTGGTTAAATTGTGGTTTTTTTAAAAAAACTGGATTTTCGGATATCCGTTTTAACTATCCGAGTCCAGTCCGAAATTTCGGATATCCGAAATTTTGGACTTGAACTTGGACAACAAAAACTGATATCCGAAATTTTCGGATACCCGAAATTCGGATATCCGAAATTTCGGGTATCCGGTTTTGAACACCCCTAAGTCTACCTTTATGAATCATATATGTAATTACACTTATCTTATGTACATACCCATCTGGATACCTATTAAATTTAATAGTATAAAATATCACTATCTTTTGTATAAGCTGTAACTAATCTAAAAAAAATATTTTTTACCCGTCGCAACGCGTGGGTATATTTACTCGTATATTACATTTTTCAATTAATTATTGTGAGAGGTTTTACTATTCGTATATTACATTTATCAATTAATTATTGTGTGAGGTTTTACTATTTGCTTATCAACCAATCAGGTTTTTGCAGCTCTTATTCACATCCAGTTGTTTCTTCACGCGTGACTTAATCGGTATACACTTCTCTCTCTTCAAATTTCTCTCTCAAAGAGGATGAACTTCTCTCCTCTCCGTATCAGATCAATGCAGCTGTATCTACGGTGGTTTAGGGTTGTCTAGGGCCTCATCGGGTTATCTCTTCAGTCTCGAATATGGTAAAGTTTGTTAATTTATCATGTAGTCGTTCTCACTCCGCATCTCTTTCCATCTTCAAAATTACAGAGCTTCATCAATATCTATCACTGATAAAGGCAAGTTTCCCTCTCCAGTCTCGAAGCTGCTTTTCGATCGATGAGGTAATTTGTTTGTAATCATCGTTCTCCCCTTGCAGTTCGTCAAGTTGTTTAGCTCTTCGCGATTGATCGGGTTTTGAAAATTATTTCATTGTCGTTGGCTGTGGTTTTTCATTGGGGAGGTTATGAAGGTTATGATTTATGTTTCTTTGCTGCGGCATGTTTGTTATTTGGGGATTTTGATGTCTCTGTTTATTTCAATTGTCATTTTC
The DNA here is from genome assembly GCA_039602395.1 of Deinandra increscens subsp. villosa. Taxonomy (NCBI): domain Eukaryota; kingdom Viridiplantae; phylum Streptophyta; class Magnoliopsida; order Asterales; family Asteraceae; genus Deinandra; species Deinandra increscens. The sequence continues at coordinate 73,500,652 of JBCNJP010000012.1, read as the reverse complement.
TTTCACATTTGGTATTATTGAATACTGGTTGTAGCTTACGTGGCTTCAAATTTAGGGCTTTTAGGTTAGACGTGTGTGTGTTTGGGTATTTCGATTGCTTATCTGAATTTATGCTCATGATTTTTCGCTGACCTACATTTTGTGAGGTTTTTTAATTTTAAATTGTTATGTTGGCTGCTAGGCATTAATTCATGTTTTTAGTGATATGGCATGACTTTTGTTACATATACATCAATGACATCAATAGGTGAATTACAAGTACCTTAAACTTAAATCCTTAGGAGTGACAGATTTCTAAGTGGTTACTTCAATTTTGCGTACTAAACTTACCTTATCACTCAATATGTGTCTTTTAATTGCTGTTTACATGTTCCATACATGTCATGAGTTGTGAGTTTACTGTACTAAAAGTGCCTTATTACCCGATTTGTGTCTTTTAATTGTTGTTTACAGCTTTACATCAATAGGCGAATTAAAAGTACGTAACGAAGTGATCAACATCTGAATAAGATTGCGCAGACTTTAACTAGCAAGTGTGACATTTTTCTTTGTGGTCACCTAATTTTTGTTTCCTAAACCTGTCTTATCGCCCAATGTGTCTTTTAACTTCTATTTACGCATTCCATACATGTCATTTGAGTTGTGAGTTTTCTGTACCAAACCTGCATTATTACCCAATGTATTGCCGTTTAATTGATGTTTACATGTTCAATACATGGCATATGAGAATATAAATTGTTAATGATCCAACTTTTATGTGCTATTTTTGGTTTTCTGTACCAAACCTGCCTCATTACCCAATGTGTGTCTTTTAATTGTTGTTTACATGTTCCATACATGTCATATGAGAATGTAAATTGTTAATAATTCAACTTTTATGTGTTATTTTTTGTATCTGTTTTAATGTTTTTGGTATGTTTTGGTTGTCATGTTATGCAGCTTTTACACATGCTTACTTGAGGTTTGGTGTTGTTGCTTTACTAGTATTGCAAAGGTTTGTACCCTGTTTCAGATTCATTTGGTAATCATATCTTTATTTGTTGATGATGTTTTAAGTGTGTGAACGTTTCATAGGTTTAGGTTAAGTGGCAACTCTTATGTATTATGTGTAAATTTCATTCTACTATTGTTGCCTTTTGTGTTCTGGCTCTGCGAATCGTTTCCGTACGTAAATGTTACTTTCTGTTTTTCTTTGGTAAGATGTACTCACAAAATTTTATATTAAAAATGCAGCACTACTTAGCCCACTCCATTGAACTAAATTCAACCTCTATTTCAAATAAAGTCAGCAGGTATTGTACTACTGTTTGATTCAGCCTCATTTCAAATAAAATTTAGCCTCTTCATTGGATGAAAGCTAAGATGAAATAAAATTAGTATGTATAGTACATCTTCAAACAAGCATAATAGAATCTATATTCTAAATCCAATTAAGATGAAAGTTACAACAAATTTGATTTATGGTCCAACAAACTGTTTCAACATGTCCGCTTTCGTGCAGTACATATCAGTCATCCCAACAAAAAACATCACTGCAGGAATGCTAAGTTCATTTTTTCTCCATGGCTCGAATTCTTATCCCCGGTAGCTTCTTTAACTTGCTCTCAAAATGACGACAGCAGGAGACTTCCTTCGAATAGAATAACTTGTCTATAATCACCAACTAGAATTTTTTCTGATTTCCAAGGCCCTCGCATGTAGTGAGGGTGATTTTATTAGTTCTCTGCGTGCCACGGCATCCAAAATAGTCTGGTTGTCAATTTTACACATCCTGGTCCCTTTGCGTGTTGTTATTCCCGGACTTGTTGAGATAGATTTTTCTTTTGCTTTTTCTTGCAAATTCCTCGAACGCGAATCTACCACGATCTCTTCTCAATTATCATACATTTTAGCTCATAAACCCTATAAAAAGCATGAATAAGTAAATAGAAGCTAAAACAAATTGACAACAAGTAAATCACCAACTAAAACTAAAGAAAAACATTAAGGAAAATAGATGTATTTGCAACACATCAAACATCCCCCAACTCATCCTTTTTTTTCGTCAGTGAAAAAATCTGTAATAGAATTACAACTGGAGAATTGCCTTTTAATTTTTCACGTCATTACTTTTCTGATATACTTACGCGCTAATTACAATCATCGATATTTCTGTCCGATTAAACCCAATCACCGAATAATCAAGCCCCCAATTGTCTATTGTCATTTCATCATTTAATTATCACTCTACTTATGGATCCCACGCTCAAAAAGCGACAGTTCAACTTACTAACATCTCAAGGCGTGTGAAGACCCGGGTTATAGCATATAGATTTTCCCACCACAATAAACAAAAACTTATATGTAATACAAATTTATTTTTAATGGATGAAGGGATAAGTTTATGGGAATTTATAAATTTTCATTCAACCTTACCAAGTGGTGAATTAATCAAGCTGCTACCCGAAATGTGGCATATAGGTTGTAGTCCTCACAATTAAGCACTTGAGGGTCTTGCCCGGTGATGTTTCAACCAAACTGTAACTCGGTATTATTAGACTATGTATTTATGTATTACGTATAGCCTAGTATATTGTGAGGTAGTCAAGTGTAAATATGTATTCTATATTTAGGGCCCTTGTAATCTCATTGTGATCGATCAGGATATTTTCCAATAACCTTTATGGTAATCAGAGCAACCTTCCTGGTTTACCTCTAAACCCTAGTTCGCAGCCCCCAGCCCCCTTCGCCGGTCGTTTTTTTTTCTCTACCACCCTTCTTCGATCATGGCTGACACAGGAAAGATACCCAACTCCGGCTCCTCCTCCGACAACCGTTCTTCCGCCGTTCACCCTGCTTATCTGGTTAGCAATATCAAGCAACGTATCAAGACGCTCGATGGTAAAACCATCACCTATTCGTGTTGGGTCAAGCTCTTCAAGATACAAGCCGTCGCTCACAAAGTTCTTAATCATATCGATGGCACTCCGGCACCGGAAACGGACAGTCCTGAGTTCGCTCAGTGGAAGGAGATAGATGCGTTGGTTCTGCAGTGGATATACTCCACAATCTCGACCGAGTTCCTTGTTCGCATGGTCGAGAATGATACAACCGCTCGGGCTGCATGGGTAAAGTTACAAAATATTTTTCTTAGCAACAAGGTTTCTCGAGCCCTTCAACTTGAGCATGAATTTACCATGCTCACTCTTACTGCTTGTTCTTCCTTAGATGATTATTGTCAAAAACTAAAAGACATCGCCGAGCAATTAGGCGATGTCGATCGTCCTGTTTCGGAAGATCGTTTGGTTTTGCAGATGGTTCGTGGTTTACCGGCGGAGTATGACACTGTGGCGGCCATCATTAATCAAAATACCTCCACTTGGGATACCGCTCGCGGTATGTTGCAGTTAGAGATGCATCGGTTGCAGGCGCGGTCAAACTCTTCGGCCTCCAACCCCTCGGCGTTAGTCACCAACAACCAAAATCCCCAGCCCAACGCCACCACCCATACCCGACCCCGTGATCCTACCCGTCCCATCGACCCTCAAACTTACCCCCTTGCAATCCCTCTCAACAGTCCCGCGGTCGCAACCGTAACCGTTATAACGGTTACCGCAACACCGGTCGTAGTCGCGAACGTGGTCGGAAAAATTACTATAACAACCCATCAACCTACCCACCACAATATTCTAACCCATCCCCTTACTACCCCATCCCTCCGCAGCCGTACCCCTCGCCACCTCCCCCTCCTTTTCCAACCCAAAATCCCTCTACCCCTTGGCCCTCTTATCAGCCCACGACCCAACAACCACTTCCCAATCACCCATCCTACCCTGCTGGTCCTTCCAATGTTCCGACCCAACCCCAGCCCACTGCCCTAAACGCCATGAACCCGAATGACATCGCCACCGCCATGCACACCACGCAACAGTATTATCAAGATCCGCAATGGTACTTAGATTCGGGTACATCCAATCACATAACTGCAAACCCATGTAACATTACTACCCCCGTGTCTTTATCTACAACGTCTATTTTTGTTGGGAATGGTCAACGTTTGCCAATTTTGGGTTCCGGTAACGGCTTTTACACCTTACCAAACAAAACTTTTTCCCTACCCAATATTCTCCATTCCCCTAATGTCCTCAAAAACCTTTTATCTGTCCGTTAATTTACTCGTGATAATAATGTGTCTATTGAATTTGACCCATACGGTTTTTCTTTGAAGGACCTTCAGAGTGGCAACCTCATCTCCCGCCACAATAGCACGGGGGACTTATATCCGTTCACCGCACCAGCCTCCATTCATGTTTCGGTTTCATCTTCATCACCATGGCACAACCGTTTGGGTCACCCTGGCGGCACTATCTTAGATTTTTTGTCTCGTAATTCTATTATTAAATGTAATAAACATGAGTCCACTTTGGTTTGCTCTTCATGTCAATTGGCGAATAGTAAACGCTTGCGTTTCTTTGATTCTAATTCCATTACTTATGCTCCCTTTGACATTATTCATTGTGATTTGTGGACCTCCCCGGTTCAAAGTAATAACGGGTATAAATATTACATGGTGTTGATTGATAATTTTTCTCAATATGTGTGGATTTATCCTTTAAAATTTAAATCCGAAACATTCACCAATTTTGTTAAATTTCACACCTTAATCCACACTCAATTCAACAGGAAAATCAAAGCGTTTCAGTGTGATCTAGGGGGGGCGGGGAATTCGATAACAATGAATTTAAAATTTTTGCCGATTCCCATGGCCTTGTCTTTCGATTTTCCTGCCCGCAAACCTCGCAGCAAAATGGTAAGGCCGAGCGAATGATCCGTCGATTAAACGACATCATTCGCGCGCTTCTTTTTCACGGACACGTTCCTCCCACGTATTGGGTTGAAGCCTTACATGCTGCTGTCCACCTGCACAACATTCTTCCCTCCAAACGAATTAATTTCGTTACAACGGCCTTCTCCCTTTATCGCCGTCACCCCTCATATGATCACTTGCGAGTTTTTGGGTGCACGTGCTACCCTAACCTTTCCGCCACCCAACCTCATAAGCTTGCACCTCGTTCCGTCCGGTGTGTCTTTCTTGGGTACCCGGCGAACTTCCGTGGATATCGTTGCCTCGATCTCTCCACTGGACGCGTCCACCTATCACGTCACGTTGTTTTCGACGAGTCCTCTTTTCCCTTCGCCGACCCCCATGCCACCCACTCTTATGAGTTCCTCGACGACGCCCTACACCCTCACGTCGTCTCCTCTCTCCGCACTCCGGTAACCCAGCCTTCGGGCTCCACTGCTCCGGCTCACTCGCCCATTTCCACTCACCCCCCAACTCCACCCGTCATACCAGCCGCCACCCAATCCTCTACGGCCCAACCCACCTCAGCCCAAACCCCTACGGCCCAAATCCCACCGCCACAACCCTCCTTCACGGCCCAAGCCCCAACTACACAGCCCCACTCTCCCGCTCACAGCCCACCACCCCACAACTCCCCTTTGCCGAACTCCCATACGAGTACCCAACCTGATGCCCCTTCTCACCCCATGATGACCCGTTCCCGTGCCGGTATCTCTAAACCAAACCCCCGTTACAACCTTAACATTTCCTCCTCCACCGATATTTCCCCTGTTCCCACATCCTACCTTAAAGCATTACTGGACCCTAATTGGCTTCGCGCCATGAACAATGAATTTAGTGCGTTGCAGGTGAATCACACATGGGAGCTTGTGCCAAGACCGCGAGACAGTCCAGTTATTCGATGCATGTGGCTGTTTCGACACAAGTTTAAAGCTGATGGGACATTGGATCGATATAAGGCTCGGCTCGTTTGTAATGGTAAGTCCCAGACCCCGGGTATTGATTGTCTGGATACCTTTAGCCCAGTTGTCAAACCGGCTACTATCAGGACGGTTCTTTCTCTTGCCGTCACTCGGTCTTGGCCTATTCACCAGATGGACGTTAAAAATGCGTTCCTTCATGGTGATCTTGAGGAAACAGTGTTTATGCATCAGCCTCCGGGATTTGTTGATGGGCGTTACCCGGATTATGTCTGTAAATTAAAGAAGTCGTTATATGGGCTCAAGCAGGCTCCTCGGGCCTGGTTCAACAGGTTTTCCACTTTTGTTTTGTCTAAGGGCTTTCGTCGCAGCATTTCGGATTCGTCCTTGTTTATATACCAGAATGGCCATCACACTGCTTATCTACTACTTTACGTGGATGATATCATTCTTACAGCATCTGATCCGATTTTCCTCAAGAATGTTATCACCACTCTTGCAGGTGAATTTGCATTAACAGACATGGGGGCTCTCCATCATTTCCTTGGTATTTCGGTTACCCGCTCCAAACATGGATTATTCCTGTCTCAGAAACAATATGCCAAAGACATTTTGCACTGTGCCAATATGACCAACTGTAAACCATGTCAAACTCCGACAGACACGTCCTCTAAGCTCAGCGCTCTTGATGGCGAGCTTCTTCCCGATGGCACCGCCTATCGTCAATTAGCAGGCGCATTAAACTACCTTACTTTTACATGACCAGACATCACTTATGCCGTTCAACAAGTGTGTCTCTTCATGCATGCGCCACGGGAACCTCACATGGCTTTTCTTAAACGGATTCTCAGGTACGTTCAGGGTACGCTAGACTTCAGCATTCATATCACACCATCCCCAGATTTGTCCCTCATAGCTTATTCAGATGCTGACTGGGGTGGTTGTCCCGACTCTCGTCGGTCTACCTCCGGCTACTGCATTTTTCTTGGTAATAATTTGCTTTCTTGGTCATCCAAGCGGCAACCCACCATTTCCCGGTCCAGTGCTGAAGCTGAATATCGTGGGGTTGCCAATGCCGTTGTCGAGGTAAGTTGGGTTCGCAATTTGCTAACCGAGTTACGGGTTCCGATTCGCCGGGCTACCATTGTCTATTGTGATAACGTTTCCGCCGTTTACTTGTCTGAGAATCCCGTTCAGCATCAGCGAACGAAGCATGTAGAGATGGATATTCACTTCGTGCGCGAGAAAGTTCAGATTGGTCATGTTCGAGTTTTGCATGTTCCTTCGTCGTCTCAGTATGCAGATATCTTCACCAAGGGCCTCCCTCGTCCTCTGTTTCAGGCTTTTCGCTCCAGTCTGAGCGTTCGTTCTCCTCCCACTCCGACTGCGGGGGACTATTAGACTATGTATTTATGTATTACGTATAGCCTAGTATATTGTGAGGTAGTCAAGTGTAAATATGTATTCTATATTTAGGGCCCTTGTAATCTCATTGTGATCGATCAGGATATTTTCCAATAACCTTTAGGTATGTGGCACGTAGACGAGACTTAATTTTTCAATTTAGCTCAATTAATCACTTAAGGATCTTGCCTAGAATGCGAAGCATGCTGTGGGAAACTTGGGATCTTCTCGTCCCAATGCTTTCATCTTCTGAGTGAGGATTTGACATGATTCCAAAATCGCCTCCACTTCGAGTGAATACTTGCTACGAAATCCTACCATGACTAAAAAAACACCTAAAACAAACTAAAAGTAGCAAATAGTACAAAAAGAAATAATATAGAAAAATCAGTACATAAGGCAACAAAACTAAGACACAAATCCAAAGGGAAAATAAATTCTATAATTAAGGTACAAGAAACAAATAAAGCAAGTAACTCTCAAAACACTTAACAAATAAAGACAAACTAAGAAAGTAACCTAGAGTAAAATAAAAGTACAAAAATTAAAAAAAAAAAACAAAACAAGACTCAACTAATAAAGCAAGTGACAAATCAAAGCTAGTTTCGCTATTGTCAAGCATCCCAGGCAACGGTGCCAAAAACTTGATACGCTTGGTGTGGTCTAAAAATATCTACCTAACAACTATTGTCAAGCATCCCAGGCAACAGTGCTAAAAACTTGATATGCTTGGTATGGTCTAAGAAAATCTACCTAAAACTAACCTAGACACAACTAGTTAAACTCAGAAAAACCCTAAACCAGACCACAAGCGACAATCAAGTGTACCTATCAAAATTAATGTAGCTAAAGGAAGTCCGGATGTTGAACCCACAGAGGCACTGACAATAACTAAAATTAGACAAGAAGAATCCCTAACCTAAACAAAAGAGAATTTTGGTTTTTAAATGATTTAAACTAGAAAAATACTAAACTAAAGAATTAAGAAATACTAAAGCAGACCAACTAAAATTTGGGAGCTAGATGAAAACAGATATGGAAAAACTACTACCTACGCTAAGAATCCTACTTGCAACTCTCGATTTCTCTTGGCTATAGAAAACTATGATGGATCTAGGATCTTAAACAACAACACCTATAGACTCCTAGTGGATCTCATATCATTTTCCAAGTGTGACCTAAAAGGAAGCCTAAGGACCGTAATACGCTCACCAGTTAAGTCAGATCACCTTCTGAATTTCTCCAACAATACTCTAGTACTCGAACAAATAGATCACCTTCCTAATTTTTCCACCTCAGTACACCCTAAGATAGTAAGATGCAATGGGTAATCTAAGAACAACATGTAACGACTCAGACTAGAAAGAAAACTAAGAAATCTAGGGACACCCTCCCAAGACATTTACACCTGAAACCCCTAACGAAAAAGACTACCCGACCAACCTATCACCTTCCGGATTTCTAAGTTGAGCAAAACACTAAGATAATACATATCTGCAATTAATATTCTTATGGTTTAATTGTGCCTAGAAAACCATATAATAATCATGAACATATAGTAGGTGACCTAATATGCTACTATAATTGAAAGATATTCAACAGAAAAGCATACGAAAAAAACCAATTATAAATCTGATAGCATGCACACGCATCAAAACAATAGTAATTAAATGTGTATTAGTCTATCATCATTAACCACAAACCGAAATAATATCAAAAATCACAAAGTATTCATCTTTAACCTAGGTAGCAACACATGTCTAGCCAATAATCATAATTCTTAACATGTAACAATCATAATCAGTCGTAAACATAGTGTCTAATGTCACACCCCAACCGACGGCGGAATACGTCGGAGGCAATATTGTCCAGTTGCACACAACACTATTAAATGTTATGATATTTTCAATCAACCCATTTCATATAACCCAGATAGTACATACAACAATTTATGTATAATACAATAAGGTATAACATATTAACTCTATTAATTAGGTCACACTAAGTCCGCATGCATCCTATGGTGTCATCAACATGAAATTGTCATCCCGTAGCAAAACCTACCACATGTATAAAATAAAGGTTAACTACGAATAGTTGGTGAGTAACATGTCACACCCTGAAATCGGCTGATACGGAAACATGTGACTGATAGGCATCATGGTCGTGATTATGAATGAATGACTTCTAAATGAACATTTTAATTAGCCATTTGCCTTTGAAACGACAAGCTTTACATTAATATAAAAAGAGTGCATCGGATAAGTAGTGGTAGATCGAACATTGTCTAAAAGTTTCAAAAGATATGATGTTTCAAGATTTAAAAACATAGCGTTCTAAATGGCATAATGCAAATAAATCTTCAAAAGAAAGCATGAACACGCAAGCAGGCAAGACCATGACATAAAGCAGGATCTGACAATTTGACTTCATGATGGTGCATCGACTAGTTACATGAGAATTCAAGAAAGTTTAAAAAAATCAACATAATGTTGGTGAGTTCACATGTTTAAAGACACATGAAAATGTTTGAACAATTTGAAAGTTTTGTCGTTTTGACATAATGTAAATGACACCGAGGTTGTAAAGATTGTACATGAACCTTGAATTCAAACACTAATCGATTACCCACTCATGGTCTTCTTCCCCAAGAACTCCGAATGACCAGAATAACTGACATGTACCCCTGACTATATCCGAATGGATTCAGGATTACAGCGACTAATCAAGACAGGGACATCAACCCAAATAGATCTACTCACTAGCTATCGTTTCAGACTGAACTAATTGAATTCAATTAATAGTGGGATTGACATATTAACATGAATCAACATGAAATATAAAAGAATGGGTAAATGAAAAAAAAACATGCAATCAGTATGTATTACGAGTATCCACAATGTCAGACAAAATGATTGAATTTAGAATACTTGAAATTCTCCCCCAAAGTTGGAAAACAAGATAAGTAAATGGGGTTGTGAGACTCACCTGGCTAGATGATGAATGATTGATATCGCGATGGATATGGATAGTTGACCTAACGGTGTCTACAATATAATATTCAAGACATTTAGGGTTGGTCTCATTGGGTAAATGTCATGTTACCAAATGTTCTTTAGTCAAGTCTTGACTTATGTTAACCATTTGTATCATTAGAAATCTTTGAAATTTATTTGTTGTCAAGCAAATGAGTTAAGTTGTTAAAATATATTTATTTGAATTAAACAAATATAAATTGGGTTTTCGCGTCCGGAAAATAGTAGAAAATATTATATTGAATAATATATGTTTATTTTTCACGAGGACATGACAAATGCAAATATTTAATTTTATTAAATATTTATAAGGTTTTGAACCTCCAAAAATAATATTAAAGTTACTACATTAATTGGGTTCAAAAATGCGATTTCAATTCTACCGCGTAACAATACGCGATATAGAATAGGTTTTACATGAAATATATTTAGAAACATAAAAATATATTTATTTTTAAGAAATAATGATTTCAAAATATATGAATTTATATTTTATGAATTTGAGTGTCGGTTGACCCGGTAACAGTGCTTGTTTCGTCGGTTTTGCGTCTATGACTTGTTTTCTAATGGTTTGAGTGCCCTTAAACATTTGAAACATGTTTAAGGGTCTTTTTAATATGATATTAGATTCTAAATTACCTAGCTTATCAATGGAAGTCTAACTTGTTAAAATTGGGGTTTTTGAGTTGCCGCGAGTCATAGTTTCTATCTGGTTTCTTCCTAAAATATTATTTTACACTTTTGGTTGTCATTGTTCATTTTATTTATCAAAAATGAGTCTATTTAAGGTTCTGGACCAGAACCTATGTGTCTCCATATTTTTAAATAAATTGTTTGGAAAATTAGGGTTTTCGCGTCCCGGAAACCCCGTTTTTTAACTTGGAATTAATTAGGATTAAAAGCGACTTTTTAGAAACTTGTTGGTAATTCATTAACTTAAGTTTTTGAAGTCTCAAACACATCATATGACAAGTGTTAGGTATTTTCACCATTTACTCAAATTAAATAGATTTTATGAAATAAAATCAAGGAATTTTTATACTTAGCATCTCTTTTAACAAAATGGCATTTTGTTATAATATTATGATTTAGAAAAATCATTTATAAGTATGCTAACCATAGAAATTTCATGAATTTATAAGTATGTTTTATGAAATAATTCCATGTTTATATCATAAGTGACACTTTTTAAATATAATGGTGTCATTAAAATACATTTTGAGTCGTGTTTGGCCATCTATAATTATATGGCCGAAATATATATATACATATGGTTATGTGACCATTTTTCAATTATCAACATAATATATACATACTAACATGTCTAGTGTCATGGTTTTGAGTTATGAACATACAATCACTTGCTTAAATATACTAAGCATGAATATGCATATGTTTATCACAAGACATAATAACATGACAAAATATATCAACACAATACATCAAAATACATTTCTAGTCTAGAAATACCATTTACTAGTTAGTTAAAGTATAACTGAAAATGCGTGAGCATCGGATCGTCTACTCGATCTAGCTAATCGGACATCAAAACGTAAATAACCGATTGTTTTATTGATCAAACGAGAACAATTACAATCAGTAAACCACAGAGAATTGACACAGAGAAACACACTCAGAAACACACACTTAAGATTTGGCTCACTCGCTCAGAACTACTAAACACAAAGACAAACTACTATATATACCCGACTGGCCGAACGTCCTCCGAACCTCAGGTT